>OZ008367.1:285745791-286345791 GCA_963931995.1 Phaonia tiefii
ATTCCCCATTGTCGTGGGTAGCTACCTATTATTTCCCCCATACCCTGTGGGTAATGGGTAAACGATCGCTACCCATTCCCCACGGCAATAATTATAGGTAATCCAGGGTAACCCATTACCCATAAAATACGAACCTTGCGTAAGATTGAGGCATCCTTGGGCATTAGTATGACAAGCATAAATAAGATATTGCATGTTCATTTGGCCGTGAAAAAGATTTGATCTCGTTGGATCCCATATAATTTGATGACTGCTCAAAGAAAGGACCGTGTCGATTGGAGCTAAGAAATGCGGAAAAAATACAACCGCGGTAACTCAAATGCAGTGTATAACATCGTCACATGTGAAGCCCGGTACTCAGTTTTTATGAAATTTTCGCTGCAATAAGAAGTATTGCAGTAAGTATTGTTCGTGGAAGAAGCACTTCGAAGCAAATGATCGCGGTTATTTCGGCATTACCGGTCATGTGGCTACAGTTCCTTTAGTGGAAAGTAGGACCATCATATCTGAGTGGTACACCACCATCTGTTTGCCAACAGTGTTCGAAGATATAAAGAAAAATAACAAGAGAAGACGGATAACTTTGCATCAGGACAATGCGAGCTCTCATCAGCACATCAGCTGAAACAATGGGCTATTTGAGCACTCAACATGTCGAATTGATGGGTCATCCACCGTACCGCCCTGATTTGGCACCCAATGACTTATTGATTATGTGTGGTCAACGATTGTCGACGTCCGAAGTAGCTGTTGAAGCGTTCAAAAACGATGTTTTGGAGGTGTCTCAATCGGAGTGGAAAAAGTGCTTCAAAAATTGGTGTGAGTGCATGCAAAAGTATATTGATCTTCACGGAGAATATTTTGAAAACCAATAAACCCACTTTCAATGATAAATGATTTTTGGTTCAGAATAAAACCAAGCCGCCCTATGCATGTATAAGTACTTATGTTGGAATCGTGTGCTACTAACTACCATGTTCTTTCCAGAGGCGAAGTCTATCAATCTCATTCCAATATCGGATGTTGTATGGTGGAGACTGAAATTGTCGATGGTTGGCCGAAAGACACTTTCGCTTCCCAATTTGACACTAAAATCGCTAAGAATAGGCTTAATATCGTGATTAGGGCAGCGTTCGTATATTTCCTTCAGACGCGCCTAAACTGATTCTTTGACCTCATCGTCTTTAACCTCTGTCGGTGCGTGCACACAAATTAACGAGATGTTGAAATATTTCGCCTTGATGCGATTTGTGGCTATGCGTTCGCTCACTGGATTGAACCTTGACACAGGATGTCACAGTCTCTTGTCGACTATAAATCCGTACTCTAATTCATGATTTCGCTCATGGCAGTTGTCGAAAGTATCGCAGATTTCTTTCTCGTGCAGTCATTCCCGTCCATCATGTTTCCTGGATAGCGAAGTCAGCTTTATAGTTTGCTAAGACATCCTCCAGCTGGAAGCTACATATGTTAAATCGTGGTCCTTATAGCGTTTGCGAGCGTCGTCCACATATACATATATATTTTTCTTGCGTAGTTTGTTGCGGGAGGTAAAATATGTAAACCAGTTCGAAGATTCTCTGTGACAGGATCACCTATTTAACCTGATACTCATCAGTGTTCGCATAACCAATCAGCCTGCTCATTCGTTTTGCCTTCTAACTTTAGCTACCTAACGGAGAGTTTCAATGAAAACATTGCCCGGGACATACTTAGTTTAAGACCGGGAGAAACCCGATAACCCTTTAATATGCTCCAAGACGCACAAGGTATTGTCTAAGTCTGTCTGAAATACGTCTCACGTCCAAAATTTTTCTGCGCGGATATTGTGCATGAGGACGTGGGCACGATCCCTGATCTGACCACCTTAAATTTCTTTCGACGGCGGACACCTCGCTTAATAACGGCGACACTCTCCAGTATTGAGCCCTAAAAAAAGCTTCTCAAAATACCGTTCGGAACCGGTGTAAAACTGTAGGTCCCAATCAGTCAGTGTAAAACTTTAACGAGGTCAGCTCACTGGTTGTAGGAAGCTCTCCCTAATCCCTTCATGGGATGTAAAGGGAAACCATTTGTTTCCAAAGTAGATATCCACCTGCGGCTAGGGCTGTACACGTGCAGAGAAAATGTGCAATAAATTCTTCCCCCACATTACAGCTTCCACATAAGTCATTTAGTTTCGCCGCATGTCTACCAAGGAGAGAGTCTCCTGGCAGAAATGAATCAAACATTATTACCTTAAGCCTGACCAAAGACAGTTTATGAATCCTTGCTAAAAATTGTCTGCGCGTGCACAATATGTGCCCTTTGTCTACCTCTCCAGCATCATCATATACGAGAGTTATTGCAGGCAATGCCTACAAGTCGGTAGGGGCATGACAACACATTCCGGTGTCTGTGCAACCTATAAGGTAGTCTGGCTACCAATCTGCTCTGCAGGTCCCGGGGATGACGTTTTCCCTGGCCCTGTTAATAGGTGAATATCGTACTGCTGGGCCATCTGATTAAGAAATCTGCAGCAGTTCGGGCAGATGTCGAGTTCAGGAATTACAGAGTCTTGATAACCGCTTGATTGTCAGAGAAGACATTAACCACTATGGATACTGGACTATTATCATCCAGCCTATTATCATGCAGTCGGTCACTTTTCCAACAGCAAAAACTTCCCACTGATTCACGCTACAATGATCAGGTAGTATACGATAAATATACAACCCTAGTACCCTAGAGTAGACCCCATACTGTACCAGATCATACATTTTCAACCCATCCTTATAGAAATTCACTCTATACCAGGAGCGCCTTTGCTCCAGAAAGCCATTTCCGGTATGGAAATGTGGTATTTCCGATCGAATAATGGTTCCTTTTCCGAGTAGTCGACAGGTGCAGGAATGTTGGTAATATGTCTCACTAGAATGTTCAGCGGCAACACATATAACAATCGTGGGAGTGGTGCGCTAAGCTCCCGTGATGCACATCGTCGCCGTTCTCGGAACCTTAGTCAGTAGTGCACAATAGACGGGTTTGTCAATCACCTGCCACCAAATGATAATCCCATATAGCCTATCGATCTCCCCACCGCTGTATAGATTCCCCATTTACAAACTATAGCCCTTTTTCACGTAGGGCTATCGTCGCCTTTCTCGCCCTTTCAACTATGTTAGGTCTGAAAGTAAGCTTGTTGTCCAAAATAACTTCCATGTGTTTTACACACTCTGCATGCTTATTTTATAACCATTCAACATGATAGGTTCCACGATAGGTATTTTATACATTTTGGTAAAAAAACCAGCTTGGCCCAGGTCGGATTTCCACCTAATTCATTTTCATCCGCCCGTCTGAAACGAGTCCGTAAGCTACACTGGAGAATGCCCCTTAGGGCACTAGATTACTTCCCACTTATAGCTCTTGCTACGTTGTTCGCATAAGCAACAACTTTCGCATCCTCATTTTCGGGAGTGACCAGTATTCCATTCAGCTCAATGTTCCATGGGAATGGAGACATGACCCCTCCTTGAGGTATGCCTCTGTGAACATAGTAGGTAGAGTTCTAGGTGTCCAATTCGACCGTGACACGTCTCCTGAGGAGCATTTCGTTTACAGGTATTTTGCACACTCTACAAGATCAATATCATAACAATACAGCGTGATACTTTCAAAGATAGGTATTTTACACCTTCGGGTAAAAGTTCCTAGCTCGGTCTAGGTCGGGATTACACCTAGTCCATTTTCGGCCGGCCATCTTCACAAAGTCTGTAAACTACATGGGGGAATGCCCGTTATGGTACTTATAGCTATTCCCACGTCCCCCGTATAATGAAATTTTTTCCAAGCCGCATTTTCGAGAGTGACCAGTATTTCGTTCAGCGCAAGGTAGAGGTAGAGTTGCCCAACTCGGCAGTGACACATCAGTTCTCTTCTTCCGTCATTATTGGGCAAGAGATTTGTAGCGACTTGTGTCGAGAACACTTGACCCTGTCCTCTAAATTTTCTACGTCATCTACGAACCTTATCTCTACAGATGCTCCCAAGTATGTTTCTTCATAAAGGCACCAGTCGGTCCGGTCGTTTTGTTACAAGAGCATTCCATTCCCTGAGCATCCCAAACAGGTCCTACATTGAAATGGTGCTCGTAATATGTAATACCTCTTGCCTGGAGCTGGTGCCAGAAGATGCTTCATTGCTTCTATTACATATAGCACCATTTTTTCGTAGTTATATGAAATGCAACACTGCTCACATTAAATATCACCTGTTCATAGACTGCTCTCAAATTTTGAGCAAGTTCCGTTATTTACTTTGCGTTTAACAGCTGTTCAAAACATACAACCTCGTGCATATTTTTACAAATGGAAAAAGTGAATTTCGAGTTCTCATTAAACATTATTTTTTGCGACAAAAAACCGTCAATCAAACCAAGGAAAATCTTGATAAATATTGTAGGGACTCTGCACCATCGACCATTGTGGTCGCACAAGTACAAATGACACCCAACTTTCTGGACGGCCAATTGAAGTCAATACATCGGAAAATGTCGAAAAAATCCACGATATGGTGTTGGGCTATCGAAGAGTAAAAGTGCGTGAGATTGTTGATGCCATAGGCATTTCATATGACAGTGTGGTTTCGATTTTAAATAATCAGTTGGGTTTAAGAAAGCTGTCTGCAAGATGGGTGCCGAGTTTGCTCTCAATTTACCATAAACGTAATCATGTGACAACTTCAAAGGATTTTTTGGAGTTGTTTAACCGCAATTCGAAGGAGTTTTTGCGGCGTTTTGTAACTATGGATGAAACATGGATCCTATTGATTCGCCCTCTATTAAATACTTGATATTTGGGTCAAGCCACGAGAAGTGTGACCAAGTCGGTCAGGGATTTTCACCTTTCGTCCATATATCGAAAGGTTATGTCAATAATTAAAACTCCACAGAAAATAAAAGTAAAATTCCTAAAGTTGTTGTTATTGCAATTTCAAAATTGAAAATTTCATAAATTTTGTATTTTCCTGAATTATTCAAAATTTTTTATCTCGAAAACGACGAAAACGATATTTGAAATTTTCTCTTTACATTTTTTAAGAAAAATTAAGAAAAAAAAACAAAAAATCAGAAAACACTGAAAAAAATTTCGGAAATGTAGTTTAAAGAAAGTAATCGCATTGTAAATAAAGAGCCGCAGCAAGAAAAATAGACAATCATTCACGGGAATTTAAGAAATTTAATTATCGTTCAGAAACAGAAAAGAAATATTGGTATTTTTAATTAGTTTCTGAGATACACCAGTTTTTGTGAGGCGACCTTTACGCCCAAAAAGCGAAAATGCAATGTTTACAACTGTTTCTCTTTGTTGTTCTTTAATTACGCATTAAACTTTGACGCACTAAGCATTAAAGTGTATATTAAAAGTATTTTGAAAAACTCAATTTGTTGTTGCAAAATGTGTTGTTCCTCCAATTTATTCCTATGGATAATTTTCATTGTTAATTTTTCCTTAAATAGCGAAACCGTTTTTGAAAATGCCATCGTAAAAAATAAATAATCTAAGAAAACAAAATTTAATTGAAAAACCTGAAAACACAAAAATATTCCTTTTTTATTTATTTTTTTTTGAATTTTTTATATCAATTTTTCTTTTCTGTTTCTGAAAGATAATTAAATTTCTAAAATTCCCATGAATGATTGACTATTTTTCTTGCTCCGGCTTTTTATTTAAAATGCGATTGCTTTCTTTAACCTACATTTCCGACATTTTTTTTTTTCAGTGTAGGCTATTTTCTGATTTTTTGTTTTTTTCCTTAATTTTCCTTACAAAATTACAACAAAATTTTCAAATATCTCAAGTGGCTTTCGAGATATACAATTTTGAATATTCGGAAAACTACAAAATTTCTGAAACTATTAATCTTGGAATTGCAACAACAACAACAATAATTAAAAATGAAAGATAATTAAATTTCTTTTTTTTCCTTAAAAAATTTAAAAAAAATTCAAATATCTCAAGTCGCTTTCGAGATATACAACTTTGAATAAATCAGAAAAATACAAAATTTCTGAAACTGTCAATCTTGAAATTGCAACAACAACAACTCCAGGAATTTTAATTTTATTTTCTGTGGAGTTTTATATATTGACATAACCTTTCGTTATATCGACCAAAAGTTGAAATCCTTGACCCACTATGTCACACTTCTCGTAGCCTGACCCATTTACTACCGATTTAGCTATCGAAATAGAACCAAGGAAGTAGTGTATCAATGCCCAATACCATACATGGGTTTTTTTTAATTTGCATTGGATTTTAATTTGCATTACTTTATCTAATGGAATTGCGAAAGAATACCATTGTTCGCAATGGCAATTAAAAAATGTTGAATTTGTAGTTGCTCAGGCAATGCAAATGCAGGTTGTGGAATCGGATGCAAATTGTAATGAAATGTGGGAATGCTTTTAATTGTTTTGAATTTGTTTGACTACTGGCTATTCTGTTTTAAAATTATTTTATATGTAGAGGTTTGTTGCTTTGATAGGCATTGCCTCATAGTACAAGGTGTCTCAAAAGAAGTCATCCGATGTTGTTTGGCTCTCATTTTTTTTCTAAATGAAAAACCTCGATTCTGTTTTTTGATTATGTTTATTTGAACCTTTAGAATTTTTTTGGTTAAGTTGAGAAGATGATATCGGTTAAATGGGCGCCGTCACAATTAATTACCATACGGGCTCGTTTTATGACATTTTTCATCACTTCTGCGAGAACTTCGGCCGACAGATTCTCGCACTCCTGTCGAATATTGACCTTGAGGGCTTCCAGGGTCTCGGGCTTGTTCACGTAATCACGGGACTTCAAAAAACCCCACAAAAAAGTCTGGAACGGTTAAATCGGGCGATCTTGCGGGCCAGTGCAAATCGCCAAAACGAGAGATGAGGCGACCCGGGAAGGCCGCCATCAGAATATCGGTTGTGGCTCGCGCAGTGTGTGCCGTTGCTCCGTCCTGTTGGAACCACATGTCCTCCAGTCCTAATTCGTCGAATTGCGGCAGAAAAAACTCGGTTAACATGGCCCTAAAGAGCGCACCGTCCACTGTTGTCGTTTGACAACCGGCGTTCTCGAAAAAAATGGTCCGATGACTCCCCCAGCGTGAACAGCGCACCATGCAGTCACTCGTTGATTTTCGGTGCCCCAGAAGCGATAGTTTTGCTTGTTCACGTACCCGCTGAGGTGGAAATGAGCCTCTTCGCTCATTATGTTTTTGGTGGAAAAATCGTCCACTTCGTCCACGAGATTGAGGATGGCTTGGGCGTAGGTTACACGCGTTTGGCGGTCGACAGGCAGCAGCTGATGCACGGACTAGACTTTGTATGGGAACATGCGCAGGTCTTTGACCAAAATTCGCCATAGGGTCGATGTTTCCGGCGACAGCTCGACATCCTCGACAACAGCGGCGATATTCTCGGCAGAGCGGGCGCTCCGGGGCCGGCCACTCCTGGCAACAAACGGCTCATTGTTTGCGCAGTCGGTGTCGGACGGCCGGGGAATCGGCGACGGTATTCGCGCTGGGCCAACACCACAGACGAATTGTTACGCAAAAACTAGACACGATTATTCCGCGTTCTTGGGGAGTGTATCGCTCCATGGCTTGTTTACTTGTATTCTATATCTGTCTAGTCCACAAATGTCAAAGCAGATTTGACATTTGCGGCCATTTGCAAAAATAAGAGCATCTTCCAATAGGATGGTCACTTTTGAAACACCCTGTACTTTCAAATTCATTCAACCTGTACGTATAAAATATTTGTAAACCATTACTGCCAGATGTGAAGGAAATGCTTTGAAAATAAGTACAATTGCCAATGGTATTGAAATTTTTTTGAATTTGCATTTCGGAAGATAATTCAAATTAAATTACAAATTATAATTGTCATATAATTAATTTGCCCCATGTTTGCCCCGGAAACACTACTGATTGTGGTACCTAAGGTGTGATAAAATAAATAGGTCGGCGCACCAGTTACCCGAACAAGCGGGTGATTTTACAGTAGAAGCAATTAACAACTTTGGATTGTATTCGCAGTGACAGCTTTACTCGCAATCGTTCTCCCCCTACTCGCAACTGTATTGCCGTTTAACTTTCTCAATATTAACCCATAAATGTCTTCATGTCTATTAGCTGGATCTGCCACTCCAAGGCACACACATAAATACTTATATATTCCATACTCACGTGGCCATATCTCATATGATATCTTGGCAAGGAGTCAACGACTGTCGCTCGAGCAGCAAAGAAAATAATAAAGAAGAATAGAAGAAAATAATAAAAAATAATCGCACATCTTTAGTTCGGTAGGTAATGATGTGTGTAAACATTCTAATTACATTTTAATGGTTTTTGGCAGATCATTTTATGTTGAAACCGCCCAAGTATCTGTGTCGATGCCCTGTCTGTATCTGTGTCTGCATTTAAGTACCAAGGAAGCTGTTTCAAACTCTTTATAATAAACGGCAAAAAGAAAAAAAACAAATCTATACTTTATGAAAAGGGATAATGGATTCTTAAGAGTTGTCGGTAAAGAAAATAAGTAGGTTGTGCCAAGTGGTATTGGGTTACTCGCGACAATGTCCCTTAGGGTGTCCCAAACAATTTTTCTTTTTCGATTTTCATGGTTGCTCAAGCTTGATTGGAAAGCTTATGGGGTAAAGTAATTTTTGAGATTTTTTTCAGATTTTTCGGAAGAGGTTTAGAGGTCGCACAACTCGAATTTCCCCCAAAAATCAGGTATTCCGGACGTTTTTTGAATTTTATTTAAAACTCGGTCAATAACCACAATTTTCTTAGTTTGTAAGTCAAAGCAAAACGTTCAAGCTTTTATTGTATATGCATAAACCACTAGATTTGGCAATGATTTTGCTCAATAATGTAGCACGTATTAAATTTTTTCGTAAATTTTGGATAAATTTTGTTAGTAATGCTTTATAACTATAATATGCAAATTTAAAAAACCAATGCAAATTCAAAAAACTAATGATGCCCTTTAAAAGACCAATAAATTCCAAGCAATTTTGTAGAAAACTATTTTTAATTTGCTGTTACTGTTCCAGAGTTATACCATTTTAAAGCCTTTTACCCATTGTATGAACCTAAAAATATTATAAACTGTTTGCTATTTTTACCACGGATTTGCTTTAAATTTCTATGAAAATTTAAAATACTAATGATGCACTTTAAAAGACGGGTAAATTTCAAACAATTTTGTACAAAAAAATGTTGAATTTGCAGTTACTGTTCCAGAGTTATGCCACTTGAAAACACTTTACCCATTGTATGAAACTAATATTACTATAAATACTAATAAAACTATATTCATGAAAAAATCTACATGCGCTAAGTAACGACAAAGAGTTACACGCAGAAAAAAATGGCCCCAGCAACATATATATGTTTCCTGCAATATGTTGCTGGGGCCATTTTTTGCTACGTTTAATTCTTTGTCGTTACTTAGCGCATGTAGATTTTTTCAACAATCCGACGAAAAAAGACAAACAGTTTATAAAATTATTTGATTCATACAATGGGTAATGAGTTTTGAAGTGGCATAACTTTGGAACAGCAATTGGAAATTCAAAAATTGTTTTTGAAAATTGATTGGAATACGAGTATACCCATCTTTTAAAGTTCATCATTAGTATTTTAAATTTTCATAGAAATTCAAAGCAAATCCGGTGCAAAAATAGCAAACAGATAATAATATTATTAGTTTCATACAATGGGTAAAAGGTTTAAAATGGTATAACTCTGAAACAGTAACAACAAATTAAAAATTGTTTTCTCCAAAATTGCTTGGAATTTACACGTCTTTTAAAGCTCATCATTAGTTTTTTTAAATTTCCTTAGGAATTTTAAAAGATATAAAGCGTTATTTTCAAAATTTACTCAAAATTTACGAAAAACTTTAATACGCGGTATGTACCTCATTGAGCAAAATCATTGCCAAAATTGGTAGTTTGTGCATAGACAATAAAATGTTGGACAAGAAAATCGTGGATATTGACCGAGTTTTCAGTAAAATTCAAAAAATGCACGGAATACCCGATTTTTGGAGGAAATTCGACTTGCGCGACCTCTAAACCACTTCCGAAAAATCTGAAAAAAAATCTCAAAAATACTTTACCCTATGAGCTTTCAAATACAACTTGAGCAAAAAAGAATTTTATTGTTTGGGACACCCTAATGTCCCTGCATGTAATAGTTATCATACTGAAATACGTCCTGAGGTAGGAGTTACTTGGGCTAAGGTGTGCCTTCACCTTGGATTTGGTAAAGCAAATAGAATTGGTTTATAATTCCATTTATACATGGAATGGATTGTATTTGCTCATTTGCGTTTGGTTTCTTTTGTTTATTATCCTTCAGCAATTGCGTTAAGGACATTGGGTAAATATGCATATCTGCTGATATCACAATTTACGAAACAAAGAAGGTTGCCCAAAAAGAGACGGTCAAACAACTTAAGACAGTTTTGGCCCTGGATAAGTAAATTGGATTAAGGCCTTTTCGGTGCCGCTTAAGCAAAAGATAGAAATGGGATAACGAAGGGTTGACATGAAAGAAATATCGCAATATAGCTAAATCAAACGGATTTCGCATGACTCCATCACTTTTGCTGTCATGGGGAATTAGATGAGGCACAGTGGACCATACCCAAAGAAGATGGTCAAACCTTTTAAACCAATTGTATTACCAGTTGAAATAGTGTTAACGTTATGAGAACATAAATGTTCCAGCCGACATTTGAAGTCTGTCTGCAAACTGAGAACATGGACCCGACCTTGAAGGTGGAAAGATTCTGATTGCCACTGACTTCGGGGCGGCCAGAAGTTATTCCTTCATAGGGCAGTCCAAGCAGCTCACTACTTCCTAGAAGTATGTCCTGGGCAATGGCTTTATTGGAATTCTCCGTTAGCTAGCTAGAGTAAGAAGGCGAAACGAATGAGCAGCTTGATTGGTTATGCGACCACTGATGCGTCACAGGTTAAATAGGTGACCCTGTCACTGAACTAGCGGACATATTCCTTTGTCCTTTGAAGCGCAGTGGGAGCACTATGAAAACTGCCGTACTTGCACTGAAAGAATTTTCTTCATAATATAAATGAAACATTCTTCATTAGTTTTTCATAGATTTCGTAGATCCTATGAATAAAATGTTATGAAACGTGTTCGTTGAAAAATTGCATTAAAAATTTTTCATTATTTGTATGAAAAAATTTCATTATCGTTATGAAAATTCTTCATTAAAAAATTTATTAGAATAGTTTTAGAAATTTGTTAGAATTTTGTATACATTTCATAAGAAAAGGTTTTAAAAATAATTTACGAACTTCATTCTTTTTTCTGCTGGGTTGTGAAATCGAAATACATATATTTATATATATAATTCTACTGCACGTGTGGTTGTGACTGAACTCCTCCTAAACTTCTGGACCGATTTGAATAATTTTTTTGTATCCGTTTGGGTGGCGCCCTGGGTGGTTTAGATTTACTATTCGGTCCAATTGGGCACATGGGTGTGGTACCTCCCATACAAACCACAAATTAAAAATCCATTATTTCTGCTCGCTTGAAATAAGTATTATGCAGGACAACGTCTGCCGGGTCAGCTAGTGTACCTATAAAATTAGAAGGGAAAAAGATTCAACGACAAACAACACGACTCAACACGAATAAACAAAGTAAGTCTGTTTCTAGACGTGCAATTATAATTGCTGCAATTCAAGAGTTCGTAGGAGAGAGAGAGGTAAGAAGAATGGAGCGAAGAAAAAGCTTGCATGAACTCTGCAATTCTTTCAGTTCTTCTCAGTCGTAATTTTTTAGTAATGGCGGCTGCTGAATAATTTGACATTTCTTATCATTTACTCATTCGTAAAAATTTCACACGAATAGTCTGCATATGTATGTCTCAGATTTATACAAATGTCAGAAGCAGCAATAATAAAACCCAGAATTGCACAAACAGAATTAAGTGCGTGTAAAAGCAAATTGCAATTCCAAAAGAGAAATTGCAATTCCAAAGCAATTACAAATGCACGTCTAGAACCAGACTAAACAACAAAGTACATACAATAACAAAATACATTGAATTTGACAGTTTGGGTCATAAGAAAGCTAAATCAGCTGTTCTAATGCGTCAACCACTTCTGGTTCAGACATGGATTTGGCACAAACAAGCACAAGCAGAAGCATTGAAATTGTTGTTGGATATGTCGCTGTACAGCATGAAAACTAAATCAAAAGGGTTAAGAAAAAAATAAGGAAGATTATTAGTTTAGTGTTACAACAGAGTTGCAGCCGGCAACATAGAAACTATTATATTTATAGCGTGGTGTTTTGCTATGTTTTTGGTCGTCCTTATTCTTCGCTGTTTTTGCATGACATAAACGGCAACATTACATATTTTAGAATTTCTCTTTTCGCGATAAAAATTAATAATCGTTACGAACACGATAAACAATCGTTATTAATCCCCATGATCATTACACCCTCTCTCTACGAAAATGATTCATAGAGTCTATGAAACATATTCATAAATTCCATGAAAGATTTTCATAGTCCTATGCAACTCATTCATAGCTATTATGACAGATTTTCATAGAAATTTATGAAGCTCTCGTAGATTTAGCATCATATAATCTGTGAAATATTTCATAGCTCTCATGAAATATGTTCATAGAATTTATGATATATTTCATACATTTTACGAAATTTTCATAAAAATTTCATTAATTTAACTTCATGGAATCTATGAAAATCTTTCATAGATTCTATGAAATGTTTCTTTGGCTGAAAAATAATGAAACATTTCATAGAATCTATGAAAAAATTAATAGGTATTATGAAGATAATTCTCTCAGTGTGGTTCTGAAAACCCGCTTAAAGACAAATCATGGTACGATGAAGGTTGTCGCATGACAAGTGATGAAAAGAACAACGCACGTATGTCAACGCTTCAGTCAGATGCAACGCGAGCCGCAACAGAGCGGTATAAGGAGAAGAGGAGAGAGGAAACGCGTGTGTTTACGAAGAAAAAAACAGTTGTAGAGAAAACCCGAGAGTGAGAAAATTGAATCTTATAAAAGGAAAAATGGGGCCCGTAAGTTGTATCGAAAAGTACAAAGCCATACCAACGATGCTGGCCAAATTGATCTCTCAATAAAACCATTGTTTCTCTCGGTGGGATGTGCCGTAGTACCGTCTTGGAGAAACCTAATGTTGCCAACATCACGGGCTTCAATTTGAGGCGATAGAAAGCAAGTGTTGGGATTTTTTAATTTGCATTTGGTTTTAATTAGCATTAATTTATCTAGTACAAATGCAAAATAAATTACCATTGTTCGGAATGCCAATTAAAAAATTGTGAAATTCAATTTGTTCGGGCAATGCAAATGTAGGTTGTGGAATCGGATGCTAATTGCAATAAAATGTGGCTATGCTTTTAATTATTTTGTATTTGTTTGTATGCTGGCCATTCTGTTTTTCAAGTATTTCATATGTAGAGGTTTGTGACTTGGATTGGCGTTGCCGCGTAGTACTTTCAAATTCATAAACCTGTACTGTATAAAATATTTGAAAACCAAAACTACCGGAAATGAAAGAAATGCTTTGAAACTAAGTACAATTGCCAATGGTATTTACAGTTTTTGAATTTGGTTTTGTAGAGGTAATTAAAATTAAACCAGTACAGTAATTTCAGTCGGGTGAACAGACTTAAACAGACCCTCACCCCAAGTCATTCATAGGCACATTTGCCAATATTCAATAGCAGAGTAGCATTGTGCTAAATATTATTCAATATCCAACTTAATTACGATCCTAAGTAATTATGGGGAGTTATCGTGACTACCAGCCAATTGTTCGCCCAATATTTATATGGGAGATACAAAAATGGGCATGACGAAGTTGTTCATCTGTTTTTACACAGTATTACACAAAATATTGATCAGTATCAAATTTTGTTAAGATAGGTTGTGCTACACAGGAGATATCGAGTCGTCCAGCCGCCCATCTTTTGCATGGGAGGTACGAAAATGTGCGTCGACAGTATTTAATCTTTAATTTTTAGGAAAGCGTTGCCGAGTACCGAATTTCATTAAAGTCGATTGTAGTTTACGAGAATTATCGTGCCGATCAACCGCTCAACTTTTGTGTGCATTTGTCTAAATTTTGTGTAGTACAAAATTCCATACAGATTGGTTCGGTTTTACGGGAGTTATCTTGCCGAACAGCCAGCCGGCCGCACAACTTATGTTCGTATCACCCTTGTCTTAATCAGTGACCGGCGTTAGATGACACGAAGCCTATAACCTAATTTCATTAAGATCGGAAGTGTTTCAACTGTTTTATCTCATTGACAATCCGGCCGACCACCAAACTTTTGTATGGGAGGTACCAGAATGGGCGTGGCAAAACTATTCATTTTCTGTAGAAGAGTGACATTTAACTAAATTTTGTCTGGTACCAAATTTCATAAAGATTGGTTCGGTTTTGCGGCAGTCATCTTGCTGAACAACCAGCCGGCCGAACAACTTATGTATGGGATGCACTAACATGGGCGTGGTAAAATCATCCTTGTCTTACTTGGTGACTCGCGTTTGATGACATGAAACCTATAGCGTAATTTCATTAAGATCGGAAGCGTTTCACGCTATTTGTCGGGTTGACAACCCGGACAACCACCAAGCTTTTGTATGGGAGGTACGAGAATGGGCGTGGCAACCTCGTCAATTTTCTCCAGTTTAGTAGACATTTAGATTATTAGAATATTTGAGTTGAAGCTAATCACATCTACCTGGAAATAGTTCTAGAAGAAATATGATTTTATACTAAATGTGCCGATTTGTATGGGAGGTACCACAAGGGGTGTGGACAAAACGCCCATTTTCAATCCCAACCTAAGTTGGGACAAATAATGGTCACTAACAAAATATAATTGTGATCGGCAAAGATTTATGCGAGTTATCTGGCCGAACAACCAGGTACCAAAATGGGCGTGACAAAACCACCTTTGTCTTAATCGGTGACTGGCGTTTATTGACATGAAGCCTGTAACCTAATTTCATTAACATCGGAAGTGTTTCACGCGACTTATCGCATTGACAACACGGACGACTACCAAGCTGTTGCATGGGAGGTACCAGAACGGGCGTGGCGACTTCGCCCATTTTCTTCTATTATTTCGATATTTATTAACCAGTTTTTGGGTTGAAACTAATCACATCTCACATCTAAAAGGCTTTAGACGAAACATGATTTCGTACCAAATGAGTAGATTTGTATGGGAGGTACCAGAAGGGGCTTGGCCCAAACGCCCATTCTCAATCCCAAACGAACCTTGGATAAATAATAGTCCCTGACAAAACTTTGCTCTAATCGATAAAGATTTACGGCAGTTATCGGGTTGACCAGCCAGCCAGACAGAGAGAGGGACATGGCTCAATCCTCTTAAAAGATCCCAAAAAGAATTTCGTCCAAAGATATTGAGGGTCTTATATGGATCCTTCTATGCGTTATATTTTTTTCCCTGTATTAGATGATACACTTTATACCCCCATTCTAGGGGTGAGGGAATAATTATAAATTAAATTGTCGTATAATTAATTTGCCCCATGAATGGCTATCATGGTGCGGTACCGCTCGCCAATGACAGTTATGTTCCGTCCGGCCGATGATTCCACCAATGCATAAACCACACCAAACAATGCAATTTTGTGGATGTAAGGGAATGAACCAAGTGCGAAAGGTATTCGAAGATGTACTTGAAGGACATAGAAAAATACACTGAAAGAAAAACGCTTCGTTGCATGGATGAAACATTGTCGTTAATGTTTTTACGTTGCTTTAGTGAAAAGTGTCGTATATCCGACAATTTGATAGTCGCTGCAGCGAAAAATTTCATACATGATTTCTTAGACAATTTGTCATTTTCTTGCTGCAACAAATTACTTTTCGTTCCCTCAACAATTCTATTTAATTTGAATTTTGTAGAAAAATGGGTTAACAATTACAAAAACAGTAAAGACATGATATTTAAACTACTGATATTTCGTTTATCTCTTACTTTTCATAATTTATTATCAATTTATTTTGGAGGTGCACCAACATTTTTGGTTGACGAAACTATATCGTTATTGTAACGAAACTAATTTTTATGAAGGTAAAGAGAGAAGAGCAGTCGAACAAAATGAGCGAGCGTAAAAAAGAGGCCAGCAGCAAGAAAAAATGGTGAGCGTCAGTGGTGCGTCACGTACACATCTTCAATCAGTTTCTTTGCAACAATCGAAAGTGGTAGACATATTTCTCCGCCGAAATAAAATTCCTCATATTTGTTTTTAATTGCAGAACCTGAATTCAACGGTCACAATAAAACTCAACCCCTCGACTACAAAAATTTTCTCCAGATGAGTTTTTCAACATGGAATGGATTTAATATATTTATGTATATAATTAGGATCATGTTCGGAACAAAAATTCAAATTTTTTGTTTACAAAATGCTTGTAATGTAATTCTATCAGTGTATTTATTTACAATTGTCAACAAATAACTTATTAATTGCAACAATGAGCAAATTCAATGCAGTAACGAAACAAATTCGCTAATTCATTGCTGTAACAACAATACTTTCATGACAGTAACGAACAATTTGCAGTTGATGCACATATTTTCATAGCGGGAATGAATCTGTACGTTAGCTCACTTCAGTGGCCGTCGGTGGTGCAATGGTAGTATGCGCGGCTCTTGTGCATGAGGATGTGGGTTCGATCCCTACTCTGACCACCTTAAATTTCTTTCGACGGCGGTCACCTCGCTTAGTGACGGCGACACTATTGAGTATTTAGCCATGAAAAAGCTTCTCAACATACCGTTCGGAACCGGTGTAAAACTGTAGGTACCAATCTGTGAGTGTAAAACTAAAACGCGCACAGCTCATTGGTTGTGAGATCCCCTCGTGGAATGTAACTGGAAACCATTTATTTTTTATTTAGCTCACTTTCGATGACGAAAGTTGTTGGGGTGATGAACATTTTCATCCCTGTGACGATGCTTTTCCGTTCAGTATGGGACGACCAAGACTTTGCTGGAAAGACCAGGTGGAAGATTGCCAGCAAGAGCGTGGGTTTACCAATTGGAGGTTGTTAGAGGCCAACTAAGTAAGTAGCGGTAGTTCGAGAATCTCTTCGGGTTGCTCATCAGCCCAATTGCGGCAATTTTATTTATTTAGGTATCTATTTAGTCAGAATTGTGCCACCATATGTTGCTTGAAGTGCACGACCGCTGATTTTCGCAATAACTTAGTATCGTTGTTGCGGTGTGTCTTTGCCTGGACGAATTTTCAAACAATACTGAATAAAAATTTAATAGTACAGGGTGGCTGATGAATATTGCTACATTAAACAACTCAAATAACTTTTTGTGCAGTGTTTGGAATTCATTTTTCTTTTATTCATGTTAAAGCCCATTCAATTTTATTAAATATATCTTAATTAGTTTTAAAAATAATGGAATTTAAATGCCCCCCCTGCTCGTTGATGCATGTGCGGCATCTTACCAAAAAGTTATTCATTACTGCTTGGAGAGTTGAGACAGGAATAGCCGCAATTGTTTCTCGAATGGATTGCTTTAATTCATTCAAATTTTGTTGGTTTTGCTTTGTAGACTTCCTGTTTGCAATAACACCACAAAAAAAAGTCAGGTGCAGTAAGGTCAGGCGACGTGGGGGGCCAACGGAATGTGGAGTTTCTGGATATCAGCTTATTGGGAAATTTTCGTCGCAAGTCTGTCATAACAGGCCGGGCTATGTGAGGAGTTGCACCATCTTGCTGAAACCACACATAGTTGAAAGAAATTCTCATTCGGCGTAATTCTGGATAGAAAAACTCTCTCAACATGCTCAAGTAACGGTCTCCAGTGTAACCGTAACGGTGTTACCGTTTTCTTCGAAGAAGTAGGGCCAGGGGGATTCTGTGGCACAGCTGATCGAAAAGGTACTAGGCCGATGATAGAGAATGAGAGAGCAAAGAAAACAGGAACTAATTTTGAATATTGTTGATTGATACTAATGACAGCTCAATTATGTTTTATGTTGTTTGCATAGAACGAAAATACGTATTCTCTTTGATTCTCTCCGTTTCATGTCCAACGAGAGTGTAAAATTGGTAAAATACGGCAGCAAAAAAACTCTGAAATCGCCTACTACATCGTCGTCATGAAGAGGCATCGAAGAGAGTAATCGAAACTTTCAAGTATTTCTCTATGGTAGGGCCCGACAATGCAGCGTGATGAAACTGCACACCACACTGTGACACGAAGTGGATGCAATTCCGTTTCATGGAGTATCTGTGGGTTGAAAACACTCCATATTCGACAATTTTGTTTGTTTATGTTTCCGTTTAAATCGAAATGGGCCTCGTCAGACATGAAAAGGCAGTTCAACATGTTTCCGTCCTCTTCCACCCTTTAAAGCATCTTCTGGCAAAATTTCAAGCGAATTGGAAAGTCAGCTGCGTTCAGTTTGTTGGCCATTTGAATTTTATATGGGAATAAATCCAAATCATTGTGTATAATTGACTGCAATGACTGTGTGCTTACACCCATTTGAGCAGATAAGCTTCTGGTCGCAACTCTTCTTGTCGAAATTATTTTGTATGGCAGCAGCGATTGTTTCCTCCGTCCGAACTGAAGGGTTTCGATGGCAAGGTCTTCTGTTGACTGTCCCATGCTCGGCAAAATTGTTAACAAGTCTCATTAAAGTCCATCTGCTCGGAGGATGGCCGCCCAACGTGCGCCTATACTCTCTTTGGACCGAAACTGCGTACTCCAGTCCGTGATAGCAGCGGACAATCCAAATTCTTGTTTCAGTGTCCCAGTCATCCATTTTTGTTAAATCTAAAAATCAATCTGCAAAATAAAAAAAAAATTAACCAGATTCAGTAAATAGAAAAAAAGTTATTAAATTTTTTTTGGTAGCGGCTTTATTCAGCCACCCTGTAGTATGACACCAGTCACGCGTGATCTGTGAAAACCCCCGTCCAAATAAATCTTACGTTATTACAGATTTGTTGCCGCCTTCTCCGAAAATGCACCACTGTACATTGTTCGTTCATCGTATGTTGTGTTTCAGGATTGTTTATTATTTGTTTAGGATTTTATCAGCCGATTTTTTTCGGAGTCTATGTCACCCTGCCTGTTAACGTTCCACTTTAGATGACCATTTAATTGCCTGTAAATAAATAGCAAAACAAGGGGATAAATAAATGATTTATATGTCTGACATACTTGTGTGCTCACTGAATTCTGCAGATTTATGGCATGACTTGCGGTATGCCAATGTATGTGTAACATGGCAGCTCAATTGATACAGGATACGATACAGGATATAGTCCCAGAAAAGGTAAAGCTGAGAAATGGACTAACAAAAGTAACAAACAACTCAATGGATGAATGTACTACACTAGATGTAATAGACGACGACGTGTATGTGTTCCTTACATTCTTTGTCACATGGCGGTTGAGGTTTGAATACAAAACAAGCCGTATCATGACAAACGTCTTTTGTCACTTTTAACTTTTCTCAATCACCGTTTAATGCCAGTCAGCTTTTGACATTTTTGCAATGTACCTGCGAACAGTTTAAATCACTTTCATGCAGCATCTGACCTTCTGGTGACTAATGGTTTCATGCATATAAATGTTGCCAGCATTTATCAAATCGTCTCCGCAGGACTAACAACCTTAATGCTAATGCTGCTAATTCCCTGTATTTATTTTTATATTTTTAAATGAGTATTTTCGAAATAATTATGTTTCAAGTTATCATGAGTTTTTTAATCTAAATGTGTATACATTTATTATCCGGGCAGTGGCTAACCGCTTCCAGCCAGGTTCACAAAATTTTGTTTTGACTGAGTTTGAGGTTTTTGGTTTTGCAGCGCCGGAAATTATGTCAATTAAAAGATATATCCTGATTCAGTTAAAAACAAACTCCATCCTTTCTGTGGGGGATATACGGTACATCAGATTGATGGAAATCAAATGAATTTCAATAATTTTCTGATTGACGAAAACAACATTCACCTCAATCTGATTAGCCATTATGCTCGTTGAGTAGAGAATAAAATAAATTCTTTAAACACGTATAGACTTAATCTTATGCCGCAGTGTTCTTTCAGTGGTGAACTTTCAGTCTTGCTTCGATGTTGTTTGAATTCAAGTTCGGCACTTGGCAGAAAGCTTCCTTGTTAGACTCCCCCACAAAGAATGAATAATTTATGAATCAACAATATTTAAATTCTGTCGTTTTATTGACTAAACACAATAGACAACAATTTCATTATACTATACCCAGCGGCGGAATTTGCGAGACCTTCCCGATGCAAAGCATGCGGAAGTCCTTAACGAATTGTTTTCGATAAGTTGCAGGTAATTCCTAATCAGGCCTGCCAGAAGGCCTATACATTGCTTTCACTTTTTAACTTGCACCTACATTATCACTGGTGTATATTAGACGGTCTGCCTGAGGCATTTAAAAAAAGAATGCATATTGTTACGAATAAGTAAAAGCTTTTGCTTGCTCTTAATGACCGTACTAACATTATGTAAATAACAGGGCGGTTAGTGCTGCGCCTGAAAGTATGCATTGTAACAACGTACCAGCTCGCTAAACCAGTAGCATGAATTCGCCTCAGTTAAGATAATTCTCCACCATTCGAGATGATTCTACAAAGATAACTAACAACAACGACTAGAAGGTTCTTGAATTCGCTAGAGAGAACTACATTTGAGTATAGTGAGTTGGTATAAATAGCGGAGGTCTTTGGAACGGAGAGTTCAGTTTGTGATTAAACCCCGTAAAGTAAGCAACGCGATTTGATAGTAAAATATAAGACTTATTAAAAAAGAATGGTTTCCCATTACATCCCATGAAGGGACAGGGGAGAATAGACTGTGGAGAGCTTCACACAATCAATGAGCTGTGGTGGGCTTTCTCGTTGTACATTCACTGATTGGGACCGACAGGTTTTACACCGGTTTCCAACAGTATTGTGCGAAGCTTTTTCAAAGTACTCGCTAGTGTCGCCGGCTCTAAGCGAGGAGACCGTCGTCGACAGAAATATAAGGTGGTTAGAGCAGGGGTTGAACTCCACGTTCTCATGAACACGTGCACGCTAACCATTTCACCACCGAGGGGAATTTCTTTCTTTGTGAATTCATTGAAAAGGATGGTTATCTCATATCTGCGCTCGACCATAGATACTTCTCAGCTATCCATATGCCAGTGCGTTTTCAGTAAGGGCAAATCTGCGAATACCGCTCTTCCCCATCCAGTGCTCCTCACAGATAAATCTATTCATCTTTATTATTATCTTGTCGCATATGTCGATATAGATGCTTTTAACAACGCGTTGCCGGGATCTATCGCTACTTTGGGTTGACCAAATAATGACCAATTTGAAAACGTATGCGAAACCGCTTAACCTCGTCCATGTCCATGCACATCACTTTACATCCAATTCCCAGGAATTTAGAACTGGATAGTAATTTTCTTGAGCTGGAGGGATCAGGTTGCACAGTTGTTGCATATGCTGACAGCCTAGCAATTGCAGTAGATGTGTTCCATGGCTTAAGGAGGAATCTCTCTAAGTGGGCCAAGAAAAATATGCTGTATGTAAACCCGGGGAAACCAAAGTTGATACTTTTTTACCAGGAGGCAGAGATTTCCGTTTATTCAGCCACTGTCTCTAGATGGATGATAAGATAGCCAGTGCCAGATATTTAGGTGTGCTTGTGGACAGAAAACTCAGCTTCAAACGTAACACTGTATGTAGGATCAGTAAAGCCACAGTGGGCTCATATTAGAGCGAAAATGTAATCGGACGTCGATAGGGTTTATCCCCGCAAATAGTTTATTGCATAAGTACAACTGTTCTCCGCCCGATATTGCCCTACGGAATTGTCATTTGGTTGCTGGTACTGGAAAAATCCACTTACCTAAGTCTGTTGATAAATATCCAGAGAATGGCAATGGTGTGTATCTCGGGTGTCAGTTGCACAACCCTTACGACAGGATTGGGAGGTATCATCGTTCACCTGTTACCATTACATTTGCTGGGAAGGCGACTGGCTGTAATGCCGCCAGTCCAACTAGGATATTCCTCACAGTGGTTCACCATCCCATATGGTTATGGGACGATTTTAAGAGATCTGCGGCAATCCACAATAAAAGTCGACTACATGACACCCTCTTCTACCTTTGAGGGAAACTTCTCCACTAATATCCCAGACAGGCAGGACTGGAAGGGGCGTATACCAGACAATTGAAGGTACTCGTAGTTAGAATTGTACACAATATGAATCCAAACTATATGGCAAATTAGGTTTTGTAGTACATTCCAAAGAGATGGGTCTAGACTTTGCACAAAGAATAACAGACCATTATAGGGTTTTTCATTTAGAAGAGACAGCAATCTAAGACGTTGTCCTCTATCTGGAACGAAACGTCATCCCCGCCTGGGGTATCAACATCTAGTCTGACAGTTAGGCTGCTATAAAATCTCAGCAGTCTGTATTCTTGACTTGAAGAACTGCACAAAAGTGCCGCGCGTCACTGAATAAGTTGACCAAACAGTTTGATATCCACCAAATATAGGTGCTGGAGCCCTGGGATATTCCAGAGAACCACAGAGCGGATGAGCTAGCGAGATTTGGAACTACCTTACCTACTCCACTGGATATGGAGCATGTGTGTATGGCGCTTTCAGAACGTAAGCTCATGCTTTAAGCCGAAGCTCTCAAACATGCGAATGATAGATGGTCTGGAGACACAAAATGATGGATCACCAGGCCAAATTATGACCTGAATTGTTGAAAGACAATCTCCAGATTAACTCCTGGACAGGATATCTCTACTCTAAGTAGCTATGACCCCTGGACACTGTTTGGTCCTGCATAGTTTGCGGGGATGGAGAAGAGGACAAAGGGTCAAGCATTACATATGCTACTGTCCGGCCTTATCTAAGATCTTACTTCATATGGCATTTAAAAGGTATTCATGGAATTAAGTTGAATAGTTTGTGGACCTTTTTCTGGAGCACTAATTGGATTGCAAGGGACTAATGTAGTACATCTCTTCTTTAGTCACCTCCTGGAATATCTGGAGGGGGTTTAATATCGACATAACAGGTCAATTTACAGGTTCAACAATGGGCACGAAACGTAACATCCGGTTGTATCACAACGTTCCTCATTTTACTAAGTGTATCATTAGTGACAGCCACTTCTACCTAACCTAATCTAATGCAAACACTTTCCTTTTGAAGGCCTTCCAATTTAACGTATGGGGGAGGTGTTGCGGCCCAAACTCAAGTATTGTAAAATGAGAAGGCATACCTGATCCCAAATCAAGCCTAAAATTAGGCCTACCAGCTCATGATTTCCGCCGCTGGGCATTAACCTTGTTGGTAGTGTTATTTGTTTGTATATGTTTTGAAAGACTGTCGTTTGAAGGAAATCAAGGTGTTAGATTCCCTGTCACATTCCCAAAGCAAAGTTCTATAAACACCTTTTACACACAATATTCCTAATGCGAGTGCTGTGTTTGTATTTGTTCCATATTTCCATACATGGGTAGAGACAAAGAATGAGAGAGAGGGAGAAAAATGTCACCATTCGACTTTAGAAATGGAAATGATGTCGTTACTACTAAAATAAGTCTCATTTCCTGCGTCTCTGAGTGTATGTGTATTTGTTTGAGCGCATATACTACATAATTCTCAAAATGATTGTGTGGTTGCGGTCGATGCACAGTGGTTTGATAGCATTTTATTTTAGAAATAAATTATAATGCTTTTAGGTGAATTTTATGGGATGCTGAACGAAGACATGAATTTGCTCATCAGAAGTTGTTAGGCATTTTTAGTCTTCTTTAAAATATGTTTTATACCACGATTTTAGGAATCAGTTGTTACACAGGGTTTAATGATAAAGCATAGATTTTTTCGTCAACATTTTTAAAATAGAACATTTTTGGGAACAAACCTAGTATAGATTGGCACGTCCAATTTTTTTGGTGTTTTTTTTTTGAATGTAGGGAACGTTACTTTCAGTAAAAACAAGTAAATAAAAAATCGGTGGGAACCCCTATTTGGGAGTTACGCGTCCCCAATGTTCGGACATACGGGATGGTATTACGAGAGTGGTGCCGTCTTGTGGGACCGATTTGACCACTTTTTTGTGTAAAAGGAGTCGAAATAAGCAAAAAAACAATTAAATAAATGTTTTTCGATTACTGTTTTAGTTATCGAGATATCGAATGATGCATTTTTAAAGAATATCGAATTTTCGATAATTTTGCAATAAATTTAACACTGGCTTCGCGGCTTCGGCATAGTATTTTTGTGCTATAAAGCATCGGTGGTGCAATGGTGGTGTGCGCATGATGACTTGGATTCGATCCCTACTCTGACCACCTTAAATTCCTTTCGAAGACGGTTACCTCGCATAGTGACGGCGACACTGTAGAGCATTTAGCCATGAAAATGCTTCTCAAAAATACCGTTCGGAACCGCTGTAAAACTGTAGGTCCCAATCAGTGAGTGTAAAACTAGAACGCGCACAGCTCACTGGTTGTCAGAAGCTCTCCCTAATCCCTTCATGGGATGTAACGGGAAACCATTTATTTATTTGTAAAGGCCGGCCTTCGGCCGGGTTTAGGGCATTTCTCCTCTGGGGTTCTCTCCTCCAACACCGGCTTCGCGGCTTCGGCATAGTATTTTTGTGATATATGGCTTTCTGCGTGGAATTTTTTTTGATTTCCTATTAAGACCTAATTTTTTTCTGTGAAATGTTGAAATTCAAAAAAACGATATTTTTTAAAAATTAATCATCCGATATCTCTATAACTAAGACAGTTATCGAAAATATTTATTTAATTTAGTTTGTTTATTTCGACTCCTTTTACATAAAAAAGTGGTGAAATCGGTCCCATAACAAGACACCACACTCGTAGTAGATATCATCCTGTATGTCCGAAATTTTGGGGCCCATAACTCCGAAAATAGGCGTCGCTTCCGATTTTTTTATTTTACTTAAAATAAAAAGTTCTATCCAATGGTTATAGTTTGATGCCGAAGTCGAGTTGCCGATCTATTCTAGGTTTAAGCCAAAATAGCATATTGTTGCGAAAAATGCTTTAAATTTTTTCCGAACCAACATTTGAAATTCAACCGATATCTGCAGAATGTTAAACCAACATCTACATTTTAATTACCAATTGTGATGAGGTTTGAACCTTGGTTGTTCAGTCTCTTGTCTGATAAGTGAGGTTTCATATTATTAAAATGTCGATGAACGAATCGTGGCTGTAAGTTGAAAGCTACCGTTTACGATCCCACCACGAACGGTTGATGAATTCGCTAAGGAATCGATGATAGAACACAAAAGAAAACTGAATCGACAAATAGGTGGCGCTATTACCCTGTCCTCAAACTACGCGATTATTATAAAGGTGGGTGTATAACGTGTAACAGGGAATATAAAAGAATCATAGGCAAAAAAAGATAGAAGTAACGATATGGAAAAAGGTGGCAATTACCATTATTGAAATATGAAAAGGAAAAACACAAATTCTCAAGACGTATTTAGATTTGAAATGTGATTATTTTCATTAATGAACGTCTAAGGAAGTTTGGTTGAACTATGAATAATTTGTGAGGATTACTTCATTCACCCTTCTAGTGCCAAAATTCCAAAGTGAATTCAGCATAAGTTTTAATATTTTATGTTCGAATATTTATATTTGTTAATGTGTGATTTGCCATAAACGGCTCTCAAATTGTATAGGCTTAACTGCATCGATATTGGGATATGCACTAACCTGTATTACCAACACTTTCGAAATAAACACAACTTAAAAATAATAAAAAAAAGCAATGAGTGTTCGAACTAACGGGCGATGTCTTAACACCTTTTTGTTACACGGTACCTTTTTTATTTCTATGAACACAGTAGTAAATGTTACATTGGAAAATAAAAAAGTATAGTTTTTGTGCTGAAAGCTCTTTTGCCATTGCACTTTCTTTTTTCTTACATCCGCTTTAACATTAGATGTAATAATAAGCGTGTTTTGGTTACACCGCTTGCTTATACAATCGCTTGTTTTGTATGAAGCCCTTAGCGAGAATTTAGCGACGCGAATCATTTTCGCTACGTCTATACACATTTTTGTTTGACATATTTTACCGATTTCAACGCTTTGTCATATTTTTGAATAAAATTACTTATCGCTAAATAACCGTTTTCTTTGTCACTTAGCAAGCGATAAGCGCTTGCTTGTGACCAAAACACGACTATTGTTAAAATAAATAAAGCAATATTTAGCTCTCTGAAATAATTGTTTTTGTTTTGTCATAAACAGAGCGAGGACGACCTGCTTGTTTGACTGCTGGCATACAACTGAATGAACAACAATATTAAACTCACTGAAATAATTGTTACTCTTTTGTCATAAACAGAGCGACGACAAAAAGTATTGAATAGTATAGAGAACTTATTGCACTCTTTTTCTGCTCTCATGTAGAGAGTCTGAGTAAAAGACCATAAACGAGTCTTATTCTCTTTATGGAATATTTCAATATAAATGCACTATTTCGACTATGTTATTACATTACAAAAGCATAAATGTTTCAAAAAGCATCAACGTTTCACATCAAAAATATGAATGGACCAATTTATGATAAAAAAATCGCCTTGTTAATTTTGGCACCTCTGAAGTCGTGTCGACAGCAGACGACGAGTATTTGGTACCCGCAATGGCATTTTTACACTCATGTTGAGTCGACTCGACTTGTTGTTGGTCGTTACGCTTTTTCTACGCGACTTGCAACGCCTTGATGCAAACAGTTGTGTTTTGATTGATTTTTTCTTCATTTTCGGCTCAATAGTATCAAGCAAGTATTTAAATGCTGCTTTATTGATCCGAAAATGGTTTTGAAACCTGCAGACCCAAAATATAAAAATCATAAAACTTACTTGATATCTGGTAGGTTAAATATATGTGACCTTTGCCTTATAATTTTTCTTTGTATGCGAAGACATTTTTTCTGTTCTTCATCACCAGAACTTGAATTTAGATCAAGAAAAAAATACATTCTAGCGAACAAATTGAAGAAAATTGTCTTTACACGTTAGGGATTACACTTTTTGGTAGTAAATTATCGATAAGCAGGCGTCACTGTCCGTGACGTCTTACCAAGTACCAATTTTGCATTGATGTGACAACGCCGTCGTTAACAGGTGACCACGACTTTGAGACGTCGACGTCTTGGGCATACTTATTTTCATGCAGAGACAATTGTTGTACAACAACCACGTTGTGTTGTTTGTTTGTGTTCACTTTAATAGATTGCCTTACCCGTGCCTATAGATGTTAACACATCAAAAATACTTCGGATAGTGACAAATGTGAACATTATACAGGAACCATGTATATGTTTGGAACATCTACATACATACTCTGCAGCTTTTTGGTTTCTTTGCTGTCTGTTACGTTTTTATTTTCTGCAATTTTCAACAAACATGGCCGTATTTGGGTCACAATAACATATATAATAACACATTAATCATTGTGTCTCCAACATGTAATATTGAGTAGCAAACTCAATGTGTTTGGACACAAGTATACTATGTTTGCGACAAGCTACAAACACGTTATATTTCCAACTAAGTTTTATGACAACGTTTTCATTGTCATATGCTATTCAGAATGTTACAACTATCATTGTCAACTAAATCAAAAAGATGTGATATAAATAAAAGATTTGAACAAATAACAATGAACTGTTTGTGGTGTTTAGACAATACTGGACAAAATGTCGCACCCTATCAACAAAAGAGTGATAATACGAAATTTTTATATATTACTCTATTACTTCAAAACAACAACCAAATATTTTATAACATGTATGCTTTTACGTGGACACATATGCGTTCTTCACCCCAAACATCCATTTACTTACGTGGAGTTACTTACTTACTCTCATGTTTCCCCCAAACCTTCATATACTTCTGGGGAAATATATGCGTATTTCCTCCCAAAAATTATAATGTTTGGTAATAAATTATTCTTTGAATTCAATATATATACAGGGTGATTCAGGAAGTTCCGGACAAATTTCTCCAGCGTATTCCTTGGCTCATTTCATGAAGAAAAGTCCACTAGGACCATGTCCGAAAATTCAAGGGTGCGAAATGGCAGCGGGTTCAAAATTTTCGAATTGGTGGCGGGAGGATAGTAGGTAGAACCTCTAAGAACCTTTGGTACTACGATACCAACCGGTTACACCTTAACTCAATGTTGACAACTGCTGTCAGCTCGTAACTGAAAGGGTAGTAACAGTTCGATATATCTACCGGCCAGGAATCATTTCAAATATCTTCTAATGCATCTAAAATTTCTTTCCCCTGTGGGCTATTTTCCGCAACTTCATACATGCTAATAGCTGATGGAGTGGCTTGTGCCATGATTTGTAAAATGTTATACTCACCAATTTCATCGTTTGCGAGTTTGCAGTCTTGATATAGAATCAGCAATGTTTTCCTTTCCGGATCGATACAGAACTTTAAAATTAAAAGATTGAAGTCTTAACAGCCATCTATCTCTCTATCCTCACGGATGGTTTTGAGGTCGGTTTAAATGTGAAATCCAAAGGCTTGGGGTCCGTAACCAATTCAAATTCTAATCCAGCCAAGTAATAGTAAACTCTTAACAGTCCAACCAAGTGCCAACATTTTCTTCTCTGTTTGATTTCTCGACTTCTGAAAGGCTTTTACTTGCGAAAGATATAATGTGACTTTTTTAATTTACCAAATGGCTGGTGCTGATTTTGGTCTCAAACAAATTTGCTTTCACTTTTCTACAATTTACTTAGTGGCTCTGTCATATAGGCCATATCCGGTAAAAATTTCCCCACATAGGTAACTAGGCCAAGAAACTCCGTACTTCTTCCTTTGTCTGTGGCGCGCGGAACCCCAATATATGTAGTTTATTTTTTTTTCAGGATCTGGCGCTACGCCATCGTCAGAAAGTACATGACCCAAGAATTTTAACTTTTTCACTCTTCGTTCAGCAATAGATTGTTGGCTTTAAAAATATCAAGTACCAGTTTAACAGCTTCATCGTGTTCCATTTCCGAACTACCAAAAATGATGACATGATGACGATTGAGCTATGTCTGTCTGTATGGCTGGTCAGCACGATAACTGCCGTAAATCTTTACCGATTACAATGAAATTTTGTTACTGCCTATAATTGGTCAAAACTTAGTTTGGGATCGAAAACAGGCTTTGTAACCACGCCCCTTCTGGTACCTCACATACTCATTCGAGACATTTAGTACACAATCATATTTCTTCTAAAACTTTTTTCTAGTAGAAGTGATTAGCGTCGAGTAAGATTGAGATTGTCACACCCATTCTGGCACCTCGCATACCTAAGCTTGGGGGTCGTCCGGGTAGTCATTCCGATTAATCGCGTGGAACACTTCCGACCTTAATGAAACTAGGTATAAGGCTTCACGGCATCAAACGCCTATCATCGATTAAGACAACACCCATTTTGGTACCTCCCATACAAAAGTTGTTCGGCCGTTTGGTTGTTCGTAATGAGAAGTCCCACAAAGCCGAACCAATCTTCATGAAATTGTGTACTACACAATATGTAGTCAAAAGCCACTGTGCTATGGAACATGGGCGGTTTTGCCACACCCATTCTGGTACCTCCCATACAAAAGTTGAGCGGATGTTCGGTTGTTCGACACGATAACTCTCGTAAAACACAACCGATCTTAATAAAATTCGGTACTAGTCAATATTTTGCTAAAAGCTACTGTTTAATTAATAATTGACTACTGTTCCACCCATACAAAAGTTGTGGGTTTTTCCGGTTGGCCGATTCGGTATCGCCAGTAAACCACAACCGATATTAATAAAATTTGGTACTGATCGATATTTTGGAAAAGGCTACTGTGTAATCAAAAATCAACAACTTCTTCGACAACAAAATTGGTGGGCAAATTGGTCACAAAAATTCCCCAAAACCACTTAGGATCCTAACTAAATTGGTAATTAAATAATATATAGCGCAATGCCAATCTGCAATTGAATTGCCACGCCCACTCGTTTAACGTATCGGTGAATTTAGGCCGTTTTTAACAGAATTCGGACGCAATGGATGGCTTACGGTGAGGGTATGTTTAAATCGGCTCACCCGACTGAAACTTATGTACTGATTTTTGACTGCATTTACAACCCTTTTCATATTTTTGTATAATATGACTTAGAGCTAAATCGGCGATTTCGTTGCAACATATGTATGGGAAAATATATTGTCGCACATTTGTAAGCTAGAGCAATTTTTCAAAATTAATTTCACATTTAATGAATTATTATTAAAATATTTAAATTCGATTTGAATCATAAAAACCATTAATTACTTATACAATTTAAAAGTACTAGTTGCAATTTATAAAGGGTGTCTCAGTAAGAATGCACTTTTTCATTTTAAAATAAAAACACGTATTTTTTGAGACAGTTGTGATTTTTATATTGGATTATAAAGAAAACATGTTCCGATTAAGTATGGAATAAAATATTCGTCAAATGTCCCCCACGGCTCTGATGACAGCCCTTTACTCTTTTCATGAAATTTTCCATGACTTTTTCACAGAGATGTGGTTGTATCTCACCGACAACGTGTTGGACTCGGATTTGAGATAAAGAATTATTTCTAGTTTATTCGCATAAACCCGAGATTTCACAAAACCCCAAAGAAAGAAATCGCACGGCGTTAAATCGCATGATCTTGGTGGCCAGTTGGCATCAGAATTTCTTGAGATAATTTGTTCTGGAAATCGTAGCTGCAATAAATCGTTTCATGCATGCGCGGTGAAGCAGTTGGCGCCGTCTTGGTGAAACCACATGTCGTCCAGATCCATGCCATCCTGTTGAGGCCACAAGAACTCCATTATCATGTTCCTGTAACGAATGCCGTTCACAGTCACTGCAATTTCGGCCTCATCTTCAAAAAAGTAAGGTCCAATCACGCCGCCTGACCAAAATCCACACCAGACAGTTGCTCGTTGTGGGTGCATTTGTTACTCATGGCTTGCATGAGGAATTTCTGAGCCCAAAATTCAACAATTTTGTGTATTCACGAAGCCATTCAGATGGAAATCCTCTTCATCGGAGAAGATGACTTTTTTTGAAAAACTGGCATTAACTTCACTTTGCTCCATTACCCATTGAACGAAATGGCAGCGCTTACCATGGTCTGCTGGTTTGAGCTCCTCAGTAAGTTGAGTTTTGCACGCATGAAGGTGCAGCCCTTTTTGTCAAAACTCGCTGGGTAGTGCTTCGTGAAATTTGAAGTTCCCAGAGGACCAAAACTTCGTATACGATATCGCATACGAGAGTTACTCGAAACTTTTGCGGGTAAAACTCTCGAAAACAGATCCGAAAACGATCGGAAACTGAATCATCAGTCGCTCAGTTTGTGGCAGTAAAAGTTTCGTTTACGATGTCTTGCAAGAGATTCGTTTGCGAGACTTTTGCAATATCTTTTGCGAGAACAACACGAAAAATAAAACAAAATGCAATAGCCAAAACTTTGTTGTTGTGTCGTGTGCCTGCACGTGTGTGCCTCTGTTTGGCGCACGACACAACGGCAACAATGTTTCTCTCTTTTCGTCCGTTTAGCACCCGTTTTTCAACCAGTTTGCGAATATTTGGGCGAGTTTAATTTCTCCCCAGTTTTGGTCAGGTAAATACTCGCTTCTGAGCCCGTTTGCGAGCATTTAGCGTAACACTCGCTAAGGCTCGGTTTTTTGCCCGCTGGGTTGTTGAGAACGATGCCCATTTGATGTTTTCGGGTTTTACGCGACACTGTCGTTTACATCAGCAATGTTTTCAAGAGATCGACCTTTACGTGGAGAAACAATATGGAGTGAGTACAGCAGGAGAAACAATGTGTAGTGAGTACAGCCACTAACTTAGAGATATCCTGTCTTGGAATGGATATCAAGATTTTCGAGCGAATCAAGTCATATTCATACCTGCGTGGTGATCCTGCAATTTGTGCCTCCAGACCATCTATCATTTGCATACCTGAGATCTTGAGTTTTAAGCTAGAGCTTGCAAGTAAAAAGGGGCATACTATTCAAATTTTTGATTGTACTTGATCCTGTGATGCAAATGTGACATCAAGGACTCTTCATTTCTCTATATTTAGCAATAAATTTGGTATTACAAATATAAAGGCTGGTGGGAAAGATCTGCTCTAAGAATGTCTCCGCTCTATCATTTCCATGGATACTTCCCCATATTTTATGATGCGCATTGTCGTCAACGAAAGGAATGATACAGTTTCCTTTTACCCCGTCTCCTTAATTGATTTCCTCAACAGGTGCTAGTATATTCTAGGGGATAAAGGCTGGCATTACCCAAGTGTAGCCATTGAGCGTCTCCAGACTGGAAAAGGTAACATTTCTGTATGGGGCAGGAGAACTGCAGAAGCAGCTTTACATTGATGGAGGTTTATTTGTAATAGCTTCAACATTTGCAACTGCCCCCTCTCCAACACTGTGTTTTGGCATCGTCGCCGTTGTCTTCCAGGAAGCTACTTGATGGGTCATGAAAGAGCTGGGATTCAGACAATACTGTGTCATTCCGTGCAGAATAAACAGGGGCAGTCATTGACACTTCCATGTCATCCATTTCGTCTAATTCCGGCTTCCTTATCCACATCCTTGTGTTGATGATCCCTGATGGATCATCAATGAGTTTGGATTCAGGAAATGATGTGTCATTCCGTGTTGTATAAACACGGGCAGACACTGTCATTTCCCTGTCTTCCATCCAATTCCGGTGCAAATTCGATGGTCCCGCTGCCTTGCTTGTCACATCCCCGTCCTAATCCGATATACTCGTAACTTCAGTGGTTTCAGTGTCACGCTTGAATTCTTAGCTGCCTTAGATACCCTTAGATGAATCTATCTCAACAGATTTGGAAAATTCGTCTATCACCCATGTGCTGCATTCCGATTCGTATTTATTTCACAAAGCATTTTAAAATCACAAGTATTCGAGTTTGGTGTTCTGAGATGTCACTTTTCGAACTTACTTTCTAAGTGGCCGTTTTTACAGAGTTGAATTGCAAAACATATGTTTTGCTGCCAAAAGTGAAAGAAGACAAAAACAAACAAAACGGTTATTCAAACTCCTCCTGACTATAAATAATTACACATAAACATAAATTTATTAAAATACTTAAATTTTTTCCTGCAACTTCCATATTTATTACTTCCAAATTATTACTTGCATATGTGCACCAAAAACAAACAAAACAAAATGACATATGAAAGAGTTGCCACTGTTACTCACTTAGACTTTGGGTGAATACTTATAATTTTTACTAATTTAAAAGCATAGAACTTAGGAAATAATAGTTTTTTCATTCTTGTCTTACATATGACGTCGTGTTTATATTGATATATTTGCGATATAACTCTAAAAATAAATAAACTGATTATTACATTTCTTAAATCTATGGATCTGGCAACTTTGGATTTTCGAACATCCAATACATCATAGCTGATTTGCATAAAATGGCATAAATGTGGAATGAAAACAGAATGGAAAAATTAAAATTTTTAGATACTATTGTTTAATGACTTGTTGCGATTAAGTGTTTGAAAAACTTTTACTGTTGAACAACCCCAAGTTAAGAAAAAAACATACTCGGCTTTCACTCTGTAATGCTCTTTTTAACGTAGTGTGCATTTTTGATACAGAAAATATTATTTACTTTTGCTTTTACAACAACATTTGATTGTGAATCAATTTCACAAAATGTCTGGTGAAAATAATGTCAAGACCACAATTTTTCACTTTCACAACAATTCAGAATGCAGAATATGGGCGTATATCTCGAAAACGAACCATTCAATCGAAAACCCCCTAATTTGTACTGGTTGCTAAGGGGTTTCGATGAAATAATCCAATTCGTATGGAAGAATTTAGTTTAAAAAAAAAAAAAATTGCTAAAATTAAAATATAGTTATATCCCGGAAATGGTGCGACCAATCGCAAGAATAATAAATTGTTGATCTCTGTAGGATGGTTTTACCAGTGGATGTCTTTCATATGGCATAATTTTTCTGTAAAACTAAAAAGAATATTAGAGATCTCCCATAAAGATCAGACACGCATTATTTCTGCCAATGGACGCACCGTTTCCGAGTTATACCCATATATTTATTTTAGCGATTTTCTTATTTTGGCCACGAAATACGAACCCTGCCCAGTGTTGCCAGTTTAGGGGATTTATCCCCAAATTGGGTATTTTTTTCAAAACAGGGGATTGTTTTTTTGGTTTGGGGATCTGGGTATTTTTTGGGGATGAAAATTTAAGATGTATTAAATTAAAAGCGCTTCTTTTGTATCATTGTTTGAAAGTTTTGATCTGGCACTACCTAAATCAAAGCAAGCGTACACACAGAAATAATATTTAGTTTTGAGTATGTGTGATTGCAAAAACCAAGAGAAGAAAGTTAATGTGGTAAGTCTATACACTGAAAGAATAACGCATCGTCGCATAGATGAAATCTTTTTTTTTTGTTAATGTTTTGTTTGTTGCTTCAATGAAAAGTCGCGTATACCAGGCAATTTGGTAGTCGCTGCAACGAAAACTTACATACATGATTTCTTTGACAGTTTTTCAACTTGCAACAACTTAAGTTTCGTTCCTGCAACAATTTTATTTAATTTCTGTTTTGTAGAAAACTGGATTAAACATTAAAAGAAGTAAGTGCATGAAATTTAAACTACAGATATTTGGTTTATCTGAAGCAACTTTATGGCTGTAATGAAACAAATTCATTGCAGCAATGAAATAAATTCATTGCAAGAATGCAGCAGCCATACATTCATCGCAGTGACGAACATTTTCCAATTGATGATTACATTTTCGTAGCGGGAATGACACAGTACGTTAGCTCACTTTCGATGACAAAAGTTGTTGGGGTGATGAACATTTTCATCTCTGTGACGATGCTTTTCCGTTCAGTGTAAAGCGTTTTTTTTTGCGTTGCCAGTAAACACTTGCAAATCGTTATTGCTAAATGTTGTCAGCAAAATATGCATACACTTGTCCATAGACTAATTACTATACTAGACTTAACAGTTCTCTCAGGAAATTTATGACATTTGGCCTGGTGTGATATTTACGTTGGATGTTGAAAAGAATTGCATTACTAATACCAGATAGAGGCAATAGTTCAAAACAACGAACAAAATAACAACAACGGCATTTTGTTTTGTGTGTTAAAATAATTGTGTTAAATACAACACAAATGTATGCGAACAATAACAGTCAAGAAAACAGTTTAAAACATATTTAAATTTCACATTTTTTCACCAAAACGACACCAAAAATTAAAGCAAGAAGTTATTGTAATTCCACCTGGTGTATGTCACTTTTCGTCAAACATCTCTCTATCACACCGACCGCATCACGAAGAGTGGGAAAGGAAACGTCAGATGTCAGTTCCAGAAAATATCAAAATGTTTTACTGGCAAGGCTGTAACAAGTAACAAACATTTTTGATATTTGGCGCTGCTGAAAAGAATAGAAACAGTGGAGAAGAAATAACGAGAAATACTAAACCTATGTACAAAACAAATAATGAAGTAGATAAATCAAAAAATTATGAGACTGAAGTATTTGATATACTAAGTCTTAATGACTTTTGACAATGTCCAGATCAAAATCCAGATTTCATTTGTCATAATCTTTTTGTTATAACTAATTATGTATTATTAAAATAGTAATAATATAGTATTTATAATATAACAACAATATAATAATTTATTATGTTTAAATTTTTCAATATTTAAGTTTTCCTTTTGTTAAACTGAATTCTAAATACATTTTTATTTTAAAACTTAAACCTTTCAAGAACTTCCTTTACAACTATGGAGATTTTTCCGGGGATTTAAAATTTTTTTTGGGGATTGTCGGGGATGAAAAATAACAATTCGAGGATTTTGCCTAAAAATAAACTGGCGACCCTGACCCTGCCAGATAATAACACATTCCCGTACGCAGTATTGTTTTTCGGGGGCGCCCAGCTTGATATTTAGGTTGAAAAATAACACTAAATTCAAATATCACATATTAAAGAAATAATTTCGGGGTGGCCCGGGGGCTCGGGCGTGACTGTAATAACACATCCGTCATTTTGTTAAGGCGTTTTTATATTTAATGTTAACCCGATCTAGATCATGATTGTCATGGGATGAAACCGGAATATTTTCGAAATATACTCACAGAAAAATTCGGTTGATGCAGCCGAATTAGCCGTAACCGAATTTAGCGATTGTCACAACCATACTAGATGTCATCATAGCCGAATCACAGCCAAATTAGAGGTTGCCACAATTAGAGGTTGTCGCAGCCGAATTAAAGGTTGCCACAACCGAATTAGAGGTTGTCACAGCCATATTAGTGGTTGTCGCAGACGAATTAGACGTTGTCACAGCCGAATTGGAGGTTGTCGCAGTCGAATTAGATCATGATTGGCAAGGGATGAAACTGGAATATTTTGGAAATATACTCAAAGAAAATTCTGTTGATGCAGCCGAATTAGCCGTAACCGAATTTAGCGGTTGTCACAACCACACTAGAGGTCATCACAGGTCAAAGGTTTTCACAACCAAATTAGAGGTTGTCGCAACCGAATTGCTACTGAATTTAGATGGTGTTACACTGAATTTTTAATTTTTTTTCTATTACTTAAGTTATGATTTATTTTCATATATTATCATAAATAATTACATTATTTGTACTTACCCTTCTTAATAAAAACAAAAAAAATCTTGATATCACCGCTACAGAAATCATATACTAGATTTGTTTTCAAAATTGTAAACGTTAGGTTTAAAACATATATGTATGTATACAATAATATGGTGGTAACCGAAATAAAAACCAGTACATAAGTTTCAGTCGGGTGAACCGACTTAATCATACCCTCACCATGCCGTACCTCATCCATTGCGTGGGATTTCTGTTAAAAACGCCCATACTCAAAAGTGACCATATTCAACAGCAGATTGACGACATTGCGGTAAATATTATTGAATACCCATATTAGTTAGTTTCCTCCCAATATTTATATGCGAGGTACAAAAATGGGCATGGCAAGTTGTTGCCAAAATTTTGATCAGTACCAAATTTTATTAAGATCGGTTATGATCTGTTGGGGATATCGAGTCGGCAAACCCCAAATACGCCCAACTTTTGTATGGGATGTACGAAACTGGGCGTGGAACAATAGTCAGTTATTAGTTACACAGTAGCTTTTAGCAAAATATTGCCTAGTACCGAATTTTATTAAGATCGGTTGTTGTTTATGAGAATTATCGTGTGGATCAACCGGTCATCCGCCCAACTTTTATATGGGAGGTACCAGGAATGGGTGTGGCAACACAGCTCATTTTCTATAGGAGAGCTTTATTTGGCTAAATACTGACTAGTACAAACTTTCATAAAGATTGGTTTGGTTTTGCGGGTTTTCTCATGCCGAACAACCAGACGCCCAAACAACTTTTATATGGGAGGTACCAAAATGGGTGTGGCAAAATCACCCTTGTTTTAATCGGTGATTAGGCTTTGATAACATGAAGTCTTATACCTAATTTCATAAAGGTCGGAAGTGTTTCACGCGATTTATCGGATTGACAATCCGGTCGAACACCCTGTTTTGTATGGGAGATACCAGAATGGGAGTGACAATCTCGCCCATTTTCTCCAGTTAAGTAGGCATTTACAGATTATTAACCGGTGTGAGAGTTGAAGCTAATCACATCTACCAGAAGAAAGGTTTGAAAGAAATATGATTTTATGCTAAGTGTGTCGATTTGTATGGGAGGTACCAGAAGGGGCGCCCATTTTCAATCCCAAACTCAATATTGGCAAATAATAGTCACTGACAAAGTTTCATTGTCATATGTAAAGATTTACGGCAGTTATCGTGTTGACCAGCCAGCCAGACAGACGGACATGGCTCAAACGTCTTAAAAAGTCCTAAAACGAATTTCGTCAAAGATACTAAGGGTCTAATTTGGTTCCTTCTATGTGTTACATTTTTTACGTATTAAATGATATATACCCCCATCCCTATGGTGAGGGTATAATTAATTTGGGTGTACAAACAGAATTCTTGAGAAATTCGGTTACAGCAACCAAATTAATGCCAAATTCGTTCGTTGCAACCGACTCGATACCAAATTCGATATTGATGCAAAATTAGATTGTTGCACCTGAATTGATGCTTGCCCGAATTAATTTCGAATTCGGTTATTGCAACCGAATCTGTAGAAAATTTCGTTGGCAGAACGAATATAATTGAAGATTCAGTTGTTACAACCGAATCAATTATAACACGAGGTTGTTTGAACCGAATTTCAGGTGTGGCAACTAAATTCAGTCATGAGAACCTCAATTCAGTTGTAGCAACCGCAAATTCGGCTGTTGCCACCGAATAGCAGTGGCAAACAATTACATAGTTATCTATGTTTATACAAAAAGCAAAACAGGATTTGATTTTATGTGCAGATAACCCTTCCCCATTCTTTTGTTGGATAAAAACCTGTAACACATCCGTCTTAACAAAAACAGGATTTTGAGGTTGTGGTGAATCGATGTGGCTCAGGAATGGCAAAAATAGGGTTTCATTTTAGATGCTGAAGTACATGCTTACAGTGACGAGCAAAATTGTAACATTGTTGACACAGTTTGGAAATAAATTTGTATATATTAAATATTTGATTTAAAATAAAAAAATAAATCAATTTATTGTTCTATCGTTAATAAAAACAAAATAAATTTTAATTCTGTGATGAGATATACAAAGTGAATGAAGAGTAAATATTTTAAAGTTACACAAATGTTACAATTTTGCAGTCTGCATTTATGTTAATTTATTTGTTTTCTGATTCAATATTTTTTGCACAAGCCTTTAGCTTTTTTAAGAGCTTGTACACGAGGCCAGGCATTGTGTTGCAAAATTTTGCCGTCATTTCTGCTGGAATCGCATGCCTAGTTTCTTTTAGCTCGTTTACATTTTTTGTAGCGTCTGGGTAGTTGGCGAGCTGATATTTTATGTAACTCCAAAAGTTTTCGATCCGGTTTCAGTCCGGTGACTGCACTGGCCATTTTATAGTTTAAATTGTTGACTGTTTAACCAGTTTTTAACGATTTCGACCGAATGTTTTGGGTCGTTGACATGGTGCAAAATCACTCTTTCAGTAGCAAGAACCATTTTATCCATAGCAGCCAGTAAATGATTTTGCAGAATTGCAAGATATTGCTATTTTTCATAATTCCTTCAATTTTAACCATTTTTTATAATACATCCCCATACGATTATGGATTCACCACCATGTTTCATGGTTTGTGTTACTGCATTCGGAGTAGGAGTATTTGTTCCTTTGGTGCAGTACCAAGCACGGCTATCGGACTCAAATCGACCGATTTTAGTCTCATCAGACCATATAACCTTAAACATAGTAGGCATAGTTGTATTTTCTTTATTTGAAACGTGTCGAATTTAATACTTTCTCTTCTGCCAGTCAGCCTCAGTCCAGTTTTCGTAGACCTGGGCGAATTCTTTACGAAGTTTTATTTTCTTTTGTGATAAAAAATGGTTCTTTGTCTTCTCTGCAGCCTTATCCTTCAATAGTTTGAGAGTTCGACGATCAGTTGACTAACTGGCGCTAATATTTAACGTTGACAGCAAGTGCGGTCGTCAATCTTTCTGGGGCGTCCAGAAGCAGTTGTAGTTGTAATATGTTTCTTCAGTTTTATTCTCTGGATCGTTATATGACTTACATACATTAAACTTATATGACTTACAACTAAACTAAACAATGTTCCGAACAGAATTATTATTTTTGGAACGAAGTTCCTTATCGCACGTTGCGAGATGGGGGCTAAATGAAAAAAAAATTCAATAACTTTTTTTATTATACTACTACTATGCTACAATCCAGTATTATCAACTTTATTGGGTACTTTTGCTTTGGTTTGTGACTAGACTAACATATGTTGGGAATTTCATTATTTAATGGGAAGTTTTCTAGGTGGAGCCTTTAACCAATATTTAGTATATATTGTAGTTTTAAATCCAATAGAAAGTAAATTTAGAAAAGCCAAAGTGATAGAAGTTTAAAAAAAGAAAATTTTCTTAAATAATTGCCTTTCTTGAAAAAAGTAAATTTTATCACAAAAATACCTATTCATATTCTTAAACTAAGTGCCTTTTCTTAAAAAATAATACCTTATCTTATAGAAGTACCTTTGCTTAAAAAAAAGTAAAGTTTCTTACAAACAGTACCTTTTCATAATAAAGGTATTTTTTTTTTAAATAAGTACATTTCTTACAACAAATTGTCTTTCCTTAAAAAACTACTTTTTCTTTAAAGAGTACCTTATTTTGTGAAACAAAGTAACTATTTTTGAGATAAGTACCTACTCTTAGAAATGTACCTATTCTTGAAAAAGGGACCAATTCTAAACAAATCCCATTTCTTACAAAACACCGTTTCTTCAAAAAATACCTTCTCTTAAAAACTAAATTTTCTTACAAAAATTCATTTTCTTAAAAATAAAAAAATACCTTTTCTTTTCTTGAGATAAGTAGTCTTTCTGAAAATAAGTACACTTTCTTAAAAAAATAAACTTTTCCTAAAAAGAGTACCACTTTTTTAAAAAGTACCTGTTCTTAAAAAAAGTACATCTTTGTAAACAAAACTCATACTCTTATAGCTTTTTCTTACAGACAGTACTTCTTCTTAAAAATAGTACCATTTCTTACAAAAAGATTTAGCTTTTAATAAAAGAAGTACCTCTCTTTAAAAATTTACCTTTTTGGGAAAATATAATATGTGACAGCGCATAGAGAAAGGGACCTAAGGGTAAAAAAAATCAATTTTTTTTATGTGGACAACATCTGAGCATCGAATGAGACCGATCCCATGCCCCAAAAGTGTTCCCTCCCAGAGATATACGCGTTTTATGAAAGTGAAGTCGACGATTCTAAGCGCAAATAGAAAGGGACCTAACGGTAAAATTTATTTATTTTCATTTTTTCCCCTACTAAATTAACAAAATAACTTGATTTTACGAAACTACAAAAAATTTATTTTTTTCCTTATGAACAATTTAAAAAAATAGAAAAATCATTTTAATCGACGGTTCTTGCGAATTGGTTCCTTAGAACTTGATGGTACCGGTCCTTTATTTTTTTTCGATTTCTTCTTAACGTCTGCTGGCTATACTTCTTGAGGATTGTCCACTTCCTCTGAGTCCTCCTCTTCGTTTCCATTTCCAGAGACCAAAGGAAGAGGAGCAACCGAATCTTTTATTGAATCGTCAAAACATAAACCCCGGATCTCTTTATACAAGTACCATTGACGCTTCATCGATAACCCTGGTGACGGACTTATAATTGGTTTGTCATCGAAGCTGGTATTGTTACTCAGATGAATGTTTTCATTTATGCTGGCTGAATTCGCAAACAGTTCACATTGCACTGGTGACTGAGCAATAAAGACAAAGTGATGATACTTCGATATTCCAATTAAAGTTTTATATTTAGTGGAGAAGTATTCGTCCCATTTTCTCCACTCAACAACAGGCTCACTTGAGTTTGGAAGTCGAATAGGTACAGGAACATTAAATCCATTACGAGATGATTTTCTAACACAATCAACTACATCCATGAAGCAGTCGACATTAGTTTGGGCATATTTTGATTTGAAAACTCCGAATAAACGATCAGGTGAAAACTTTGTACGTCCGGTTAACAAAAAGTTCAATTCAACTGACTCACATCTGGAAGTATCGACAAGGTGTTGTAAATATCGTATCATCGCATTGTTTTTATTTTGTGAAACACAGTTATCAGCGAATATCACTAATTTTTTAGTTGAATGCACTTCTCGTAGGTAGTAATCAAGCATTCATATTACTGAATTCGGACCTTTTCCAATGGAATCGCTTTCGTCAATACAGAAGATGTGTTGAACATTTTGACGTTCGTTTGTAATTCCGAAAATTGCTGTTTTGCGACCTGATTTAAAGTATGCAGTTCCTATTTGCTGTGGACCCGACGGAAAGCTAACATTTTGATCATAATCCGTAGATATTACTAGATAATCCTCCTCTGGAATACCTGGATACATGGCATTTGGATCAGGCTTGCCTAATGTTCTCAAGTCGTTATAGTACTCTCGCTGAGTGCTGGCAGATTGCAAATGATCAGAATACACCTTCAATGCTGCTTATTTTTCAACTTCAGTAACGTTTACTGTATTAACAGCATCTTTTGCAAGATTTCGACACAATTCGCACAAATCGTATGCCGGCTTCATAGTGACGACGTGGGGACAATATTTCTTCCACAGTGTTTGGAAAGTGCGAAGTTTTACGATTTTACCAGCCGGTTCGACGCTGTTGGTGTATCTAGTGTAAACAGAAGTCTTACTTTCAGTAGTTGGAAGTTTCAATAAACGATAATCAAGATGATTTGGTTGACGTCCAGGTAAAGTGATAGCAACAGTTTCAGCAAACCGGCAGATAAATGAAACAATTTCTTTTTCCCCAAAGTAGTTAAAGCATCTGTACGATTAATTTTATTCGTCATGCCATGTTCGCGTGGATAAACACCATTTTTGTCGTAATGTTCGATTAGATTTTTGTAGCGTTTAATTCCCATTGTATACAGGACGAAGTACATATCACGGCATATCGGCAAACTTCGAAAATAATATATCTGATTGTACCGTTTCTTCATAGCTCGCGATCGATCAACAACTTTTGACCTGAGCATTGCATCGTCACGTGAGCTGCCAGATATGCGAGAATAATTAAATCTTGGGATTCCTTATCTAAATTCATGAAAGACAGAAAATCCACAGCCGTCTTCTTAGGGATCACTTCATTGCATTGATTTGAACAACACGGAGGTATTTTTGAACCATACAGTCGAGCAACTACCTTTTCTTCGCGTAAATCAAGATCAGATTTATCAAGGTACATCATCTTCATCTTCAGAGTCACTATGCGATAATTCTGAGAAGTGATCGTCATCATCCTCGTCATCAGGGAAGCGATAAAGTAAATCTACTTCTTCGAATTCGTCCACCATTTCATCCTAAAATAAACAGTAATAATGTTATCAGTTTTAAATTATTTTCGCGAATAATATAATAAGGTTATGTGAAAAATTTGTTCGTACGAACAGAGTGATATTCACGATTTAAAAGAATTATAAATGAGTATTTATTATAATTCACAATTAATAATTTCAGAAAATAAAGCTGGATTCGAAAAAACGCGAGCAAAATTGATATCAAACTCATGGAAACAGCGCGCTAGGTAGAAAACATTAAAAACCAACTACACAAAACAAGAGGTAGGGACGACCCACGCGCGTTTTCAAGGTTGACCAACACGTTCCTGACGTCATGAGATGTGTCGCTTTCCAGTGAGACCAATACCAACACGCTCAGTGATGGTACACCAAATATACACGTATTTAAATCTTTAAAATGGCTCTCCTGAACAAAACCGGTTTTTACCCTTAGGTCCCTTTCTATTTTGCGCATCACATATATATTCTTACAAAAAGGACCTAAAAATATATTTTTTTTTTTTTTTAAAAAAAGTACTTTCTGGGATGATTTTTTATATTTATTCGCCCTTTTCTATTGGTACTTTTTTATTTTATTGTTCAAGCTCAAGACCATTTTCTATATCTCTATAAATAGAGAATTCAGATAAGTTCTCAATTCAGATAAGTTTTTGTTTGCATTTAGTTTGATGAATTTTCAAAAGCAGCACTCCAAAAAACAGCTGATGAAGATCTATGGTTTGCCATGAATCATGAGGATGCATTTGCAAAACAGCTTCTTTTTTAAACAACTATATCTCTATTTATAGAGATATAGAATATGGTCGTGAGCTTGAACAATAAAATAAAAAAGTAAAAACACTTTCTATAAAAAAAAATTTCTTAAAAAAGTTTATCATTTTACAAAAAGTATTTTTCATAAAGATCCATTTAAATTATCGTACATAATTATGGTACTAGTACATAATATATAGCGAAAGGAACTTCGTTCCAACTTGGTGTCCCCTGACACCTCATGTAATTTTTATTTTTAATAATTCAATGATTTCAACTACTTTAGGTGCTTCAATTTTTGATCAGCACGTGGAAAATAATGAGCAATTGGAAAAAATAACAGTGAATTTATGAGCATATGATGGTTACATTTGAGTTTCTGTATCTTTAAATAGTTGAAGAGAGTGCAACATTGTAACATTGAAGAGAGTGCGTAATTGTAACATTGAGGCTTGTTTACATATTATGCTCTTTGAAAAATATATGTATAATTGCTATATATATTTAAATGTTCATTATGAAAGAGACCATATCAAAGTAAAATTCAGAAAAATATTTTAGTTGTAACGTTAAACGCTGCTAAAAATTAAAGTTGTTAACTTCCATTATGAGAAACCAGTTGCAATTTTGCTCGTTACTGTATATATAGAGCGATTTTTATATGAACTTTTATAAACTACGCTGAAATTTGAGCATTCTGATTTTATTTTACTAGATATATAAAAAATTCTATATTCAAAACTTGAGCAGTTTTTAAATGTTTCAAAAATTTCATGAGAACACACTCACAGAAAAATTCATTAGAGACAGCCGAATTAGTCGTAACCGTAACCGAATTAGAGGCTGTCACAACCTCATTAGAGGTTGACACGACCTCATTAGAGGTTGACACGACCTCATTAGAGATTGACACGACCTCATTAGAGGTTAACACAACCTCGTTAGAGGATGAAACAACGTCTCTCAACCGAATTTAGATAGTGACATAAATGAATTTTGAAGTCTTATTTATTAATATGTAATAATTTATTTTCCTGTATTCTTATAAAAAAATTAGGGTAATCTTTAGGATATAACTTACAATTTTCTAAATATATTCAAGCTGAAGACCATTTTAAATAATATAAAGCTTATTTATTAGCTTTATAAATAAATTTGTTTTACATGCCACTACCGACCTTTTTTGAAGTCGCGTCCATCATGGGTCACCTCTCCAATTTCGGGGTGTTGTATCTGTTGATTTAGGTCCTAAGCCGTTTCATATACAGATGATTGCAGCACATCTCCAGCGACCAATCTTGAAAAGCTCAACGCTGTGGATATCTGCTTGGACATTTTCTATAAAATAAGACGATTTAATACAAAAACCATAATTTCAATATTTTTATTTATCTTTCTTAATAACCACAGGAAAATCTTGATATCGCCGTGAAAGGAATAATTATACGGGCAGATCAATAAGTCCGTGACATTTTTAATGAAACGCAGTTTTTTTTTGCAAAACAAAATTTATTTTTCAACATAATCTCCTTTTAGCTCAATACACTTAGTCCAACGTTTCGCTAATTTTTGTATCCCTTCCAAAAAATAGGATTTTTCGAGGTCCATAAAATAAGCATTTGTTTGATCAATAATTTCATCATTGCAGCTAAATCTCTTTCCACCGAGTAATTTCTTTAGGTTCGGAAATAGGAAATAGCCAATATGGCGGATTAGGTACCAATTCGTAACCCAATTCATGGAATTTTCCATTGAGACTACATCCGTGTGCACCCTTGCGTTTATGGTCAATTGAGAGTAAACGCGGCACCCATCTTGGAGACAGCTTTCTTAAACCCAACTGATCATTTAAAATCGAAACCACACTGCCATATGAAATGCCTGTGGCATCAACAATCTCACCCACTTTTACTCTTTGATCGGCCAACACCATATCGTGGATTTTTTCGACTTTTTCGGGTTTATTGACTTCAATTGGCTGTCCAGAACGTTCAGCGTCATTTGTACTTGTGCGACCACAACGAAAGTCAGTAAACCACTTTTTTACCATTAAAATCGATGGTGCAGAGTCCCCATAGTATTTATCAAGCTTTTCCTTGGTTTGATTGACGTTTTTTTTTTCGCAAAAAATAATGTTTAATGAGCACTCGAAATTCACTTTTTTCAATTTTTAAAAAAATGCACGAAGTTGTAAATTTTGAACAGCTGTTAAACGCAAAGTAAATGACGGAACTTGCTCAATATTTGACAGTAGTCTACTAACAGCTGGTACTTCTGATATAACTACGAGGTAAGTTCGAAAACTCACGGACTTATTGATCCGCCGTCGTACATACTTTAACATCTTTTAATATAAAATTAATTTGTATAATTTATATAGAATTTTGTTGTGGTAGACGAATTGAAAATGAAATTCGGTAGTACCTATAGAATTCATGAGTAGTTCGATTACAGCAATCGAATTGACGCCTAATTCCGTCATTGCAACCAACTTAAGTATTAATACGGTTATTGCGACCGAATTGATGCCAAATTCGGTTGTTGCACCTGAATTGATGTCACATTCGGTTAATCCAACCAAATTTGGTACCAATTTCGGTTGTTGTATACGAATTATTTCCAAATTCGGTTGTTCCAACTAGAGGTGGGCACGGGCCGTGCTTTTTGCTGTGCCACGATGTGCCAAGCGTGTGCACGACGTGTTCGTGCAGGAAATTTGACTTTCGTGCGTGCACCGTTAGCGTTTGTGCAGAGTAAAAAATATCGTGCGTGTATAGTACGTGTAAGTCGAGAGTACTGTGACGAAACTATATATTCAAAACACAGTTAAATATTGGAAAATTATTCATTATCACTTTATCACACACAACTAGATCAAAAAAATTCTGTCAGTGTAAATAATTGTTATCTTTACGTCCGTGATTGGCAATGTTACCAATGGAGTACACCTCTGTAAGCTGCAGCCAAAAACGATGTATAAGTAGACAGTCAAAATTTCTCTTCACTCAAATGCCAACAAACAAAACGAGTGAAACCCTAGTACTTCTCTACTCTCTCTCTTACTCTCTTCATTGAATATTTCAATACACGAGCAGCTTTTTGATAGTGTTATTGTATAAAACTATACAAATTCCAAACATTTTGAAGTAAAATTACATAAACTATGCAAAAAGTATGAAATAAGCAAGATATGTCGCGAGAGAGAAATGCGTTTGAGTGAACTCCTAGCACTTTTTGGTTCTCTTCTACCAGGGTTGCCAAGTTGCTCACATCTTCTGGTCGTCTAATTCTAAATCGTCTTTGCTGCAGCCAAAGAGGATGAATAAAGGTAGAGAAAGAAAAAGTGCGCAATTTGGCAACCCTCGTAAAAGAGAACCAAAATGTCCACGCGAATAACTTCATATACGTCATAATTTGATTATTTCATAAATTATGTATTTAAACATGGTTGGAATTTCTATAGTTAGATACAATAACATCGTCAAAAAACTGCTCGTGTATAGAAATATTCAACAAAGAGAGTAAGAGAGAGAGAGCAGAGAAACAAGTGCGTGGGTTATGTATGCTGTGAAAAATGCAAAAGGAGTTTGTCCCTGTTACGCATCATTTTGTTGATATATAGATTTCTATTTTACCTAATGTTTTCAGCGTATACAGTCGTTTTATATTTTCGTGTTAAACCGTGCTTTTTCGCGCGTGCGCGTGCGTGTTTGCAAATACTAAGTTCGTGCTCGTGTGGGTCGTGCCTTTGCCAAAATTTAGTCATACGTGCATGTGCGTGTTTGTTGTTATCAATTTCGTGCTTGTGTCGGGTTGTGCCTAGAAAATTAGGCACGCGCCCATCTCTAGTTCCAACCGAAATTTTGGAAAATTTGGTTGACAGAACAAGATTCAGCAAGATTCAGTAGTCACAACCGAATCAGCTATGAAACGAGGTTGCTTCAATCGAGTTTCAGCTGTGAGGACTAAATTCGGTCGTGACGTTGTGGCAACCCCAATTCGGTGGTAACAGCCGAATTTACGGTTGCTACAACTACTTTACAACCAATTAGTTCTCAGGGTGCAGTTACACCGTATTTTAAAAAATGGTGAAAACCAGGTAAATATGGCATCGTAATAACATTAAAGTATATATTTATAAATGAAATAATGAGTTATGATTGACTCATGGCTGGCTGCATACAATTTCCTTAACACATACGTATCTATCGAATCAGTTCAACAGAGGCATTTCGAAATTTATAAGCTCTTAAACCACTGTGCGCGTTGTTGAAACACTGATGTATTGGTTGGGTTGGTTGGTGCGTTGCGACGCGTCTTCGTCAAACCATCGTGTTGAACATTTATTGCCACTTCAATACTCGAGTACGAGGTCGCATAATAAATTTGCAAAGCTTGGATTCCTTTTCTTGCTTTATTGCAAAAACGTGCATGGATTGTTAAGCGGAAGTTATTGGTTGCCGGTGGTGCCACCCACAAGTACCTTCTCTGCAGTTGGATTGAGCAAAACGGATGTTACAACCAACCACCACTCACTTCTGCAAAACTGTGTGCAATCCTTAAATATTAATTTTAAGTATTCCAAAGATACTCGTATTAAAGGATGGAAGACAACTTGTACCAAAAGTGGTAATTGTCTCCGAGTTTTAATATACACATTTTTAGCTTCAGGTTAAAATATTTGTATGATTTTTAATCAATATTTTTTGAATGAACTAGAAGTGCACAGAACGAATATTCATAAAATATTGCTTTTAAATATTTCACGAAATCATAACAATGTAATTTGTAACAGACGAATGGAATGGAATGGAATGGTGGTGTGTTGTGATTTGCCTGCCACTCTGTCATTACGCTCTTTTTGACAGTTTATTGAATTACACACAGGCTTAACAAAAAATACTCAGCCGATGTCTGTCTGGTTGCTTTAGACGAATGAATGGTCGTTACAAATGAACCTTAATGTCTAGCGTTGCTACACACCACAGTAACACCCTGGAAAACATGTTATTGTTTCTCTTCCAACATCACCTCTCATGTTGATGCTCCGCCACATGATTAATGACTCCAATGATGTTTGGTATCATATCCTTGATTACGAAGTTGATGGTGATAATGACGACATTGGCACACATGTCACTAACACCCAACAACTTGGAAATGTACGAACAACAGAAACAGCTGTTAAGTTTTCTATAATTAAAATCGGTCATCTCTTACACAAATGCACACACACTCAGACACACACAACCATAATTTATCATAGAACACACTGACAAAGTATTTGTTTTGCCACCACGTGGCAACGTTGGGGAATGGTAGGTAGGTGAATAGTAGTAGATGTTTGATGGCCAAGTGATGATGGATTCACATTTGACAAAATCTTTTCTAGCTACATATAATTTGAAAAGAGCGTAATAGAAACCAAACATACCATCATCCTAAGTACTTTAGTAGACAATTAGGATTTGCTTTTACGCTCTGTTGACTTTTGATATTTTGAAAGGGACATGGAATGAAAATTTAGCATGGCATCATTGCTTTTATGACAAAGCGTATTGTTACACCATCAAGTTGACAACATTTTATGGGTTTCAAAGCAATGGAAATACTGTTCTCCTAAGTTAATTTCAAGTTTATTTTATTTAAAACGAGGAGCTATTTGTTTCTTTACTGTAATGTAATTGTCGGATTTCTATTTTCCTTCAATAACAAGACAGGAACTGACGAATCCGGCCACGACAGCAGGATAATTATATTTGTAGTGTAAATTTAAAAAAACCAGCTTAGACATAATGCATATTAAACAAAATACTTACGTACTTACTTATCCGGTCTCGAGCAATCCCGGGGTGTCAGGGACTTTACAAAATGAAGGTAACATATTTCGCCAACCTGTTCGATCTATTGCCTCATCTCTCCAGTTTGTAATACCAAGTGTATGCAGGGATTCGTCAACATGATCCTTCCGTCGGAGTCTTGGTCTTCCTATTTTTTTTCTTCCTTCGAGTTCGGTTACGAAAATCCTTCGTGCTGGTTCGTCTTCAGCCATCGTACTAACATGGCCTTGGCAGCGCCATAGACGAATTTAGATGCATTAATTCTCTTATCTGACGTTTATTTTCACACTGTTCTTCATAGGTTTGTGCAAATGAGAGAAGTTCGACGAAAATTAACTTACAGTAGGTGGAGTTACAAGAACTGTTCACTTAACTTTTTGATTTCGTTTTCATATAGAACTGTGAAATTTAAATGTATTTTGCACTTTTTTGATGACTTTTATCGTTGGTATAAATTTGTATTGTATTTAACAAAACTATTTTGCCACAAAAGTACGAAATGCGGTTGATATTGCTTAGTTCGACGTTATGTACTATTGCCTCTATCTGGTATTATTGAATCCATACTTTCCACATCCAATGTTCACTTGCAACCACACCTATGACGTTAAAAATATTGTGAGAATTAATTCTCTGTGGCCAGCGCAATCGCGTTATTTTGATCCGCTTAACTATGTCAATGTCGGCATATAGCTCATACAGCTCATGGTTCATGCGTCGCCGATACTCGCCGTTGTGCACTATAGGGCCATAAATTTTTAGGAGTATTTTTCTCTCGAACACTCCAAAAAATGGTTCGTCTGCTTTCGATAGGACCCAGGATTCTGCGCCACAAAGTAAGACAGATAGTATGAGAGTCTGGTACAGTCGGACTTTTGTGACCCGAGAGAGGGCTTTATCTCTAAAGTGCTTGCTTAGCCCAAAATAACATCTATTCGCAAGCACAATTCTCCGCCTGATCTCAATGTGGACGTTGTTGGTTTTGTTTACGGCAGAAACGAGATATATAAATTCGTCCACTACCCCGAAATAATATCGGTTATCAACGTTCACGTTTTGGTCTAATCGCATGGAGGCCCTGGTCGGTGAAACCATTAATGTTGTCTTGTCCTCTTTAACTATCAGACCCACGTTTGCTGACTCCTTCTCAATTCTCAAAAAAACAGCAGTAACTTCTCTAAGTGTGCGCCCAATAATATCTATCGGGTTTTTCAATAAGAGCGCTACAAAAGTTTTTTTAAATAAAACAAAACCGGTTTTAGATACCAATGAAATTCTTTATTCCTGTGAAAGTACGTTCGATGCCATTATGTATGGAACTCGATTTCTTTTGCATGGCCACCACGGGCATGCTTGCAGAAGTCCAGACGCTCAACCCAATTTCGACGGTTTTCAAGCATAAATCGGCCGATACTGCTGCAATTTCACGTTCGATATTCGTACGAAGTTCATCAATCGTCGCTGGCTTGTTGGCATAGACCATAGACTTGACGTAGCCCCACAGGAAATACTCAAACGGCGTCAAATCGCACGACCGTGCCGGCCAATCGACTTGGCCATTTCGTGAGATAACACGTTCACCAAACTTGGTTTCCAATAAATTGATTGTGGCATTCGCTGTGTGGCTTGTGGCGCCGTCCTGTTGGAGCCACATGTCCTCCAAGTCCATATTATCCAATTGTGCCGGTCTTGATCATCACGGAAGAAGTACGGCCCAATGACGCCGGCGGCCCATAAACCGCACCAAACCGTAATTTTTTCGGGATGCAATGATGACTCATGGATTACGTGTGGATTGCTGTCTGACCAATAACGCATATTTTGCTTATTGACGAAGCCGTTCAGCCAGAAATGAGCCTCATCGCTGAAGATGATTTTCCGATGAAAATTGGAATCATTTTCAAGTTGTTGCTCAGCCCAATTCACGAACATACGACGCTTATGGTGGTCAAGCGGCTTCAGTTATTGCGTCAATTTGATCTTGTAAGGATGTAGGCCAAGATCTTTTCGCAAAATTCGCCACAACGACGTCACAGAGATGCCCAACGCTTGAGAACGACGTGTGAGATACACATTTGGGCTTTCTTGAACTGAAGCCTCAGCGGCAGCAATATTCTCGACACTACGGGCACTTCTTTGTCTCACTGGCACGGGAACATTTTATACTGTGCCTGTGGATTCAAGTTTTCCACTAGACGCTCAATTGTTGATCTGGTAGGACGATTATGACGACCATAAATTGGACGTAGCGCTCTTAAAGTTGAGGCCACTGACTCCAAATTTCGGTAATAATTTTGACTCGTTGTTGGCTCGTATATCTTTCCATGATGAAATGGGAAACCTTACTGAAGAGAAATGTCAAAAGAACGGGAAATAATATGGCGTCGTTTGCTGTCCCTATCGATTTACTTTTGTAGCGTCTCTGTTGAAAACCTCTTTACATCATCAGCACACGTGAGCAGTAGGTTTCTTTTGCTGCTGATGGTTTTGTTCGTATTGACTGCAGCTTTTCTCACTATGATCCCCATTAAGATGTTAAAGAGATCATACCATAAGGTGTCGCCTTGCCTGAGGCCTCGCTTAAATTCAAAAGGTTCGGTAAGACCTTTACAAACTTTCACTGCGGATGTGGTATTCGTCAAGGTCATCACACAAAGGCGTATGGGCTTTGCATGAATACCAAGCTCCGACATTGCTTCATAGAGCTTCTTCCTTATCGGGCTATCGAAGGCCACATTATAATCGACATATATATGATAGATGTCGATTTTTGTTTCCTGAGTCTTTTCCAGGATTTGGCGTAGCGTAAAAGTTGTCGATTTGTAGATTTTTTAGGTCTAAAGCCACATTGGTATGGTCCAATCAGGTCAGCTATAATTGGTTTTAGTCTTTCACACATTATACTTGATAAAATCATAAATGCTATGGATTAAAGGTTTGTCCCGGGGCAGTTGGCACAGATACTCGGGTCACCTTTTCCAAATATGGGGCATAGTACACTGCGCCTCCAATCGCCGAGCATGCATTCATCTAACCAAACTTTGCTGATGAGCTGATGGATGGACCTTATCAGATCATCGCCGCCAGCCATAATCAACTCCGCCGGTAATCAATCAGCTCCTGCGGCTTTGTTGTTCCTAAGCTGGGCAGTAGTTGTTCTGACCTCGTCTTGGTTAGGAGGGAATAATCGACGCCGTCGTCAAAATTGTGATCGATTGTTTCGTCATTGGATATCTCATGTACCAGTAGCGCGGAGATATGATCTGCGATGAGATTTCTGTCCTTGTCTTTACAGAAGGGGGGCCCTGAACCAAGTTCGCTTCCGACTTTTCGGTGTATTTCTCAGGCTTCGATCTTACTTTTGTATGTCTAAATTTTCCAGCTCTTGCGCTTTTCCCACTGCCGTTTCTTACGCCTAAGGAGACGGTTTATCTCCTTTCCTTTTTCCCTATACCGCTGAGTCGCAGCTCGGTTTACAATTGACTGCAGCATTGCCATACGTGCAGCGTTATTTTCATCATTTGCTATGCGACACTCTTCATCGTACCATGGTTTGTTGCGAAGCGGTGTTTCAAAATCAAGTACGGTTGTGGCGGCAGCTTTTATAGAGTCGGAAATGGGTTTTCACTGCGCTACAGGATCGCCATTGGGAGGGGGGTGAATTCCGTGCCAAAAGTTGCGAGAGTTTCTTCGAGTAGGCTGTGGCTACCTCTGGAAACTCACTAGTGCGGCACACTAGTCAATTTTAAATTACACTGTAGTTTTTCAAAAAATATTGCCCAGTACCAAATTTAATTAATATCGGTTGAGGTTTACGAGGGATTTCGTGTTGATCAAATAGAAAGCCGCCCAACTTTTGCGTGGGAGGTACAAAAATGGGAGTTGCAAAACCACTTATTTTCCGCAAAAGAGTGTCATTTGACTAAATATTATGTAATACCAAATTTCATGAAGTTTGGTTCGGTTTTGTGGGAGTTATCTTGTCGAACATCCAGCCGGCCACACAAATTTTGTTTGACAGTTGCCGAAATGGGTGTGGCAAAATCAAATCCGTTTTAATGGGTGACTGGTGTTTGACTAAATGAAGCCTGATACCGAATTTCACTAAGATTGGAAGTGTTTTACGCGATTTATCTCATTGACAACCCAGTTTTTGTATAGGAGGCACCAGAAAGGGTACGGTAACCTCGATAATTTTCCCCAGATAGGCAAAAATGTGCATATTATTAACCAACACTTTCGATCATAATATAAGTAGGTATTAAGCTTGATTTTACCAAAGGGCCAGTCAACTACTAAATGGGTGTGGGGAAATCTCCATTCGCCCACAATCACACAAAATTTGTGGGCCAGCTGGTTGGTCGACAAGAGAACTCCCGTAAAAATCAACCAACCTTTAGGAAATTTTATATCAGGCAATATTTAGTCCAACGCCACTCTATCACAACCTATCTTAATGAAATTTGGTACTGATACAATTATCAAGCATATTTTTACCGTACGAAACAACTTTGGCGTAACAACCCTGTAATTGACTTTGCCTACGAAATTTTCGCGAATTACTGAAAGTGAGGAAATGAAAAGTGAGCGTAATTTCAGCATCTCGTAGGTGACAGTTCTGACTTTGGCTTTGGCTTGTGTGATGGATTTTTACTTACGGGCCATGGCTCGCTCAATGCATTTTTGCATCGGAGGTGCCTGACGGAGACTGCGGACTGTGTGACAGGGGTGGAAGACTGGAAGCACATACTGACGCAGTGTCCTTTAGTTAGTATGGGCATTACTCATACTGGGGCGGGGTGTGATTTTAATAGGGTATTGGAGGATGATTGGACGTTTACGAGGTTGGTTCAGTTCGCAGGGTGACGTAGAGAGTTAGATTCCCATGGGAATTCCAAGCCCACTTTGAGTTTTTATGTTTTTCTGTTGATTGTTCTTTGATTGGCAAAATAAGTAAGGTAGAAGTAAATAGTAGGAATTGCAGGCATTTTGTGTTTATTTCAAGAGCATGACCATGTCAAAATTCAGCTGATCGTAATTGCCAAGATGTATTTATTTCGGGTTATAGCAGGAGGAATTGTTGCACTTTTCGGTAACAACCACAAGGATAAGGAAAAATTGAATCTGCTTCTTGATATATCTTGAAATTTGGTAGAAACAATATTTGACAAGCTCGGATCACAACGACCAGAAACAATTGAAATCAGCTGTTGTATCGTTTCCACCTGTAATAGATACATCTTGGTTGTTGGCGCGTTTATTTTGCTTCATTTTTTCTTTTGTTTGGCGTTGAGAAGGATGTTTTTATTTTGTTTTTATATTATTTTTTGTTTGTTTTATCCTTTCGCCACTTAGTGTCATTCAGCGGACAATTGCTGATTTTTTGTTTCTGTTTGTAGAGTAGTTGTAGTGGGATCAACAGTCCCCGCATCCTTTAGGGTTCAACTGGTAGTAGTTTCAGCTACGAGGTCTGACTAGAGACTTAATTCTGGTAGAACGGGTGGGGTTGGCGCCCTTGTGGGAGTATCATGCTGGCTGTAGTTTAAACCCAAATTGCGGATAGAGCTGCTGCTCGAAGTGGAATTGCATTGCAACCGGGTGCCGAGACCCATAGATCGGTAGGAGTTTAGAAAGTCTCAGTTTCTAACCAAGGAAGAAACTATGCCCAAACGCATAGTTTTAAATTGGTACTCGGATGCATACGGGGCGCTATTCGACGGATTGCATTCACCCTGTGTTAAGAGTCAAGCGAGATTAGGCCATTGTGGCAGGTACTCACAATAATTTGAAACACACATATCCACCTAATATGGTGGCCAGTGCAAAGCAACATTCGAAGGAACGATAGAACGGATGAGCTGGCGAAATTAGGCACTAGCATACTTGTTCCACTGGATATGGGGCATGTGAGTCTCCCCCTTTCAGCACGCAAGTTCACATTTAACACCGAAGTTCCCATACATGCGGACAATAGATAATCTGATATCACCTGAATTGGTCAAACAACTTGATATCCAATCTTGGACACTCCTACCTTACGTAATCTAAATTCACTTATCTAAGATTTCGTTTGGACGTAGCGGAATTTTTCTTTTTGTGTAGATATTAAGGATGTTACAAATATTAACCACGGAAACGGAACCTATCATGGTACAAAGTTTCGTTAATTTCTGCTGATTTGTCCGATGTCGTTAAAATTCATTTGATATAAATAGTGTCAAAACGCCCGTACCACAAACAATATTTACGCGATTCTTGTTTTTGTTGTTCCCAACATCCTTCAATTAGATTAGTTATGGAAAACGAACCGAATTCTGAAGCCATGTTTTCATTGCAAATATACACGCGTTCATAGGTAATTCCGCAATGCCCAATGTCCAAATGCACACAGTCAAATTAAATCGAATCAGTTAAATCGTACAACTCCATTCAACGTGTATTTAGGTGCATATGTACATGACCCGCTTAAGTTAATACAAACATACAAAGTTCAAACTGATGGTTCATGGTCCATAGCGTTCTTACATTTTCCTCCAAAAAGTCCAAACTCATTTGGTGTAGTCGACTGAGCATTTTACTAGTAACACAAACAAACCCACACATGTGGACAGAATTCAATGCGATGGAAACATCGTTTACATTACAAATCCCTATCGCACACGATTGACAAATGCAATCAAGCGATTTACAAACGAATCCCTTAGCGACATCGCGTATACCAACCGCAAAATTAATTTGATTGCACCACCAGCCACCCAAGGCATGATGCGGCAATTGTGCACATCTGTAATGCGTAACAATTTGGCCGCATTACAGACTGCGGCGTTTTACGCAGGATGTTTAGGGCGGTGTGATATTACAAAAATCATGGAATCAGATGCGGTGTGGAGTCGAAGTTGTGAGCCGGAGTTTAGGAAATTTACTCGGAGTCGGAATAGGAGTTGGGGTCGATTATTTCAACCCGAGTTACTAAAATTAAAAGGTATTTTTTAGAGGTTCCATTTTCAAATAACGATTAAACTGTCACAAATCGGTCAGATCTGGCAACGCCAGATAGTGCAATTTCATCATTAATAGAGTACCGACAGTGCACCGCTTGCAAATTGTGCAAATTTATTTCAAAAATCATGGTTCGGTTCAGTTCGAGAATGTTGGTTGGTTGGTTTTCGTGGTTGCTAAGGGTACTATTTAGCATCAATTAGTGTCTTGAGACACCGTTTTGCATACCACATCTCTTCGGAAGGTCCAAAGTACCGTGTCAATATCCAGCCTGTTAATCGGAGATACGTCATTAGATCCCCTAGATCTATCTCGTGTATCTCAGCCAGGTTATGCAGGAAGGGACGACCCATAGTCTTCAGGCGTCTATTCATCAGATCCGGACAACTGCAGAGGAGATGCTCCACCGTCTCCTCCTCTTCTGCATCATCGCAGGCTCGGCAGTGGTCATTACATGGCAGCTTCAACCGCCTTGCGTGATTACCGATTGGCCAGTGCCCGGTCAAAACGCCAGTTTGCCTAGATATGTCTCCCCGATTATGGCTGATCATGGACTTAGTCCGGTGAATGTTATATACTGGCCATGTCTTTCTGGATATGCGGCACGTTTCCGTCCTATCCCATCTGGTCTTAGCTCGTTAAAGGTAATGCAGGAAAATACCTCTTTTGACCAACCCTATAGGCGTTGCGACTGACACCATATGGAGTTCGGTGGAAGAGGGTCCTGCCCTGGCTAGTTCGTCTGCCCTTTCCTTACCAAGGAGACCTTTGTGGCCTGGTATCCAAGTAAGAACCAGATTGGCCAGTCGACCTAGCTCGACAAGTTTTTCCCTGCATTCACTAACGATTTTAGATGCAGTGTTGTTAGATTTAAGTGATAGGCGAGCCGCCTGGCTATCAACAAATATTCCAATGCGCTCTGTTCTCCGTTGTAGTATAAGTTCGGCGAAGGCTTCCTTGATGGCTAGTACCTCCGCTTGGGAAACACTGCGCCTGTCTGGGAGTTTGAATGATAAATTGAGGATTGCCTCTTTGGAGAAGACACCCAAGCCGGTTCCACATTCCATTTAGGATCCGTCCGTAAATACTTTGGTGTCAAAACCTGCCAGTGGTTCCCCTTTATCCCACTCTACTCTTCTGGGAAACCTGATTTCGAATAGCTTATCGAATGTCAATGAGGGGGTGCAGTAATCGGTGATTATATTGAGTTCTCTTGGAATTGTCTGTAGTATACTCGCATGTTCATACGCGTTGCTCTTCCAGATTCTAAGAGCATTTAGTCAGGTGGCGCTCCAGGCCGCACTAGCTGTTATGTGAAGGTCAATTGGTAAAATATGAAGCATTGCATTAAGGGCTTCAGCTGGACACGTCCTCATTGCCCCTGCAAGCTAATCTTTGAACTCTATACAACAGTTTCATGGTGGACGTCTTCCCGCGACAGGCCATCATACCATTGCTCCATAGGAGACTATAGGTCTGATTATACTAGTATACATCCATAGCACCATTTTCGGTCGGAGACCCCATCGGCTTCCGACCATTGCGTAATAGGCAACGGTTACTTTCTGTGCGCGGTGCTCTATGTGACGCTTTCAGGATAGTTTAGGGTCTAGAACTACGCCCAAGTACTTGGCGTGAGTTGGTGGTGCAATGGGGAGTGTGCACGCCTCTTGTACATGAGATCCTGGGTTCGATCCCTGCTCCGACCACCTTAAAAATTTCTTTCGACGGTGGTCACCTCGCATGGTGACGGCGACACTATCGAGTATTTAGCCATGAAAAAGCTTCTCAAAAATACCGTTCGGAATCGGTGCAAAAACTGTAGGTCCCAATCAGTGAGTGAAAATTAGAATGCGCACAGCTCACTGGTTGTGAGAAGCTCTCCCCAATCTCTTCATGGGATGTAATGGGAAACGGTTTTTTTTTACTTGGCGTAGAGGAGGATTAAACTTTGGTATCTTGGTCCTCGCAGTAAAAAGCATGACCTCAGTTTTCCCTGGATTCACTCCAAGGCCCCATACATGATTTCGCTCAACACGGATTGGAACAAATCAGACACCATTATTACCACGTCATCCGGTCATTCAGTTTCATTTGTCATTTGTATTTTGTTGATCACGAGTAACCAAAGTAGGGGAGAGATGACTCCACCCTGGGGAGATCCCCTATTCACTCGCTTTGATAACTCGGTGTTTCCCATAGAGGTACCGTGTGCTACGTCCATTTTATGGTCGACATAATTTTTGGCTGAATGGATATGTCAATAAACAAAATGCCGCAGTCGGAGAGAAGACAATCAACGTGAGATTTAAAAGGCACCGTTTCATTCAGAAAAACTCACTGTTTGGTGTGCTTTATGGGCCTGAGGAATCGTTGGTCCTTATTTCTTTCAAAATGAGAATGGAGAGAAAGTTACCGTTAACAGAGAGCGATATAAATCCATATTACCACTTACTTCGTACCCCAATTTAATGGAATGTTGACTGAAGAAAGGTTTTTCCAATACTTTGATTTTTTACAATACTTTGATTGATTTGTATTAATTTATTAATGGCAACCGTTCATGTAGTTCTCTCAAATAAACTCATATATCGCAAATGTTGTCGCAAACGAGTTCTCGTTTGCCTTAAACGCGTACCAAATTACATTTACGCAAATTTAAAAAACGTTTGCTATAACTGAAATTAGCAATTTTTCTAATGAGAGCACAGATAACGAGCACAGATTAAAACAAACTTTATGGGTAAAACCAAAATCAACTTTTTCTTAGTTTAGAGTAACTACAACTCGGTTGCTGTAATTGAAAGAACAGTTGGTGGAACCATTTTTCGTTTCCCGCAAACGTTTTTTCACTCTAATTTTTCTTAACTCGTTTACTGGAAACGTTTTTCAGTTCTCACGAAAGTTTTTAGTTTGAAGCAACTACAACTCGGTTGCTGTAACCGAAACAACAGTTTCGGAACAGTTTTTCGTTTCTTGCAAACTTTTTTTTCTGCTTATTTTTTTCATAACTCGTTTGCTGCAAACATTTTTCGGTTCTAATTATATGTATGGATTAACAGAAGTTCGTTACTCCCAACTTAGGTCCCCAAACGAACTTCAGTTATCTGTCATTTCGTTTGTGAGGAACGAGTTTTTTTGCGTGTAGTTCTTCAAGACACGTCATACAGAATGAACACTACTACTCGTTTATTTTCAAGTGGTATTCCAAGGGGAAGGCAAGTACTATCGTCAATTAATTATCTCTCTCTTAACATCACTTGCCGAAATTCTCCCACATACTGTCCAACAGATATAGACAAAAGTCCAAATAATTGATTTCCGTATAACGGAAAACTTGTCTACGAAATCTCACAAATGCTGTAACCTGTCTGACTTGTCTTCAAATCAATCTTGTGCTTCACACTGGACGAACAGATTGGCAATACTACTAAATGGAGTTTTGTTAAGCGCAATAGAAATTGAAATTGTAAAAAATACCATAAAAAATTTAATTTTATTCAAGAAAATGTCTTTATTCGAAAGACCAATAACATTTGAAAATGATTTCAGGCATATGGCCACCGCGGCTGTTCATGTGGAAACGTCCAAAATGTCCAATTTTGGGTCACTTTTTAGAGCGTTGCCTCAATTGTGGCATAAAAGGCGTCAATTTGTGCTGCTTTATCAGCATATACCAGTGACTTGACGTAGCCCCAAAGGAAATAATCAAAAGTTGTCAAATTGCACGACTTTGATGGTCAATTGAGAGGTCCACTTCTCGAAATCAACAGGCTGAAAAATCTGTAGTTTTTTTGTTTGGATGCAAATATAACATGTGTTTGGAGCTTGCCGCAAATATAATATACTTGTGCCCAAATGCATTATGTTTGCTATTCAATATTACATGTTTGAGACACCATGATTAATATGTCATAACGTATGTGTTTGGGACCCAAATATATTTGTGTTTGTGATATAAATACAGCAGTGTTTGTTGCACTGATTATGCTCTCTCGAGAGCAAGAGAATAAAAGAAGTTCAATTAGTGTGTATATCTTGTAAGTGTGTATCTATATTTTTGCATTATTCTCTTAGTAAGTGATTAATAAATATTCCGGAATGTGCGTGCAAATTTCTTATTTTGGATGATGTATTACGTTTTAATTTCATGTATTCAGTAGTCAATGGATCATCGGACAGAGGATATCAAAAGCGCTTGATCAGTGAAAAAAGAATAAACATACGCTCGGACGTTTAAATGGTTTGTGATGCTGATTTGGTTTTTGTGTAGGTGTTTCACACATATTTATGTGTGCTACCAAAGAAAGAAAGAAACTGGAAAGGGCAACAACGTGAATCCCTTTTTGTGCCCAAAGCTCTACGGAAAAAATCGGAACGGACCAATTGGGTAATATAATACAGAAAAACACAACTAGAGTTGTATATACATAAGTGTATTGTTTGTGTACCAACGCATAGTGATAACCAAGGCGTAGTTGAAACCTTCTGAAAACAAAAACGTGAGAGACAATAAAGAAAGGAGAAGCAAAAGAGCAGCAGATTCTCATTTCATAAAAAAAATGTAATGCACTCAGCAAGTAAATGTTAAAAGGGTAATTTTAAATATTTTATTTTTTTGTATTAATAATTTATTCTAATTTTAATAAATAAAGAAAGAATAATTCGTTTCTAAATATTATTAGGTTTGGGAGTAAATACGCATATGTTTCCACTTAAGTATATAGAGTCTTGGGGGAAACACGCGAATGCTGCCACGTAAGTATATGGATGTTTGGGATGAAGCACGCATATGTTTCCACGTAAAGGCATACATATTTGTCAGTAAATATGCTAAAGTTTCGCATTTAAATACACATGAGTTTGGGACTTGCAAACATATAAATGTTTGAAGTGTGTTCCAAAATTATACATGGTTCCTGCAGAATATGTTTGGGAGAATATGTGCCAGAGACCGTTTTTTTTCAGCGTGAATAAATCGCTGGTTGCGGTCGCCGTTTGTCACGTAGCGCTGTCACATCTCGCCCAGATCAATGCCATCCATATTTTCAAACAAAAAGTCATTGATCATGGTGATCTCCATTGACCGTAACTCGAGCTCCCGCTTAATTTTCGAAGAACTGATCAGCACAGGGATCGAACCCACGTTCTGCACACTAACCATTGCACCACCGACGGCCGGATGAGTTATGATATCCCGGTCAGTTTTGATATTGACGTTTTACATATATACAATGCGATAACATAAAGGGGTGCTCACTAGTGAACTATTTTTCTGCAACTATGACTACAATTTATGACTTTAACACAACATGTGAATACCCCAAATGTAGTTGACAAACAATATGTGAAACAAGTTTAACAATAAATTAAAAAATATAAAAAAACATTTAAAACAAAGTTATACTCCGGGGCAATCGGAACGATTAGCAAATATATTGTAGAAATAGCTAAAAATGTCTACTAAAATAAATATATACAAAAGTGCCATGTTGGCTCTCCCATTTTGAGCAGGCAAAGTCTACTGTTTGAGCCGCCTGTTTTGCTATCATTACCAACATATTTTTGTTAGTGTACCATTAAGGCACACCACTAATCTTGTAAAATCGAGCAATGAACAAACCTGCACAAATGAACATTCATCTTCAAAGTTTTTCCTCAGCTATGTGTACGTACAAATATATATACACACACACCAAGGATCCTTTTGTTCCGTTCCAAAAGCGTTTCTTAAGTACTTCAGAACTCAATAAGAAGAAAAGTACAAGATTACTATTAAAAATCAACTAAAAAGTAAAAGTTTATAAACTTAAACTTTTAGTAAACTAAATGGGAAACATGAAGAATGACGTAAACCGCAATGAATATTTCCTTTCTTCCCTTTCAAGTACACTACGTGAGTATATGGCAGTTAGGTCGACGTAATGGTTAGTCTACATGACTATAGTATATTAGAGTGTTCAAAACCGAAACCGAAAATCCGGCGAAACCGGTTAACTGGGTGTGTTTGCATTTAACCGTGTACCGGTTTTTATAAAAACGTAATTTTCAAATAAACCGAAAACCGGTTGTTGGACGTGGTTAACCAGTTTTTACTCAATATGTGTTAAATATCCTTAAAGAAAGATATTTAGTTTTCAAATATTGTTGAATTTTTATAACAAACTAACACGATATTTGAATAAGTTCTACATGACATTTTAAGCATTTGTTTTTTTAATTACAAGATGATTTTATAATATGACTAATAATTAAATATTTTTAACTAGTATAGTAATGCGTTTTTGACACATACGATTTTCATTCATGAACATTTCTTTTAAATTGGAATAGTATTTTTAAATTTATATAAGTTTAATGTGAATGGGAATATAATTTAATGTAAAAGTTGAACGTGATAGGCAAATTTAAGTACAGATGCGTAATTTGATATTAAGACACCAATATTAATTTTCAATTCAAATTCAATCCAATTCACATTCTATTCAATTCAATTTCAATGCAATTCAATTCAAAACAATTCAATTTAATTATATTCAATTCAATTCAATCAAACTCAATTCAATCAAACTCAATTCAATTCAAACAAGTCAATTCAATTTAATTCAATTCAATTCAATTTCAATGCACTTCAATTCAAAACAATTCAATTTAATTATATTCAATTCCATTCAATCAAACTCAATTCAATTCGAATCGGTTCAATTCAAAACAAGTCAATTCAATTTAATTCAATTCAATGCAGTTTAATTCAATTCAATTCCATTCACTCCAATTCAGTTCACTTCACTTCACTCCACTTCACTTCACTTTATTTGAATTCAATTCAATTCAATTCAATTCCATTCCATTCCATTCAATTCAATTCAATTCAATTCAATTAAATTCAATTCACTTCACTTTATTTGAATTCAATTCAATTCCATTCAATTCAGTTAAGTTTAATACAATTCAATTCAATTTCATTCAATTTAATACAATTCAATTCCGTTCAGTTCAATTCAATTCAATATTATTCTATTCAATTCCACTCAATTCAATTCATTTCAATTAAATTCAATTGAATTCAGTTAAATTTAATTCAATTCCATTCAATTCAATTCAGTTCAGTTCAGTTCATTTCACTTGAATTCAACTCAATTCAATACAGTTCAGTTCTGTTCATTTCAGTTCGGTTCAAATTAATTTAATTCAATTCAATTCCATTCAGTTGAATTCAATTCAATGCAATTCAATTGAAATTCAATTATATTCAATTCAATTCAGTCCTATTTACTACAATTCAATTCAATTTCATTCAATTCAATTCAATACAATTCAATTCAATTCCGTTCATTTCAATTCAAATTCAATTCAATTCAATATAATTCTATTCAATTCCACTCAATTCAATTCATTTCAATTAAATTATATTCAATTCCACTCAATCCAATTCATTTCAATTAAATTCAATTCAGTTCAGTTCATTTCACTTGAATTCAATTCAATCCAATTCAATACAGTTCAGTTCTGTTCATTTTAGTTCAATTCAATTCAGTTCAGTTCAAATCCAATTCAATAAAATTCAATTCCATTTAGTTCAATTCAATTTCATATAGTTCAATTCAATTCAATTCACTTAAGTTCAATTCGATTCTACTCAATTGAATTCAATTCAATTCAGTTCAATTCAATTCAATTCAACCACTCAATTCAATTCATTTCAATTAAATTCAATTGAATTCAGTTAAATTTAATTCAATTCCATTCAATTCAGTTCAGTTCAGTTCATTTCACTTGAATTCAACTCAATTCAATCCAATTCAATACAGTTCAGTTCTGTTCATTTCAGTTCGGTTCAAACTAATTTAATTCAATTCAATTCCATTCAGTTGAATTCAATTCAATGCAATTCAATTGAAATTCAATTCCATTCAATTATATTCAATTTAATTCAGTCCTAATTACTACAATTCAATTCAATTTCATTCAATTTAATTCAATACAATTCAATTCAATTCCGTTAATTTCAATTCAAATTCAATTCAATTCAATATAAATCTATTCAATTCCACTCAATTCAATTCATTTCAATTAAATTATATTCAATTCCACTCAATTCAATTCATTTCAATTAAATTCAATTCAGTTCAGTTCATTTCACTTGAATTCAATTCAACTCACTTGAATTCAACTCAATCCAATTCAATACAGTTCAGTTCTGTTAATTTTAGTTCAATTCAATTCAATTCAGTTCAGTTCAAATCCAATTCAATAAAATTCAATTCCATTTAGTTCAATTCAATTTCATATAGTTTAATTCAATTCAATTCACTTAAGTTCAATTCGATTCTACTCAATTGAATTCAATTCAATTCAGTTCAATTCAACTCAACTCTATTTTTTAACTTCAATTCATTTCAATTCAATACAATTCAATTCAGTTCAATTCAATTCAATTCAATTCAATTGAATTCAATTTAATTCTATTCAATTCCATTCAGTTGAATTCAATCAATTCTATTCAGTTCTATTCAATTCTATTCAATTCTATTAATTTCTATTCAATTCTATTCAATTCTATTCAATTATATTCAATTCAATTCCATTCCATTCCATTCCATTCCATTCCATTCAATTCAATTCAATTCAATTCAATTCAATTCAATTCTATTCAATTCAATTCAATTCAATTCAGTTTCTATTCTATTCAATTCTATTCAATTATATTCAATTCAATTCCATTCCATTCCATTCCATTCCATTCAATTCAATTCAATTCAATTCAGTTCAATTCAAATTCAATTCAATAAAATGCAGTTCCATTCAGTTCAGTTCAATTTCATTTAGTTCAATTCAATTCAGTTCAATTCAATTTACTTAAGTTCAATTCAATTCAATTCTTCTCATTTGAATTTAAGTCAATTCAAATCAGTTCAATTCAATTCAATTCAACTCATTTTATTTCTATTCAATTTAATTCACTTCAATTCAATACAATTCATTTCAATTCAGTTCAGTTCAATTCACTTGAATTCAATTCAACTCATTTGAATTCAATTCGATTCAATCCAATTCAGTTCAGTTCTGTTAATTTCAGTTCAGTTCAATGTAATTAAATTTAATTTAATTTAATTTAATTTAATTTCATTTAATTTAATTCAATTAAATTCAATTCCATTCAGTTGAATTCAATACAATTCAAATTCAATTCTATTCAATTCTATTGAATTCAATTCAATTCTATTGAATTCTATTAAATTCTATTCAATTCTATTCAACTATATTCAATTCTACTCAGTTCTATTCAATTCTATTCAATTTTATTCAATTATATTCAATTCTATTCAATTCAATTTAATTCTATTCAATTCAGTTCAGTTTAATTCAATTCAGTACAATTCAGTTCCATTCGGTTCAATTCAAATTCAATTCAATATAATTCAATTCCATTCAGTTCAATTAATTCAATTCAGTACAATTCAGTTCCATTCGGTTCAATTCAAATTCAATTCAATATAATTCAATTCCATTCAGTTCAATTGAATACCATTTAGTTCAATTCAAGTCAGTTCAATTCAATTCAGTTCAATTCAATTCACTTAAGTTCAATTCAATTCAATTCTACTCAATTGAATTGAATTCAATGCAATTCACTTCACTTCAACTCAATTCAATTCCATTCAGTTCAATTAAATTTCATTTAGTTCAATTCAATTCAGTTCAATTCAATTCACTTAAGTTCAATTCAATTCAATTCTACTCAATTGAATTCAATTCAATGCAATTCACTTCACTTCACTTCACTTCACTTCACTTCACTTCACTTCACTTCACTTCACTTCACTTCACTTCACTTCACTTCACTTCACTTCACTTCACTTCACTTCACTTCACTTCACTTCACTTCACTTCACTTCACTTCACTTCACTTCACTTCACTTCACTTCACTTCACTTCACTTCACTTCACTTCACTTCACTTCACTTCACTTCACTTCACTTCACTTCACTTCACTTCACTTCACTTCACTTCACTTCACTTCACTTCACTTCACTTCACTTCACTTCACTTCACTTCACTTCACTTCACTTCACTTCACTTCACTTCACTTCACTTCACTTCACTTCACTTCACTTCACTTCACTTCACTTCACTTCACTTCACTTCACTTCACTTCACTTCACTTCACTTCACTTCACTTCACTTCACTTCACTTCACTTCACTTCACTTCACTTCACTTCACTTCACTTCACTTCACTTCACTTCACTTCACTTCACTTCACTTCACTTCACTTCACTTCACTTCACTTCACTTCACTTCACTTCACTTCACTTCACTTCACTTCACTTCACTTCACTTCACTTCACTTCACTTCACTTCACTTCACTTCACTTCACTTCACTTCACTTCACTTCACTTCACTTCACTTCACTTCACTTCACTTCACTTCACTTCACTTCACTTCACTTCACTTCACTTCACTTCACTTCACTTCACTTCACTTCACTTCACTTCACTTCACTTCACTTCACTTCACTTCACTTCACTTCACTTCACTTCACTTCACTTCACTTCACTTCACTTCACTTCACTTCACTTCACTTCACTTCACTTCACTTCACTTCACTTCACTTCACTTCACTTCACTTCACTTCACTTCACTTCACTTCACTTCACTTCACTTCACTTCACTTCACTTCACTTCACTTCACTTCACTTCACTTCACTTCACTTCACTTCACTTCACTTCACTTCACTTCACTTCACTTCACTTCACTTCACTTCACTTCACTTCACTTCACTTCACTTCACTTCACTTCACTTCACTTCACTTCACTTCACTTCACTTCACTTCACTTCACTTCACTTCACTTCACTTCACTTCACTTCACTTCACTTCACTTCACTTCACTTCACTTCACTTCACTTCACTTCACTTCACTTCACTTCACTTCACTTCACTTCACTTCACTTCACTTCACTTCACTTCACTTCACTTCACTTCACTTCACTTCACTTCACTTCACTTCACTTCACTTCACTTCACTTCACTTCACTTCACTTCACTTCACTTCACTTCACTTCACTTCACTTCACTTCACTTCACTTCACTTCACTTCACTTCACTTCACTTCACTTCACTTCACTTCACTTCACTTCACTTCACTTCACTTCACTTCACTTCACTTCACTTCACTTCACTTCACTTCACTTCACTTCACTTCACTTCACTTCACTTCACTTCACTTCACTTCACTTCACTTCACTTCACTTCACTTCACTTCACTTCACTTCACTTCACTTCACTTCACTTCACTTCACTTCACTTCACTTCACTTCACTTCACTTCACTTCACTTCACTTCACTTCACTTCACTTCACTTCACTTCACTTCACTTCACTTCACTTCACTTCACTTCACTTCACTTCACTTCACTTCACTTCACTTCACTTCACTTCACTTCACTTCACTTCACTTCACTTCAACTCAATTCAATATATATAAATATATAAATTGAAAAAATAGACAAAGGAATCGTGAAATATATGCCTGTGGACATAATCAAATTTACACCATTTCCAATCAGTTTTTTTCTGGAAAATAATGTGAATGAGAAACGTTTGCAGCTTACTAACTAGTAGTTGCCACGCAGTTGGTCACACTACAGGCGAGATTAACAGTAGTTAGGCATCTGATGATGAACTTTTTACGGAGTACGAAACAAAATATGCCAACACCATTAACATTTGTTGGTGTCATTTTAGAAGTATATGAAGCAGTGACCTGATGATAGGTGTTGTTTGCACTACGTACCCATTTTGCTTCACTTTTGTCCAAAATGTCAATGTTGTAGGAAGATATTTCATTGCACATTTCTACTCATAGAGTAATATTGTATAGAGCTGCCATCATTCTCATCTGACATTACCTTTCACACTATTCGTGGATCGGTCGATGCGATAGAGAGTTATTTGACATAAATACACGAGGTGGAATTACAAAAATTGTTGACTTAATTTTTAATGTCGTTTAATGAAATAATCTGAAATTTAAAAGTATTTTGGACTTTTTTTTTGCAAAGAGGATGTACAAGTAGAAAAGAAAAAACCGGCGCAATTTGGCAACCCTCATAGAAGAGAGCAAAAAATCTAATATCTTATTCTCTGCGTTGAATATTTCAATTCACGAGCAGTTTTCTGATGATGTTACAGTATCTAACTATAGAAATTCCAACCCTGTTTAAATAAAATTACATAAATTATGTAAAAAGTATGAAATAATCAAGTTGTGACGAGAGAGACAAATGCGTTTGAGTGAATCGCGTAGACTGTTTGGTTTTCTTCTACGATGGTTGCCACATTTCGCCGGTTTTTTCATCTTTACTTTTATGTACATCTTTATTGTTTTTTGTTATATTTTATTGTAAGTATATATTTGTGGTGTATTTAAACAAGAATTTTAACACACAAAAATGTCATAAATTTACTGAGAGATTTGGCTACTGTACTAGTGATGAAGTTTCAGAAAGAGTTGCCACATTCCATGTTCTTATGTTATAGCACATTTATATAAACGCACCCCACACCAACGCGTCGTGGTCACATCACTGACTGTGCCTGGTACGCGGATGCCGCATATATCTTGACTTCAATGCCATTTTTGTCGTCTCAGTTCCATTAATTTTTCTTTTGTTATTTCGAAATAATTATTTATACGAACTTTCGAATTGTTTAACATGTATGAATACGTTTTTCTCAGCTGTTTTCTCCTTCGTTTACATGCAAGTTTTCTACACTTCAAACAAAAACCTGTATGGAATCATGAGACAAAATCGCATACTACAGAGAAGAACGGCTAAGAACGTTGTCGCATCGCACCAGTGTGAATGGTCGCATAAAAACCAGTTTATTGCGGTTTCGATGTGATACGGGAACTGGACTACAGCCGCATTGGTTAAAACTATACATATGTACTTAAGTATGTTAAGTTTATTAAATGTACACAAACATTTAAATATTTCCTAGGAAACGTTTGTATAATATTTATCATTTTAATATAATAGGAACCATATTCCAAATAAAGGGTGGGCCATGTAAAATTTGGAATTTAATTTTGTTTTAAAAAAATACTCGTAGAATTTTATTGGTAAGGCCCATCAATGACATTTATGAATGAAACATAACATCATGCAAATGGCTTCCATAACTTGCATTACAGTACCTCATTCTATCTACCCAATTTTCCAGTACATTTTCGACTGTTTGGGCCTATATCTCGCAAACGACAGTGTTGATTTCGTGTTCTATTTAATTTTTTTCAATTTCAATTTTTCGATTTTTGACTCAATGGTCTCGGAATTATTTGTGTAACACTTATATCTCACCGGGTCCCAAATATAATAGTCCAACGGAGTCAAATCGAAACTGCAAGGAGGCCAATGGACTTCCGAATTTCGGATGATTATGCGGGTTTCGAACACAATGCGCAGTCCAGTTGAAACCATATGTCTTCCATGTCATCCTCTTCAACTTTAGGGAACAAGACATCGCTGGGCATGGCACGTAGTGTATTCAAAAAACCGGTCTTTCAAAAATGTGGGTTTTTGGGTTTCTTCGACTGTTCCGATTTTAGCGAAACCGGTTTTTGGTTAAACCGAGGTGTAGAAACCGGTTAATAACCGTTTTCGGTTTTTATGACAAAATGGAACACTATGCTTTTTATAATCATGGTTTATTTTTAATTGGCCTCTTTGAATTTGAAGATCGATTATCGAGTACATAATCATCAAAATGCTTGTCAAAATACTATTCGGAACCGGTGTAAAACTGCTCGTCCCTATCAAACTGTGTAAGCCTATGCCCTCATCGGATGTAATGGGAAACTAAATGTTGCGTCATGTAAAATTTGGAATTTTATTTCGCTTTAATAAAATACTAATAGATTTTTCATTGATATTTACACGCTGAAAAATAAGGGCCTCTCTAACGTATTTTCCCAAACATATTCTGCAGGAACCATGTTATTTGGAACACACTTCAAACATTCACATGTTTGCAAGTCCCAAACTTACTTGTATTTAAATGCAAACAGTATCATGTTTACTGACAAACATGTATGCTTTTACGTGGAAACATATGCGTTCTTCATCCCAAACATCCATATAATTACGTGGAAGCATTCGCGTGTTTCCGCCAAACCTACATATATTTCCGTGGAAACATATGCGAATTTCCTCCCAAATAGAATAATATATAGAAACGAATTACTCTTCGATTTCAATGTATTGTATGTATGATTTAATGTAATTAATTGTAACAATATAAAACCACTTTAATAAAGAATTAATACAAAAAATTAATAGATTTAAAACGGACCTTTTTTACATTTATTTGCATTGAATGCATTATTTGTTTTGTTTTCATGGAATGAGAATCTCCTGCGCTTTTGCTTTTCCTTTCTTTGTTGGCTCTCACGTTTTTCTTTTCAGTAGGTTTCAACTATGCGTTGGTACACAAATCAAGTTCATGCAAGCCAAGCGTGGATTAATTACATGTATTTTTTTATTACGCCTATTTCACAAATGGTCCGCCGTTCCGATTTTCTCAGTAAAATAAGAATACGTACATGAAACTAAAACGCAATAAATCATGCAAAATAAGAAACAATTTACACGCATATTCAGGAATATTTACGACTCACTGACTGAGAGAATAATGCAAAATGTCTCTCTCTCGTTGACCGTCTTTTATTATCATGCTATCGAGAGAGAATAGACAGTGCAACAAACACACCTGTTTTGTATAACTAACATATATATATGTGGGTAGCAAACACATATATTATAACATATTAATCATTGTGTCTCAAACATGTAATATTGTATAGCAAACACAATGTGTTTGGACACAAGTATCCTAACACACTTTATATTTGTATCCAAACAATAAAAAACGACAGATTTTTCATCGTGTATGAATCGTTCAAATCCTATCCAATTTGGCAGTACATTTTCGATTGCATGGGTCTCCATTTCGTGTTTTAAGGCCTCAAAGGACTCGGGATTGTTTGCGTAACACTTATATTTTACGGAGCATCCGAGATAATAGTCTAATGCCTTATTGACGCTGCCGCGAAATTGAAGTCAGTTGAAATTGAAATTTGGGCCGAAATTGAGTTAAAATTGCTCAATTTCGCATATATTTTGACAACTACGAAATTGAGATATTTACGACAATTTCGTTGAAATTGACTTTAAATTGTCGTATACAATGCTATGTTTAAGCCGGAATCACAATGCAAGCAACATTTTCAAAAGGCGTTCACAATGCAAGCAACAGTTTACTTCGAATCGAGATGTTTGTTCTAACAGGTGATACCAGTATTACGGTCAATATATCAAGGCAACAATACAATATATTTTGTTTTCATGTCAAAGTTAACACAAATGTTTGGCAAGAATAAAAGTAAGCCAGAAATTATAAATCCAAACACATTTGAATTTGATTCTTCATATAATGAACAGAACGAAAAGCAAATCATCAATAACACAACCTCTATTAGTTGCATCATGAAGTTCATGCAAGCCAAGCGTGGATTAATTACATGTATTTTTTTATTACGCTTATTTCACAAATGGTCCGCCGTTCCGATTTTCTCAGTAAAATAAGAATACGTACATGAAACTAAAACGCAATAAATCATGCAAAATAAGAAACAATTTACACGCATATTCAGGAATATTTACGACTCACTGACCGAGAGAATAATGCAAAATGTCTCTCTCTCGTTGACCGTCTTTTATTATCATGCTATCGAGAGAGAATAGACAGTGCAACAAACACACCTGTTTTGTATAACTAACATATATATATGTGGGTAGCAAACACATATATTATAACATATTAATCATTGTGTCTCAAACATGTAATATTGTATAGCAAACACAATGTGTTTGGACACAAGTATCCTAACACACTTTATATTTGTATCCAAACAATAAAAAACGACAGAGTTTTCATCGTGTATGAATCGTTCAAATCCTATCCAATTTGGCAGTACATTTTCGATTGCATGGGTCTCCATTTCGTGTTTTAAGGCCTCAAAGGACTCGGGATTGTTTGCGTAACACTTATATTTTACGGAGCATCCGAGATAATAGTCTAATGCCTTATTGACGCTGCCGCGAAATTGAAGTCAGTTAAAATTGAAATTTGGGCCGAAATTGAGTTAAAATTGCTCAATTTCGCATATATTTTGACAACTACGAAATTGAGATATTTACGACAATTTCGTTGAAATTGACTTGAAATTGTCGTATACAATGCTATGTTTAAGCCGGAATCACAATGCAAGCAACAGTTTACTTCGAATCGAGATGTTTGTTCTAACAGGTGATACCAGTATTACGGTCAATATATCAAGGCAACAATACAATATATTTTGTTTTCATGTCAAAGTTAACACAAATGTTTGGCAAGAATAAAAGTAAGCCAGAAATTATAAAACTAAACACATTTGAATTTGATTCTTCATATAATGAACAGAACGAAAAGCAAATCATTTAAGTTGTTCTTATAACACAACCTCTATTAGTTGCATCGTGTTTCAAATGTCACATGCAGGGGTGTATTTCGAATATTAAAAAATGTTAATGTATTTAAAAATATTTGGTATTAAAAGATTCTATAGATAAAATAACGTTTTATAATGCGTCTTTTAACACAAATGGGTTCAAATTTCATTGATGTTTTTAAGTTTGAAAATGAAATTCGAAGTACAGCGCCATCTACTGCTTAATAGTACATTACTTATTCGAACAAATATGTTGCTGGAGTAGGACAATTTCGTTTTTCATGCAATCTCGTTCTCACACACAGAATTTCACATAATGGCCTTTCGTTTTTTTTACAAAAATGTAACTCCAATTTGTCGCTGAAGTTGATCTATTCCTACTCCAGCAACATATTTGTTCGAATAAATAATGTACTATTAAGCGGTAGATGGCGCTGTACTTCGAATTTCATTTTCAAATTTAAAAACATCAATGAAAATTGAACCCATTTGTGTTAAAAGACGCATTATAAAACGTTATTTTATCTGTAGAATCTTTTAATACCAAATATGTTTAAATACATTAAAATTTTTTAATATTCGAAATACAACCCTGGATGTGACATTTGTGACATTTGAATCATGATGGAACTAATAGAGGTTGTGTTATTGATTGTGTTATTGATGATTTGCTTTTCCTTCTGTTCATTATATGAAGAATCAAATTCAAATGTATTTGGTTTTATAATTTCTGGCTTACTTTTATTCTTGACAAACATTTGTGTTAACTTTGACATGAAAACAAAATATATTGTATTGTTGCCTTGATATATTGGCCGTAATACTGGTATCACCTGTTAGACCAAAAATCTCGATTCGAAGTAAACTGTTGCTTGCATTGTCAACGCCTTTTGAAAATGTTGCTTGCATTGTGATTCCGGCTTTACTCGACAAAATTAACTTAGTACTCTTTTTTGAACATATGCAAGAAAACGAAGCCGACATAACATTTTCCGGTGTGCCGCCGTCGTAGCTAGTTGTTTGAAGTTCTCGCCGCCGTCATTATGGCACGCTTCGACTTAAAATGTTAGCCGATATTATCGGTTAAGCCGCATTTAAAGGCCCGAATTGCCAAAAAAAAAGATTTAAATTCTTTACCCAACCAACGAAATGAACCTAAAAGTAACGTCTGCCGACAAATCGCATTTAATAAAAACTCAGTTGCCGCAGTCGATTCATTTCTTTTTTTGTTGCTCCAACGCCGGCGATAATTGTGGGTACTGAGCACGTGGTTGGTAAAAATTATGAAGCCTGTGTTAGATAACACGGGCGCATAGGTCAGACGTAGAATACGTTAGTCATTTTGCAATTAAAATACAGTGAAGTCTCGCTAATCCGAATAATTGATTGCAGACCCTGATTCGGATTATCGAAAAATTCGGATTACAGGACTAAAAAATTAATAATTTTTTTTAATTGGAATGTCTTCCATTTATTTAAAACAAATTAAGATACATAGTACATGTATATGAAAAATAGATTATGTATTAAAAAAAGTGTTTTTTTAATGAAAATTAAATGGTCTTCGTGACAAAAATGCAATTCAATTTAATTGTATTTAAATAAAACTACAAATAGTACAAACCCTTAACATGCTTTCTTGAAAAAGTCAGTAACGGTTGATTGACGAACATTCGTCAACGATTTTTCTGTTGCCGAGATTTTTAGATCTTTTAGCACCAGAATATTCTCCGTACTGACATCATTCTCTTCGGCCCATTTGATGCAAGTATTAAAGCTCTGTATAGCATCTCTGCTATTTACTCGGGAGACCGTTGTCGCGTTATTGCTGTCTACGCCTTCTTCACTATCCGTCGATGATAGGTCAACTGCGTCGAGTTCTTCTATTTCGTTAATCCAATCCTCAGCTTCAGTAATATTTATTTGTAAGGACGTGTTGAACGTCTGCGTTATAAAATGTATACCATTTATATGTCCTTCGCGTAGCACAGCTAACGGTAAGTTTTCTTCAGAGTTCCACTCTTCTGGATAAAGTTTAGACCAGCATGACGATAATGCGGTTCTACGTAGCTTGTGCCAAGACAGCTTCAGTAAAATGCAGCAATCATTAATGGTAAAACCTTTTAAAAATGGTGAATAGTCTTCCTCTTTGTAATTCACAACTTCACATAAAAGACCCTTTTTATAATGCATTTTTGTTATCCTGATAGCATTTTGGTCCATTGTTTGAATTAAACTGGTACAATTGGGTGGCAAGAAAATAGTTCTGTAATTTCCGCACTCTGACAACAATTCCGCACTTGTGTGACATCGAGCGTTATCTATAATCAGAATTGATTTTTCTGGCAAATTATTTGCAGCTTGATATAATTTTACTTGTCGAACGAAAGATTTATGGAACTATTCCAGAAAAATGTTCGAAGTCATCCAAGCATTTTTGGATGAGTAATATTCCACGGGGGGTTGACGTTTAAACGAGCGCGGGTTACGCGACTTTCCTATGACAACAATATCGAGTCTATGAAGTCCGGATTTGTTAGCGCAGCAAAGGAAAGTAACTCTCTCCTTGCACATTTTCCTTCCGGGAGCAGATTTTTCATTTGCATGTACCAATGTCTTATCCGGCAACAATTTCCAAAAAAGAGCTGATTCATCCGCGTTATAAATTTGAGAATCGACCAAATCCAGAGAGGTAATAATGTCGTTTAGATCGCTTCTAAATTGTGGAATTAGGTCTGGTCGGCTTGACAATTTTTCACCGCATATTTTCATATCGCGTATAGAGAATCTCCTCTTGAATTTTTGGTACCATCCCGTACTTGCATTAAATTGCCTTTCAGATCCATATAGGCGAACGAACAATGCCTTCGCTTTTGCGCATATTATTTCTTTTGATATTGGCACATTCCTGGATCGTCGCTTTTCAAACCATGAAAACAATTGACGTTCGAAATCCTTATGCTCTCCAGGTTTCAGAGTTCGGCGAATTTTTAGCAGCTTATGAGTAGAGTTTTCAGCGAAGCTGTAGAGGTAACCATTAAGCTACAAATTTACTTTTTACATGTGATTTACCCACCTCTTAAACCTTCCGCTTTGTTTTTTTATATCGCATATTGTAGCTTCCCCCACACCATATTTTTTTGCTAATTGTTTCCCAGTTAAACCCTTTTTCGAGTCTTCAATCACTTTTAACTTTTCCAAAATTGAAAACGTTTTATGAGCTCTTTTTACAGACATTTATTACAATAATAAACCAACCGATCGTCACGAGCTAAAAAATTTAATGAGATCAAACAACCTGTACGATCGTTTATCGTTATTCGAAAAAAACAAATAGCACAAAAAAAGGAATAAGCGATTAGTGAAATGTCGTCGACTGCCTATGAACCACTGCGTACATTTCTGTAAAAACAACATTCACCACAAGTTCTAGCGGCACTTTTTCTTTGGAAACCATGAGTTATTGTTTGTTATTGACAAAATTGAAATAAAAAAGAAACAAAACAATCAATTCGGATTAAAGAGTTGCAACCAATTCGGACTGTAGAATCTCTAATGCACTTGAAATTGCAGTTCGGATTATTGCATATTCGGATTAAAGGTGCTTCGGATTAGCGAGACTTCACTGTATATGAATTAAATATAATTTTTGATAAATGATTTAAATCTATCAAATTTATCTTTAATTTTTAGGTTAAAAATTTAGGATAGTTTTTAACAAAATTTGGGTACACTTTATATCAATTCGATGCACTTTTGAAAACAAGTGTAAATACTGCATGTGGCAACAATGGTTCTGTAATGTTCACGTAAAACATGCATTGTCATTATACTTCTTCTCTTTCTCACACTGGTTCTGTGATGAACACACATATAATCGTACTGCTCTTACACATGATGTTATAATACATAAAATACAAAGCATATGAAAATTAATACAATATTTGAAGAAGTTAAATTTTGATTTACTTATAGAATCAAAAAAATTATATGTAGCAATATGATTATTTAAATACAAATCAAAAGAAGACATATTAAATATGTTACGACCATACTTGAATTTTCTTCAATGCATGCATAAAGTATTAAAAACTTATAATGAAAGTGATAAACATTTTCTCAAAATTTTGTGCTCCAGATCAACACCCCTACCTTGCCGTATAACGTATTCTACGTTAAAAAAAATTAACAATTGTATGCCGCCTCATTCATCAAATTTAAATTATAAATTTCATCATTTCACTTACGGGGATTTTTAATCGGTCTGTTTTCTAAAACTTACAAATTTATTCAAGCTCAAGACCTTTTTAAATAATATAAATCTTATTTATTAGCTTTCTATTACTTTCAAAAAAGTCGAGCATAAAAATGTTCCAATGATACCAAGGCTGTCTGTATAGCTATTTCGGATCTTGCCAAGATCTTCATCAGCAGACGTTTTTGGTGAATTCTTCAAAAATATATATCCAGAAACACTCATCATATTCTTCATATTAACGTTTGAACTTTCATGCACAACTCTTTTTTATCATGTCGAAAAACCATTGGTTTTAAACAGACATGATTTGTTTTTGTTTTGTCATTACAAAAACAACAAAACAGAGCGGTGCCATCAGCAATATTATTGTTTCAAGCTCACGGTGCTCTTCGTTAACTTTCATCATTTCCCTTACGGGAATTTTTAATCGGTCTGTTGTGCATGAAAGTGTTCCAATGGTAGTGCTTGGTATTCTTCAAACGTGTATGTATATAAAGGAATTCTCATTAATATGATGAGTGTTTCTGGATATATATTTTTGAAGAATTCACCAAAAACATACCAAACACGTCTGCTGATGAAGGTCTTGGCAAGATCCGAAATAGTAATACAGACAGAATTGGTATCATTGGAACATTTTTATGCTCAACTTTTTTGAAAGTAATATAAAGCTAATAAGCTTTATATTATTTAAAAAGGTCTTGAGCTTGAATAAATTTGTAAGTTTTAAATTTTTCATCGATATAGATCAGTGAGAAGAAACTATAAACCTTGTAAAATCAGTGCTTCATGTTAAAGTTCATGCACCATTCATTTATTTTATTGTTTTCATTCATTTTCTAACTAAATTTTGGTTATTGCGTCCAGGCACGAAACTTTTACTCATGGTAATGTTTGTAAACAAACAGTTGCCATTTTGCGACGAAATTGCTCAAATGCCTGTAGGAACGATTTAAATTTCAATTCGAAATTGTCAATTTCGTGGCAGCGTGAACAAGGCATAACGGGTTCATATCGCAGCTGCGAGGCGGCGAATGGACTTCCAAGTTCCGGCTGGACGGTTTTCTAAAATAACTATTGTAACGTTGACTATGTGGCACGTAGCGCCGTCCTGTCTTCTACTTGCGGGAACAAAAAATCGCCATTAACTGTTACGGCCGCTACTTGCATATTTTCGAAGAAAAATTGGCCTATGAAGCCGCCATTCCAAAAGCCGAACCCAACAGTCATTCGATGTAGATGTATCGGCTTCTCCTCGACGACGAGTGGATTTTCCGAACCCCCAAATGCGACTATTTTGTTTGTTAACGTAGCCCCCGATGTATCATGTGCTTCATCGGAAAATATGATTTTTCAGTAAAAACTTTCAAAATTCTGCGAAAAGAAGTGCGAAAAATTATCATTTCTGCAGCAATATTTTCCACTAACGCACTGGACGAGAACGTAAACGAGTTTTTTTTTTGGTTCAAACTGGACCCGGATTGACGAACTCGTTTTACAAATTGATCCACAAACTGCGATGATGGCTCTCAATTTCTATCGAATTTATTTCGTTGATTTCTTACAGTTTGAGTTGAAGACTCAGTTTTTAATATTTCTCGATTTTCTTCAAGCGTAAAGCAACCCATATCATTATTTTCTAATCTTTAACTAATAATGGGTCACTTAAATGTCAAATTGGTCATCTGCTTCATAATAACGGGGAGTTCATATGTCAAATTTTACATGGCCCACGCGTTGTATGTAAAGTAGCCAGCAAAAATATTTTAATTAAGTGCAAGCATATTTAACAATTTCCTTTTTCTTTTTGTATAAAGAAATTGAAATACATAGTTATACTTCTGTTTTTTTTCTATTTCTTTCAAGTTTTTATTTAAGTTGAACAAAGTTAACTTTAATTAAAGCATAATGGCTTCGTTCTCAGTCTGCAATACAAAGTAGTATGTACCCACCCCAAACCGATCTAAATACATATTGACACGTATGGAACCATGTACGAAGTTAAGAGCTGATTTGCGCAATAGTGATACTTTTGGATAAGATATGCACCTTTTGGGATTTGATAGCATGTCCTCGTTCAGATGCTGTTGTCTGTGGTGCTGTCACTGGTGGAGCTAGCTGGTGTTATTGCATTTACACTTATAAAGTCTTTTGTTATTCATGGAATTCATTAACATTTTAAAACTTCGAGTATACCAACCAACACTTTACAAAATACTCGTTGTACAGTGTGTACCGTATATGCATACATAAATACTTATACACAATGTACCTGTGTAGGTGAATGTTAACATCCTCTTCAAACATCCTTTTTATACATCTCGATATATTGTTTTCATGTTGGGCCAAATACCCATACTTTTCCATCCATACGAGTACACATGCGTGTGTTTCGATTGAATAATAAAAGTTTTGTTGGTGTCAAACCATCACCTACCACACGCGGAGAAATTTTGCATTTTATCGACTTTAATAGTGATCTGAATGTATAATTTGCAATGGGTATAAGCAATTGTTGCAGTGTACACGTTATCGGTCACACCTTAAACTGTTGTTTGTTAGATTTTAACGTTCCCCTCACATCGATGTGAACTTTAATATTGTATGCAAATGGTTTGTTAAATATTTATGTCTACTGTAAAGAATCGTTTCTCGATATCGGGTTATTCGTTTGCATGAACTCACGTTACAAAGAGTATAGTCAAGGACAGAGTTCAAAAAGTATGTTGGCTCTCGAGGAAATATAATGCAAAATGTTCTCAAGTACTGTGTAACGTGATTTTATTGTAGGCTGAGGTAAGATCAGTCGTCTCCTGAGCATTTCGTTAGCATCCACCAAACCTTTTGAAATATGAATAGAATATTTTACCCTTCACAGGAAAAAAAATCAATTTCAATTAACAAATTCGTGATCTCAATTAAATTCTTGTTTGAATTTGCACCGATAAAGAAATTGATACTATCAATTAAATAAATTGTAAGACATTAATTGAGTAAGAACGAAACGTAGAGTAGAAACGAAATCCCCATAATATTTCGACCACTTCGTAAAAATTATGTTAACGGGGCAACTAACGCATACAAAATGTCAAAAAGTCAGTCGATTGATCGGGCAATATTCTCCAGGGAGTATCGATGAGACAGCTGTTCAATTTAGTACTTGGAGAACAGATAGAGAATATGCTTTCAAAGAAGAAATTGTGATAGCTGACTGGAATTCAGAAAAAATGTTCCACAAATAAACAATTGTTTTTCACTTTTGTTTGGATGCTTTTGTTCGTGGTCGCGTTCTTAATTTCGGGTAGTTTTGTGAAGTATTGTATTAACAAAGTGGTAAAAAGTGATCAAATTAAAAAAAATATAATAACAAATTAAATGCAATATGGTTATTCGGTGGAAGTAAATGAAACACGACGCAAATCCTGAAAATGAATCATCAAAAAAAAGCGAAGCATAGCGCAAAACAAAAGTGAGCACACTTAATACACTATACTCTATATATTTCCCAAGTCTTCCACGGAACTCGTTAGTACAAAAAGCAACTACTCTTAATAATAGAACTCGGTGATATGCTCACCAGTGTTGCCATTTTGGTGCTTAAAGCCTTGTTTTGGTGCTTTCCCTGTTCCCGATACTTGTTTTTCTATGGCGATTTCGTTTCTGAAAAAAAAAATTACCTTTTTTTCTGTCCTTTGCTCTAAAACTGCCTTTTTGTGTTTGTTTGCGAAAACAGTGCAACCCTACTTAAAGGTTTTGTGGTCTTTTCTGATAATGTTTCAATCAAAAGTAAAAATGTTGCATTTTCTGTCCTCTCAGCGAGTCTTGAACAGGGCCCGATTTTTGGTGCAACACCGACCCCTGCATTTGGAATATTCATGACTCTGCTCCGACTTCGGCTACACCATTTTCAGAATACACGACTCGACTACAACTTTACTTTTATTGAGTATGAGGTCAGACAGATGTCGTACACATATAAATTAAACAAATTTCAACATATTCCTCCAACTGGTTCCATCCTTCGCCTCTTCTGGTTCCATCCTTCGCCTCTTCTCGCCAGTTGGTAACACCAAGGATATGGAGAGATTCTGCTACTTGGGTTTTCCAGCGGAGTCTTGGTCGTCCCCTTTTCCTACTTACATAGGGTACGTTATCGAAAACCTTTCCCGCTGGCTCACCTTCGTTTATTCTGATATCATAGCCTAGACAACGTAATTGACCTAATTTAATTCACCTTGCTATGTCTACGTCAGAATATAGATTGTAAAGCTCTTGGTTCCAACGACGTCGGTACTCGCCGTTTTCCTTAACAGGACCATATATATTACGGAGAACTTTTTTCGCGAAAACCCCCAGGTATTTTTCATCCGGTTGAGATATGGCCTAAGTTTCGGAGCCATATGTGAGGACACTGTCCTGAGGACAGGTTAAATGAAAGTCTGGTATAGCTGAGGTTTTGTCTGTCGAGAGAGGGCTTTGTTCCTAAACTGCTTGCTGAGCCCAAAATAGCATCTATTTGCAAGCACAATTCTCCTATTTATCTTCAGGCTGACGTTGTTGTCCTTGTTCACGGCGGATCCAAGGCAGACAAATCCATCTACCACTTCAAATTTAAATCGGATGTCAACGTTCAAATGCGGACCAAGTCGAGAGGTTTATCTAGTCGTGACCACTATCAATATTGTCTTGCTCTCATTAAAAACAAGACCCACCTTCACTGATTCATTTTCGATTCTTGAAAATACTGCAGTAAACTCTCGGAAATTTCGCCCAATGATGTCTATGTCGTCAGCATACGCCAGCAACATATGGCTTTTCGTGTTAATGGTCTTGTTCGTATTTACTGCAGCTTTTCTCATTTTTATCTCCATTAAGATCTTGAAGAGATTGCACAAAAATGTGTCGCCTTGACTCAGTCCTCGCTTGGTACAGAATGGTTCGGTGAGGTCTTTCCCCACCTCCACTGCTGTTTTGGTGTTGGTCAGCGTCATTCTACAGAGGCGGATCAGTTTTGCCGGAATCCCAAGTTTAGACATAGCTTCGTACAATATTCTTCGTATGGGGCAATGAAAAGCAGCTTTGTTATTGACAAAAAGATGGTACGTTTCGTTTTGCTTTTCATGGGTCTTGTCCAGGATTTGACGTAGCGTGAATATTTGGTCAGTCGTGGACTTGCCTGGTCTAAAGCCACACTGATAAGGTCCAGTCAGATTGTCAACAATTGGCATTAGTCTTTCATATAATACGCTCGACAAGATCTTATACGCGATGGATAAAAGACTGATATCGCGATAGTTGAAACAGCCACACGGATCACTCTCTTTGAATACAGGATGTAATACACTGAGACTCCAGTCGAGGCAACCATACCATAGACCGCGTATAAGTTGATGCATGTGGACTAGTAGTACTTCGCCACCTGCCTTAAAAAGGTCAGCAGATAGCCCATCCACAACAGCGGCTTTATTATTCTTAAGCCGGGTGCTAATCTCGCCTTGGTTGGGGGGGGAGCAATCTACACTGTCTTCCACAATCATTACCTCCTGAGGGAGTAGTGTTGAAAAGTGGTCTCCCAACATTTTGAGCACACACTGCTTATCAGTCACCAGATTCCCATTCTCGTCTTTGCAGGAGGGCAGTCCATTATTCGGCCCGTTATTCGATCGTCTTACCCTCTGGAAATTTTTTCGGGATTCATTATTCATCCTGCACAATTCGGTCCATTCACTCTCCCTCTGCTCCCACTGGCATTTTTTCCGTCTAAATAGTTGGTTTTCCTCTCTTCTCAGCCCCTTGTACCACTAACTCGCAACACGCGTTGTAGCTGACTGTTACGTTGCCATACGTGCAGCGTCGTTTCATCAGTTGCAATGCGACATTCTTCGTCGAGCCATAGCTTATCCTTCTGTGGTTTTTGATAGCCAAGCCAAAATAATGGGAGATGTGCTTCCACTGCGCATCGGGGTCCTCAGTAGGGGGGTATTTTGCCCTAGTAGGAGAGTGAGCTTTTGTTGATAGGACATTGATATCCCCGGAATTTGCAGCTTGCCAATATCTAGTTTTGCAGTGTTCGTACGTTTATCGCCCTACTCAGTCTTGTGTGAACTTTCGCAGCAACCAGGTACTGATCCGAGTCGGTATTAGCACCTCGAATCACATGTACATCCATTACACTAGACAAGTGCCTGCCAACTATTACCAAGTGATCTATCTGGTTCTTTGTTCTCTGATCAGGAGATATCCAGATCGCCTTATGAATGTACATATCCTTAAATCGTGGTCCTTATAACGTTTGCGAGGGTCGTCAGCAGTTAGGGGGTTTGTTCGTTTACTTTTCTTGTGTATTTTCATTGCCGGGAGGCAAACCCAGCCCAACGTGGTTTGCATCTTACCCATTGCCAGGACGATTATGTTTCAGCAGCCCATTGTGGATCAGACGCTGACCAGAATGCAGTGTGTCGAAACTGGATTTGGGGTACCTCAATTTGGATCCAACGTTGGCCAGGGGTGTTGGCTCATCCGTCTTCAAAGGACAGAAGAATATGTCCACCTAATAATCCTGAGACGTATCAGTGATCGCATTACCAATCAGACTGCTCATTTGTTTCGCCTTCTCACTTTGGCTAGCTAACGGAGGTTTCCGATAAAGTCTTTGGCCAGGACATACTGCCTGGAAGTAATGAGATGCTTGGACTGCCCAATGAAGGAATCATTTCTGGCCATTCCCAAGTGAATGGTTATCAGAGACTTTCTACCTCCAAGGGCAGTCCCATGTCCCTTTGCCTTATTCCTCCAGTTGGTAATACCAAGTCTTGGAGTCTTGGTCTTCCTATTTTTTGTCTTCGTTCGAGTTCGGTTTAGAAAAACCTTCGTGCTGGTTCGTCTTCATCCATTCTGCTGGCATGGCCTAGCCAGCACAATCGTGTTATTTTGGTCCGCGTAACTGATATATAGAGTTCACACATTCTAAGTGCATATCCATAAATCGTGGTCCTTATAACGTTTGCGGGGGTCGTCAACGAATAGCGGTTGTTTATATGTTCTCTTTCGTTTTCGTATATTCACTGCCATTATGAACGGTGACGGGAGTCAAACCCAGTCCACCTGGGTTTTGCATTTTAGCCACTGCCAGGATAGTTGATTACAGCCGCCCATTATGGATCAGACACTGACCAGGATGCAATATGTCGAACCTGGATTTTCTTCTTTTGGTTTCTATCCGCCGTTGGCCCATGTGTTGGCTCAGTCGCCTTGTAAGGGCAAAAGAATATGCCCGATATCTTGATGAGCTTGAGTGACAGTGTCACCTAAAAAAGCCTGAGACGTATCAGTGATCGCATAACCAATCATCCTGCTCATTTGCTCCGCCTTCTCACTTTAGCTAGCTAACGAAGAATTCCGATAAAGCCACCTAGGTTTCCGATAAAGCCAATGCCCAGGGTATACTGCGTGGAAGTAATGAGATGCTGGGACTACCCAATGAAGGAATCATTTCTGGCCACTTCCCAGTGAATGATTATCAGAGACTTTCTACCTCCAAGGGCAGTCACATGTCCCAATACATATGAATAAATTCATATAGTTAAATAGTGAAAGATTTTTCTCTAGTTTGGCGAAAGAATCTGATTACTGGCAATTTGTGACCGGAGAACTCAAATTACTTTTCTGCCGATGTTCTGAATCAGAAAGCCCCAAAAACCTGGTTTTAGAGGTAAGCTTTGTTCCCAAAAGTCGAGGCCCAAAACGTTTGGAACAACTGTGTTGAAGAAAGTTTACCGGTGCAACCAACCAAATAGAAGTTAGTGACTGTCAAAAGTGATTAAAGATCGAAAAATCAACAAAAAAAATTATATGAAACTGTAGTTGTAACTCAAAAAACTAATGATGCAGTTCGGTTCCCCGTACCCGAATTAGGGTAAATCCGTCCCTTCAGGCCTTGTCTTCTAAAATGTTGGCCAAACCCAAAAAGGACGTACAAGTTGTTTCAAAAGAAGTCATCCGATGTTGTTTGGCTCTCTTTTTTTTCTAAATGAACAACTTCGATTCTGTTTCTTGATTCTGTTTATTTGAACCTTTAGATTTTTTTTGGTTACGTTGAGAAGATGATATCGGTTAAATGGGCGCCGTCACAATTGATTACCATACGGGCTCGTTTTATGACATTTTTTATCACTTCGGCGAGAACTTCGGGCGACAGATTCTCGCACTCGTGTCGAATGTTGACCTTGAGGGCTTCCAGGATCTCGGGCTTGTTCATGTAAACACGGGACTTCAAAAAAAGCCCACAAAAAAAGTCTGGAACGGTTAAATCGGGCGATCTTGCGGGCCAGTACAAATCGACAAAAGGAGAGATAAGGCGACCCGGGAACGCCGCCTTCAGAATATCGGTTATGGCTCGCGCAGTGTGTGCCGTTGCTCCGTCCTGTTGGAACCACATGTCCTACAGTCCTACTTCGTCGAATTGCGGCAGAAAAAAAATCGGTTAACATGGCTCTATAGCGCGAACCGTTCACTGTTGTCGTTTGACCAGCGGCGTTCTCGAAAAAAATGGCCCGATGACTTCTCCAGCGTGAACAGCGCACCATGCAGTCACTTTGAGCGGGTGTAATGGTGCATCACTCGTTGATTTCCGGTGCCCCAGAAGCGATAGTTTTGCTTGTTCACGTACCAGCTGAGGTGGAAATGAGCTTCATCGCTCATTATGATTTTCAAATCATTATGAACAAAAATGCCATAAAACGATCCCGTATGGGATATCATCTTCTCAACTTAACCAATAAAATTCTAAAGGTTCAAATAAACATAATCAAAAAACAGAATCGAAGTTTTTATTTAGAAAATAAATGAGAGCCAAACAACATCGGATGACTTCTTTTGAAACACCTTGTACAAGTAGAGAAGAAAAAACCACCGCAATGTGGCAACCCTCTTAGAATGAACCAAAAAGTCGACGCGATTCACTCAAACGCATTTCTGTCTCGCATCATAAATTGATTATTTCATATCTTTTACATACTTTATGTTATTTTATTTAAACATGGCTGGAATTTCGTTAGTTACATACTATAACATCATCAGAAAACTGCTCGTGTATTAAAAAAAATCAACGAAGGGAGTAAGAGAGAGAGAGAGAGAGCAGAGAAATGAGGCGCTTCACTTGTGTTTTTTGTTCTCTTCTACGAGGGTTGCCACATTGCGGTGGTTTTTTCTTCTCTACTTGGACGTCGGTGGTGCAATGGCTAGTGTGTGCGGCTCTTGTACATTACAACGTGGTTTCGATCCCTGCTCAGCCACCTTACACTTCCTTCGACGACGGTCACCTCGCTGAGTGATGGCGGCACTATCGAATACTTAGCCATGAAAAGGCTTCTCAAAATACCGTTCGGAACCGGTGTAAAAACTTTAGGTCCCAATCAGTGAGTGTAAAACTAGAAAGCGCACATCTCACTGATTGTGAGAAGCTCTCTTCAATCCCGTCATGGGATGTTATGGGACACTATTTTTTGTGGTTTTCACATGGGTTCAATTTCCAGGGTAGCCAACATATGCCAATAAATATTTTCGAATTTAATTAGGTTATAGTAGCTGGACAAACTGACTAAGTTTCGCCAAAGTCGTAAAATAAAGTCGCAAAATAATTCCATAAGAAAAAGCCATGATAAAAATCATACAATCAGTCCATAGCAAATTGGGGGAGATAGACATGTACATTAGGGTTATAACAAAATTTTAACAACATTTCTTCATCGCACCACGCTATGGGCAATGTTGTACTGATAATAAAAATCACTTTTTTATGTCATTTTGGCGAAAAAAGTTCACCGACCGATTGCAATTTCTAAAACTCCCCCAAGATTTTTTTTTTGACGTAGAATACGTCTTACCTTACGGTATGAGGAGTCATGTCAGGTTTTTATTGTTGTAATCTTTATTTCATTGAATTTGAGGAAACGGCTAGATGAATTTTTTTAAAAATTTTTTTGTAGGTAAATGAAGATGTTATCTTTCGTTTGATATACATTTCATATTGGTTGATATATTTCTAGTATTTTAATTTCTCAAATGAAAATTGTTTAAACACATACACTCAAACATATGTGTGGTGTTTGGTTGCTCAACATTGCTTAGGAACATGTATCTAGTAAAAAGTGAAACGAACAGCAAGCTAATGTTGCTTGGCAACATGTATCTAGTAAAAAGTGAAACAAACAGTAAGCTAACGTAATAAAGCTTTTTTGCGAAAGCTTCAATAAAGCTGTTGTAACATTAATTTTGAATTGTAAAGCGTAAAGCTTTCACACAACGCTCGAATGCTAATGCGAAGACTCGATAAGGTAAACCTTTTTTAATATTAGGGCGGCCCTCTCAACATTCGCAGAACTTATTTCAATAAAAATATTAATTAAAATACATAAATTAAATTAAGTTTAAAAAAATTGAACAAAATATTTTTTTTTTTAAAAGAACTTGAATCAAATGCCGTTGGTAAATATAAAAATTACAGCAGACAGTTGTCCGAGGCCTTCGGCCACGGACTGTCCCTACAGGCAGTGTCAGAGACACGGCCATTAAGTTTAACGTAGAATGCGCCATCCGAAAAGACAGAAAACATATATAACAATAAATGATAAATAATATAAGCAAATGAATTTATTGTTATATATGTTTTCTGTCTTATCGGATGGCGTATTCTACGTTAAACTTAATGGCCGTGTCTCTGACACAGCCTGCAGGGACAACTGTCTGCTGTAATTTTTTTTCGAAATTTTTTTTTTAATATTTTTTATTGTTTGTTTTCATATATGCATATGTATACAATGTATATTAAAGTATATGGTACTTTTATGGTATATGTATATATGTTACATATTTTATATATTTTAAATAAATAGTAATATAATACTGATAAATATCTATGGTTTTGTGTTGAATGAAATGAATTTCAAGTTCAAATTTCGACTAGTTTTAGATAATACAAAAATATCTAGCGCAATTTTGATAGCGCGTTCCGCGCATATATTACTGCGCTGCTGATTTGGAATTCCATACGATTCACCCACCCAGTGCTTCATAAAACACACATGGGCCTTTTTGTATTTTGTTGTGGAGTTGTTTAGAAGTGAAAAATTATTTTCGTTGAAACAGTGATCGGAAAACCAAACATCGCACCATGCTTCACATATGAAATCACAAATGGGTTGTAACATTTCCTGATATTTTCCAATAAGAACATATGCCAGAATGGCAAGTATGGCTCTTGAGTTCCATCTTGCGTTACTTATTGGTGGTAAAGTCTTGAAGTTGATATATGGAAAAATCCCATTTCGTATAAAAATTGTTCGTATAAAAATTGCATATCGTCTCTCCATTTTAGGTTTTCGTATTTTATAAGTACAGTATTTTGTCTGTAGCTTCTTCTTAAATGTTCGTAATTGTTTACTAATTCCGAAACAAAGTTATATCCAATATTTGGAGAAGATGTTGCGCCACCTAGCACCTCGTCCATTACGTGTCGTAGTAATAAATCCAGTACGTGATGCTGACAGCCAATGTATTGTGGCAGTGGTAAAGAAATGGATTGGAAATGTTTTTTGAGTAGAGCAACAACATAATTTTTTATGCCAGTGTTAACACTTGTTGTGTCGCACACTATCATTTTTATAGATCTCCACAAATTGAACTTATTTAAGGTTTCTTTGATACCGTTGAAAATTGTTAAAGCCTGGCCATTTTCGAGTACTAATACGGCTAATTTAATTTCTCTGCGCTCATTTTTAATGACAGTCAGCTGTATTTCTTTCTTTCCAATCTTTTTTCCATCAAAATGTAGACACCATTCTTCGTTTTGCAATGTTCTTGTATACAATTCTTCTAAATTTTCTGCGGATTTAATTACCGCTCTAGAAATCCCAGACTGTGAAGGTGTTGAAATGTCTATTCCCGACTCAGCTAATTGTTTACATACTTTGGCTGCTTTATTGGTACTCAAATTTGCATTGTTAACTAGTTTTACGGCTGGGTTTAGGGACAATTTGATATGTTTTGATCTTCCAGAAGGTGTGTGAAATCATTGTCCTCATCATCATCATCACTATAAAACATTGTTGATGAATCTGAATCAGAAAAGAGTTCGGGTTACCATTTCAGTACGTCTGATATGATAGTTATATCAAATATTTTTTTTAACTTATCACCATTAGGACGTTTTAAATTTTTTTGATAAAGTATTATAAAGTTTTCAACTTTTCGCTTTATATTATGCATTTGCATTTTTTTAATATTTAGTTTAATCCAGAGTTCAAACAATTCTTCAGCAATTTTAATATATCTTTGCTTTTTATTTTTTTTATATTTGGCTAATGCATTAAATCTTCCAATAATATATTTTTCTTTTGGCTTTTTGTTTAACTCAGATAAAGGTAATTCAATATTTTGTATATCACGACATTTTATTGAAGCCTCTTGAAATCTTGTTAAGTCCTTGGTCCACGTAATTACATTTGTTTGCACAGTTGTTGTACTTCTTTTAAATTTCATTTTAAAAAACACGAACGATAAATTCAACAAAAAAACCTTCCAAATAATTCGAACACAATACTATTAATCATTTAAATACTTCTGACAACAATTTCGACACCTCCATTGACCCTATGTGTTTTTTATAGATAGAAGTTGAAAAGGAAAATATTTCAAATATATTGGTAAATACAAGTAAAAATAAAATCAGTAAGAAAAACAACTAAATTACACTTTTTTTTGCTTCAAAGAAAAGCTACAATTCAAAACTTCATCGCGATCGGTGGGTGAACTTTTTTAACGATCGCGAAAAAGTAATACATCATTTCTTAATATTTTTTCATGGTCTATACGGCTATGCGATGAAGAATTTTATATTTGCAAAAATTGCAAATAGTCATAAGCCTAATGTACGTACATATGTATGTCCATAAATTTCATGTTGTTCATCCTTATTAGCAATAACTAATGAAAGCTACTGACTGGGGCTTCCAAACGCATTAAAAGCAATATTCGAAGTCATTGATTTTGACCCACCTTGCGAAAATTGATGCATGCGAATGGATTTCGTAGGCCCAAATTTTATCTTATCGCAAAAAATTAAGTTATCACGTCTTCAAAATTTATCGAAAATAAATTTAGATTTTTATCGATATACCAACGAAAACTTGAGGTTTACTGCAGTCAGCCCAACATTTTGACACATAACTGAATTACCTTGTCTGGTAGTTACATGAATACAAAGAGTTTTTGCCACCGGTGGGAAGATGGTGGCACAATCCTCAGCACTGGTTAATTGCACTGCAGATATTGGCAAACAGTTATGTTTGAACTTAAGTACATCTACACGTGTCCAGAGAGCTTCAACCTGAACATGTTGGTACATGAAGTTGTTAAATCTTGGTACCAGCGCACATGAGCAAAAGGATCCCGAAATCAAGATATAATAAACATCAGCAACACCGCATTCAAATATATTTTAAGAGTCCCACCCAAAATGTGTGGCACACAATATTGTACTCGTACCGGCTGGAAATCAGATGACATAAAACCATATAGTATAAGAGTAAATCTTTGTAATCTGCAGGATTCGTAGTTGTTTTAGTGTGTAAAATGGGTTTTGAGGGATGCTAATTACAATATCGCATGACTTTTATTACACCCTTGCCACCTTCCGCTTTCATCATTGGAAAGCACTGTGCCACTGCCTGAAGGAAAATGTTTGTTGGCTGTGGCAATAAGAAGATTCCATTGCGAAAGTTGGTGGTTCATTAAAATTTAACACAAGACGGTGACAGCTAATTTATTTGTGTCTGTTACTACACAACTGTTATACCATGCATGCGTGTGTGTGCTTCATACATATATTCAGCGAGTGTTTATACGAGTACAAAGAAGTCAGGTGAATTTCTTGTCATACAGTCATAGTTAAAAAAAGTTGTACATACATACATACAACGCGTTCTGTCAACTCTGTAAAAGAAAATTAAATTTTTCCGATCGGTCCTGAACTTCCAGTATATACATAACAATAATAAAACTTAGAACAACAATTTTAAAAATTTCAATAATTTTTTACAAATACCGTTATATTCTTTATTACAACGCTCGATTAATAGAAAATTTATAAATTCTGACGATTGCGCTTGAAGAATACATATACTACGTACTAGAACTCCTGATGAATACCCACATGCCTGGCTGCAGCGAAGTTACAGACGCAGAGGATATATATGCGAACACTCCTACAGCAAACATAGAGGAACTCATCAAATCTATTGTCGATGACGAGAAAATTAGTTGGGCGGTGAAATCATTTAAGCCTTTCAAATCGGCAGGCCCTGATAGCATCATCCCAGCTCTTTTGCAAGAATCCTTGGAACTCATTCTACCAAGGCGCGATTTTTTCTGCGAGCCTTCGGTAGGCACACACACCAAAGGCATGGAGAGAAGTCCCCAAAGCGAGAAAAATAAACCAAAGTACGGCAAAATATTATAGACCACTCAGTCTCTCATCGTTTCTACTGAAAACCATGGAAAGGCTAGCTGTCTACATCTTGATTGGCTTCGACGCCCTTTCTGACTCAATAACCAAAATGTTAGAGAAGTGTTCGGCTAGTGAAATTGCCATTGCTGGTGATTTTAACATCCACAATAATTCCTGGTTTACCCATTCGAACCGTACAACTCCGGAGGGTCAACACGTTGAGCTTTTCGCTGCACGCAATCACCTAGTGCAAATGGTAAATGCCCCAACTCACATCCCGCGCAATTTTCAAACACTCTTGACCTTTTTCTAACTTCACACCCTGACAAGTATGAAGTTAACATCCTTGCACCTCTTGGTAATTCGGATCACTGCCTTCTTTGTTTCTGCCTCCTTTCCGTACTCTGATCTTCACGTCGCTTCAACGCCGGCTATGAAGCTTTCTATAGTCATGTACGAAAAAGCTCGTTGGGATGACAGCTCAATGAATTTTATAGGAAGTTCACCTGGAAACTATGTTTTCTAGACGATGATGTCAATGCTGCAGCAGAAATGGTGGAAAACATTATTTTAACGGGAAGGAAGATTCATTCCATCAAAGAAAATTTCGATTAAACCTTCTGATAAATGTTGGTTTAATCAGACAGGCAAAGAAGCTGTCAGATCCAAAGAAGGAAGCTTTCAATAATTGAAAATTGAATACGAAAAAACTCCAACTACTGATATGCTGCACAAGTTAGCTAGATAAAATTGTGCCTAGGTACTATGACGCGCAGAATTCCTGCAGGAACTGTGTCTTCGCGCCTAAGTTCTTTCTTCTCCTAGGGGAAGTAAGAGCATGGAAATCGCGAATGCCTGTCAACACTTCACACGGTCATGGTGGCTCACTCCTGGTCAGCATGGGTACTTTCGGAAATCTGAACTAGCCAACGAACTACATGACTCCGAGAATACTTCAGGACAATCTTCACGGATGGATCTAAATTGGAAGCGGGCATGGGATCGGGAATATACTAAAAACATTTAAATTCCAGGATTTCCACCAGACTTCCGAACAAATGTACGGTCTTTCAGGCAGAGATGTATGCCATTATCGTTGCAGCAAAACAGATTTTGGAACGGGATTTATCTCCAGCGAACCTCTAAATCTACGTCGATAGCCCTCAATGCCTTAGACTCAAACTCCTCCTAGCCGATTAGTACTCAACCACTCCCCGCCATCGCAAATATATCTAGCTCCATACCTAGGATAATTTTTCGTACGCTAGGAGTTAAAAAGGTCCTTGAGGAGCTCAAGGTAGGAAAGTCTCCGGGTCCGGATGGAATTCCGGCACTAGTTTTGAGCCAGTGTTTTTCGACGCTTTCAGCCTGTTATACCGCTGGAAGGTTGCAATTGTCCAACCGATACCCAAAAAGGGAGAGGCTACTAATCCCGATAAATACCGGCCAATTGCGATATATTCTATGCTCTCAAAGGTGATGGAGACCAAGGTAAATTACCATTTGATGAGTTACCTGGAAGTTAAGAGTCTACTCAGTGATCGTCAGTATGGGTTTTGCAGAAACCGTTCAACTGGCGAGCTGATGGTGTTCCTCACGGAACAGTGGAATCGGTCCGTGCATAGACTGGGTGAGAGAAAAATAGATTGGTAATCTGGTAATCAATCTTTCCGTAGTGCAAGGAAAGAGACGAACAGTGAATGGCACGCTTAATCATGACTTGCATCTGTCGAATTTAATGCACGCAAAACACAGTGTTGCAGAATATCGCACAAGCACACTGGTGACTCGACCCTGCCAATGATTTCAATGGGTGGTTTAGATGTAGGTGAATCGGAAGCTCTTGATGTTCTGGGCATGAAGATACAATGTGACATTCATTGGAATAAGCACATTTTCAACGTGTCGAAAGCTGGCTTTTTAAAGCAGTGTAAAATATTTTTCACCCCACCCGATCTCATCAATATCTACAACACGTATATTCGGCCAAAAATGGAATTCAACTCTCATATTTGGCCTGGGGCTCCAGCGTCCACCTTGAAGCTTCTAGACCGCGTACAAAAGAGCGTTGAAGCTGATAGGCGACAGCAGTGTACTCAGCACTGTTGCCTCCTTGGAGCATCGTCGAAATATTAGCTGTGTCTCGCTATTTTATAGGTATTTTCATAGAAAGTGTTTCGCCGAGTTACATGACCTCATTCCAGAAGTTATGGTATTTAATCGTACGACGCGGTTTTCAAGTTAAACTCATCCCTTTTCTGTTTCCTGGCCGTTGGATCGAACTGAGCATTGCAGAAAGGATTTCACCATGGCAACTTTCCTAGACGTGGAAGGAACCTTCAACAATGTGAATATAGCATCCATACTTAACGCACTTGACGGCATAGGCTCACACCCTAGCATAACGAAGTGGACAGGAAATATGCTTAAAAGCAGAATCATAAACTCATATATGGGCCACGGTTCAGCAAGGAAACGAGTTGCAAGAGGAACTCCGCAAGGGGGAGTGACCTCACCGATATTGTGGAATCTAGTGATGAACAAAATCCTTAAGGATTTTGACAAAAAGGGTATCAAGATCATAGCATGTGCGAATGACGTGGTGCTCCTGATCAGGGGTAAATTTATGCCTACGGTCAGCGAAATCATCGAAAGGTCACTAAAACAATAGGCACGTTGGGCAACAGACAACCGACTAGCAGTCAACCCGAGGAAAACAGAACTAGTCCTTTTTACGAGAAGATAAAATGTTCCGAATTTCCAACTTCCAAGACCACAGGGAAAGGTACTTAAACCGTCGAAAGAAGCAAAGTACTTAGGCATTATGCTTGACTATAGAGGAATATAGAGGAAACGGGTAGGAAGGCGTTATGCGCCTTCTATGTCTGTAAGAAAATGTTCGGGCGCAAATGGGGTTTACAACCGAAAATGATACTTTGGGTGTATACAGCGATTATAATACTGATACTCTCCTACGGATCAGCGGTATGGTGGGAAGGGGTAAATACGAATTTACACCTCACACACCTGGCCAATGTGCAGAGACTGACATACGTCGCCATTACCGGCGCCCTCACAACTGCCCCTCAAGTGGCACTGAAGGCGATGCTGCATCTCCAACCGATCGATATACACATCAAATGCACCGCGGCGAAAGTGGCCCTACGAGTAAGGGAATCTGGAATGCCTGTCAACACTACACACGGGCATGGTGGCTCTCACTCCTCGTCAGCTTGGGTAATTTCGAAAATATGAACACGCCAATGGACTACATGGTTCCGAGAGTACTTCAGGACAATTTAAGGTAATTATACCTAGCCGTGAAGACTGTGCGGCAAATAGCGTTACTGAGGCTGGTGAAATCTCAATCTTCACGGATGGATATAAAGTGGAATCGGGCACACACGGGATCGGGAATACACACCGAACACTTAAATCTCGGGATTTTCATCAGACTTCCGAACAAATGTACGGTCTTTCAGGCAGAGATGTATGCCATTAATGTTGCCGCAAAACAGATTTTGGAACGGTATTTATCTCCATCGAAACTCAAAATCTACGTCAACAGCCCTCAAGGCCTTAGACTCAAGAATCATCAAATCACGTTGTACGACTGACGGCTTCTTATCCCTAACCCAAATTCAGGCGCACGAAATCACACTCTGCTTGGTACTAGAACACAGCAACATTCATGGCAACTAAATAGCAGACGAATGCGCCAGAACGGGCTCCTGTCCGTGGGAAAACACTGTGGAACTGAGGAACCAAGTCGACGAACTGGGAGTAGCATTTACCACGTCGAGATGATAATCGGTACAGAACTGTAGGATAGCTCGATCTCTTTGGTCGGCCGTTGATGGAACACGTATCAAAGGGCTGCTCTCCCTTAAACGAACACACTCAGCACTCTCACAGCAGACATAACTGGACACTGCATAATGGGCCACATGGCTGCACGCATGAAACATCCATATGAAGACTTCTGCAGAAGCTGTTTAGATGAAGAAGAGGAGGAGTCAGTGCAGCACTTGCTTTGTTCATCTAGATGACTACACGAGTATCGTATAGCCTTCCTGGAAGTCGGGCTCTCCGAAAACCTCAATGACCTACCAGATGCTCCTAATTCATAGAGAAATCTCGCTGGTTCAGCAAAGCACAAGAGGAGAACTGAGAAAAAATGTTGCGCTAGACTCTTTCATTTAGCTTGCCCTCTCTCCTGCATTCTTCCTCTTCTCTTCAACTATTCGTTTCGCCTTTCAATTATATATAAGGGAACCAAAATGGGCCGAAATTTCGGCCAATTCAAATTTGAATTGGAAATAAATTGAAACTCATTTTTCTAATTCATAGAATAATACATACCATAGAAGCTTTTATTCGCTCAATAAATTAAACGTCATAGGTACGATGGAAAGTAAACATTGGATGGTGGAAAATATGGGTTCAATAATACCAGATGGTGGCAATAGTATACAAAGGAACAACAACCGAATTTCGTGTTTTTGTGACAAACTAGTTGTGTTAAATACAATACAAATGTATACCAACGATAAAAGTCAACAAGAAAATGCAAAATGTATTTAAATTTTTTAGTTCTACACCAAAACGACATGAAAAAGTTAAGTGAACACATTTTGTAACTCTACCTGGTGTAAGGTAATTTTAAATTTAATTGCTCTCATTTCCACAAACCTACGATGAAGAGTGTGAAATGAAACGTCAGATGAGAGAATAAGTTTATCTATGTATGTATTATTCTATGTTATAATTAATTTGAATTAATTCAAAATCAATTCAATTCAAATGAATTGCAATTCATTTTGCCAATTAAAATTTTAATTGGAAATAAATTGCAATTCATTTGAATTGGAATTGAATTGCAATTCATTTGAATTGAATCAAATTCCTTTCAATTCTTTATCTTTTTTTTGGTGAAAAGGTAATTGGTAATTGGTGCGTGAACGACAGATTTCGTTCGTGTTCTAGACGAAAGAGAGTTTATTTGGGTTCCACAATCTTGTCGTTGCAACTCGAATAAAAACATAATTTTTTTCAAAACTTTTTAATACAAATTTTGGTTTCTCAATTTCGAATGTGATGTTATTAGGGAACACACATATAGTAAGGTGAACGATAATTTCGTCTTAGATAACCTCAATTTGAGTCGAATATGAGTGATTGACTTTCGTTCGTTTACCTTTTCGTTCGAGATACAGAAACAGGCTGTAAAAGATATTACTAAATCTTGTATATTATTTTTTGTTTTTGCATGTATACAGAACAATAGTAAGAACAGCATCAAAGTTTGTCTTCGGTGATTGTCTGTATAGAAGATAAGTGTTGAAGAATGGGCCCCCTACTCCTACTTCGTTTGTGGTAGGCAAACAGGAGCGGGAAGGCTAATACTTTCCGACGGGACAAGTATTATATCCGAGGTAGTTATATAAAACCGGATAAATTTTCGTCAAAGTTTGCTAATCACTATCCCCAAGACCAAGATTAGCGCATTTCCATTAACCCATGCTAACCCAGAAGATTACTCATACAATTTTAATCTGTAAAAACGGAAGTTTAATTTTTAACCTCATCTAAAACTCATCTAAAAAAAATGCAACCATAATAAAAACATACACAAAATACCAAATGTTTGACAGACGGAAGCCGATCGAAAATTTTCCTACGCGTTGCCGCCGCCGATACAAGTGGCTCTCATCGGTTGAAAATGTGTACCGATTTGACCGACTGGCTCGATTTGACCTACTGATCCAATTTTAAAGCCTCAGATATTTCAAAAACATCCATCCAACATCCAACCAAAAACAAACAACCAAGAGCCGCAAATTTAAGTTTTCTGTCGTGCCGCCGTCTTCGATAATTTAGGGTGGATCAGTCACGTGAATCAGTCACTTCGCGTTACTTTTGTCGTTTTGGTAGTTTATAAAACGTTACAGCTTTTCGGTGACTACCTGCGTTGAGTTACGTTATTTAATGGGTAGTTTACAAAACGCAGCTCAACGTTTTTGATCACTTCAGCTGTCAAATTGAACACGCCACAGTTCTTCGCGTTAGTTGAAGAAATTACAAATTTAAAGAAAAATTTCGATCGAGGATAGGCAGACGGAAGTAATTTGCATTTCATTGCTTATAAGTAAAGGGTTTTTCAACAGAGACGCTACAAAAGTAAATCGATAGGGACAGCAAACGACGCCATATTTTTCCCGCTCTTTTGACATTTCTCTTCAGTAAGGTTTGCCATTTCATCATGGAAAGATATACGAGCCAACAACGAGCCGAAATTATTAAAATTTTCTACCGAAATTTGGAGTCAGTGGCCTCAACTCTCAGAGACCAACTTTAAGAGGCCTCAACAATCAGCGATGAGGCTCATTTCTGGCTGAATGGCTTCGTCAATAAGCAAAATATGCGTTATTTGTCAGACAGCAATCCACACGTAATCCATGAGTCATCATTGCATCCCGAAAAAATTACGGTTTGGTGCGGTTTATGGGCCGGCGGCGTCATTGGGCCGTACTTCTTCCGTGATGATCAAGACCGGCACATTACTGTGAATGCGAATCGCTACCGTTCAATGATAACCGAATATTTTTGGCCCCAATTGGATAATATGGACTTGGAGGACATGTGGTTCCAACAGGACGGCGCCACAAGCCACACAGCGAATACCACAATCAATTTATTGGAAACCAAGTGTGGTGAACGCGTTATCTCACGAAATTGCCCAGTCGATTGGCCGCCTCGGTCGTGCGATTTGACGCCGTTAGATTATTTCCTGTGGGGCTACGTCAAGTCTATGGTCTATGCCAACAAGCCAGCGACGATTGATGAACTTCGTACGAATATCGAACGTGAAATTGTAGCAGTATCGGCCGATTTATGCTTGAAAACCGTCGAAAATTGGGTTCAGCGTCTGGACTTCTGCAAGCGTGACCGTGGTAGCCATGCAAAAGAAATCGAGTTCCATACATAATGGTATCGAACGTACTTTCACAGGAATAACGAATTTCATTGGTATCTAAAACCGGTTTTGTTTTATTTAAAAAAAACTTTTGTAGCGCTCTTATTGAAACCCCCGTTAGTTGCCAATTTTGGATGAAATGCATTCGACGGATAGAGCTCAATTTTTTTTAATAATTCAAAATTTTACTGTTTACGCACTGTAATTCTTATTTACATTAATAAAATTAGAAGTGGAACGTTTAAATAAGTAATGCGTTGCAAAACTATTATAATTATATTTAAAAATTATAGACTTCTGTTGATGTTGACATCTGTTGATGTTGTTCATAGAATAACACATACGTAGAAGGTTTTATTCGCTCAATAAATTAAACGTCATAGGTACGATGGAAATTACACAGTGGAGGGTGGAAAATATGGGTTCAATAATACCAGATGGTGGCAATAGTATACAGCGATCCACAAAGGAACTACACCCGAATTTCGTGTTTTTGTGGCAAACTAGTTGTGTTAAATACAATACAAATGAATACCAACGTTAAAAGTCAACAAAAAAGTGCAAAATACATTTAAATTTTACAGTTCTACACCAAAACGACAGGAAATAGTTAAGTGAACATATTTTGTACCTCCACCTGGTGTATGTAAACATTTCCACAGACCTACCGAGAGAGTGTGAAATGAAACGTCAGATGAGAGAATAAGTTCTTCTATAGTATGTGTTATTCTATGATGTTGTTTTTGAAAAGACAACTAATTCAATATAGATGGGGAAATTTATTGGACATTGAACCCCAAAATAACAAAGGTTTTTTACACATTTTATGTGAATATTATTGGTATTTGCAATATTATATATAATAGCAATCTTAAAACCTGTTGATCTGCTGAAATAGAGCTATATTTTTTAATCTTTTTCATTCTGAGCATTTCACTGAAGATAACTTTTTCTGAATTCGTTCATCAATTTGATGAAGTTTTCACTTTCCGTGTATGTGATAATGTAGGAAAGTTGAACAAGGGATATAGATTGCTCACGCATAAGAGAAATCAGGACGACATTGTCTACCCAGACCCAAGATACCAATTCTAGAGTCAGTATGAAGGAGACGCTGTCGTATTGGTTGGTGTACTCGAAACTGAAGTTGTCAGTCTGGATGGGACTCTGTCCAATTGGTTGGTATACGGCAAAGCCGAAGGTTATGCAAAACTATATTTCCAAAAGCTGCTACGATGAGGATATTTAGCCATTAACATACTATGCGATCCTACTTCTTCAGGGTTCTGGGAGCATTGTTTTATCCATGAGGTAACACAATTTTGAACTTGTTTGTTGGATCAGGGACTTAATATGATTTACCTGATGGGTGTAAAGTTCTTCATAATTTTGTCAATTCTTGTTTATTTATTGTATGGACAATTTCCTCTTTCTGAAAAATAAAAATGTTTATAAGATAAATAAGTTTCCGATTACATTCCATAAAGGGTCTAGGGAGATTTTCTCACTATCTGTCTGCTACACGATTTCCAGTTTTACTGATAGGGAGCTAAAGTTTATCACCGACTCCAAACGGTTGTGTTTAAAGCATACTCATTATTATTTACTCGGTGGTATTGATGTCACTAAGCGAGAAGAAAGTCGTTGAAAGGAATGTAAGGTAGTCAGAGCAGGGATTGCCCCCATTTTTTATGTACAACAGCCGCGACACCGACGGTGATAACACAGTTAAATGCCTCGATATCATAAATGGGTCAAATTAACTATATGACAATTATAATTTGTAGTTTAATTTGAATTACCTTTCGAAATGCCAATTCAAAGAAATTTCAACACCATTGGCAATTGTAATTATTTTCAAAGCAATTCCTTCATATCTGGCACTTTTGGTTTTCGAAAAAGCCACAAACCTCTACATATAAAATACTTTAAAAACAGAATTGCCAGCAGTCAAACAACTTCAAAACAATTAAAAGCATTCCCATATTTCATTACAAATGGCATCCGATTCCACAACCTGCATTTGCATTGGCTGAGCAAATGCAAATTCAAATTTTTTTAATTGTCATTGCGAACAATGGAACAATGGCATTTGTATTAGATAAAGTAATGCAAATTAAAAAACCCATGTCTGGTTCATATTAATTATGTTTTGGTTTAGTTTTTGAAAACGCTGGGGTATTAATACCTTAGCGGTTTATAATGCGTCGTCGGAATTTCTTCGTGTCAACGAAAAAACGCACGCTCCGGTGCATAGACCAATTTAGTATAGACACATTATTTCTCTCAATAAATTCAACGTCATAGGTATGGTTACAAGTAAACATTGGATGGTGTTATATAATACCACATAGAGGCAATAGTACACCACGTCCAACAACGCAACAACAACCGCATTTCGTGTTTTTGTGGCAAAACAGTTGTTTCAAATACAATACAAATGTATACCAACGATAAAAGTCAACAGAAAAGTGCAAAATTCTTTTAAATTTCACAGTTCTATATGCAAACGAAACGAAAAAGTTAAGTCAACAGTTCTTGTAACGCCAGTTGTAAGTAATTTTCGTCGAATTTCTCTCATTTGCACAAACCTGGGACGAAGAGTCAGACACGTCAGATGAGAGAATAAAAAACTCTACCCTAAATTTCTCTATGGAGGAAATGAACTTTTGTCAGCTGTTTTGCTGTTTAATTACAATAATTTCTTCGAAAATCGAAAAAAAAATCCTCCATTTTTAGTCTCGATGTTCATATATTTATATATTTTGACGATTGAAGGCTCGTTCACAATGATAGCAACAAATTCAACAGGCGTTCACAATGCAAGCAACAAATTTGTTCGAATAAGTTCGAAAAAACAGCTGACTGGCAACATTGTTCACATTATACAGAGGTATACATATATGGGGATTGAAAACCATGGAGAATTGCAAGACAAACGAGAAAGCAAACAGTAAAAAATAGAAAAATTAAGTGTGAGACACGGACCTCAGATTTGTACCACTACCCGGAGCAAAAAGTATTAAGTGTTTTTCTTTAGAAAACTTTTCAAATTTTTCTATAGAAGAGTTTTAAAATTTTTCTATAGAAAAGTTGTCAAATTTTTCTATAGAAATGTTTTGAAATTTTTCTTTAGAAAAGTTTTAAAATTGTTCTATAGAAATGTTTTCAAATTTTTCTATAGAAATCTTCTCAAATTTTTCTATAGAAGTAATCTCAAATTTTTCTATAGAAAAGTTTTAAAATTTTTCTATAGAAATGTTTTAAAATTTTTCTTTAGAAAAGTTTTAAAATTTTTCTATAAAAAAGTTTTAAAATTTTTCTATAGAAATGTTTTAAAATTTTTTCTATAGCAATCTTCTCAAATTTTTCTATAGAAATATTCTAAAATTTTTCTATAGAAAAGTTTTAAAATTTTTTTTTAGAAAAGTTTTAAAATTGTTCTATAGAAATGTTTTCAAATTTTTCTCTAGAAAAATTTTAAAAGATTTCTATAAAATTTTACAATTTGTCTATAGAAAAGTTTTAAAATTTTTCTATAGAAATGTTTTCAAATTTTTCTATAGCAATCTTCTCAAATTTTTCTATAGAAATATTCTAAAATTTTTCTTTAGAAAAGTTTTAAAATTTTTTTTGGAAAAGTTTTAAAATTGTTCTATAGAAAAGTTTCAAAATTTTTCTATAGAAATGTTTTCAAATTTTTCTATAGCAATCTTCTCAAATTTTTCTATAGAAATATTCTCAAATTTTTCTATAGAAAAGTTTTAAAATGTTTATTTAGAAAAGTTTTAAAATTGTTCTATTGAAATGTTTTCAAATTTTTCTATAGAAATCTTCTCAAATTTTTCTGTAGAAATATTCTCAAATTTTTCTATAGAAAAGTTTTAAAATTTTTCTATAGAAATATTTTAAAATTTTTCTATAGAAATATTTTAAAATTTTTCTATCGGAATATTTTCAAATTTTTCTTTAGAAATGTTTTCAAATTTTTCTATAGAAATGTTTAGAAACTTATGTTCCATAATATGTCATGGCCTTGGACGGTTTCGATAAACCTGAAAATGTCAGCTTTTTTTTAAACTTTTTTCTTTTGTTTATTAATAAAATTGGCGCGAACTACACTTACTACAAACAACTACACATTTCACATTTGCATCAGCTGATTTGTTCGAAAGCCAGAGACAGTGTTGTATTCTTGGTAATAAAAAATTATAATTATATGTGAAATTATTGTTATTGGCAGCTTCTACAGATAATATTATTTATTAAAATGTTTGTTTTAATACAAAATGTTTACATTTTCATTCATACTTTCAAGTTTTAAAACCAAATTCGAAGTAGAGCGCCCTTCGCGGTCAGTAGAATAAACTGATTCGAACAAATTCCAATTTGAAGTAGAAGTAGAACCTACTTCTATGCCAATTTTAAATTCCAATTTCACGAAAAACATGAGAGGGCATTATATGCAATACTGTGAGTGGTAACGAGAAGGCTTGAATTACAAATTCGTTGCTGCCATTGTGAACGCTAATTAACAGTAGCAAATTCAAGTGTGTTTATCAAACCTTAGCGACGGAATTCTTCTTTTGGCATTCAAATCTAAAGGGCGGATCAATAAGTACGTGACTTTTCGAAATTCCCTCGTAGTTATATGAAATGCTACACTGCTCCCATCAAGTATCACCTGTTAATAGACTACTGTTTTATTTTTGACCAACTTCCGTCATTTACTTTGCGTTTAACAGCTGTTCAAAACATACAAGCTCGTGAATTTTTTTGAAAAATGGAAAAAAGTGAATTTCGAGTTCTCATTAAACATTTAAAAAAAAAAACGTCAATCAAGCCAAGGAAACGCTTGATAAATACTATGGGGACTCTGCACCATCGATTTCAATGGTAAAAAAGTGGTTTACAGACTTTCGTTGTGGTCGCACAGGTACAAATAACGCTGAACGTTCTGGACGGCCAGTTGAGGTCAATACACCCGAAAAAATCGAAAAAATCCACGATATGGTGTTGGCCGATCGAAGAGCTAAAGTGCGTGAGATTGTTGATGTCGTAGGCATTTGATATGACAGTGTGGTTTTGATTTTTAATGATCAGTTGGGTTTTAGAAAGCTGTAAGCACGATGGGTGCCGCGTTTGCTCTCAATTGACCATAAACGTAATCGTGTGATTGCTTTGAGTTGTTTAACCTCAATTCGAAGGAGTTTTTGCGGCATTTTGTAACTGTGGATGAAACATGGATCATGGATCTAAACAATGGGTTTCTCCGGGTGAACCGGCAACAGTTTTTTGGGATATACGCGGGATAATTCACATCGATTACCTTCAAAAGGGAAAAACAATAAACGGCGAATATTATGCCAACTTATTGGACAGATTTAACGAGGATTTAAAAACAACGACCCCATATGGTCAAGAAAAAAGTTATTTTTCATCAAGATAATACACGGGTGCACACGTGTGTAGTCTCAATGGCAAAATTCCTTGAATTGGGCTACGTGACTATTTCCTATTTCAGTGAGGTTTAAGAAAGCTGTCTGCAAGATGGGTGCCGCTTTTGCTCTCAATTGACCATAAACGTAATCGTGTGACAACTTCAAAGGATTGTTTGGAGTTGTCTAATTGCGCTACGAATTGGTACCTTATCCGCCATAATCTCCGGATTTAACCCTCAGTGACTATATCCTATTTCCAAACCTTAAGAAATGGCTCGGTGGAAAGAGATTTAGCTCCAACGACGAAATTATTGATCAAACAAACTCCTATTTTATGGACCTCGAAAAATCATATTTTTTGGAAGGGATACAAAAATTGGAGAAACGTTGAACTAAGTGTATTGAGCTAAAAGGAGATTATCTTGAAAAATAAATTTTTTTTTGCAAAAAAACCTGTGTTTCATTCAAAAATTCACGGACTTATTGATCCGCCTAGTATGTACAAATTAATCTATGGCTTTAATTTAATCACCAAATTCGAAAAGGGCTCAGGTCGGTTTTTTCAAATCTTTCAGGAGACACAATTAACCGCAATTCTCTCATCCTGTATAGAATATGAGAGAGCAAATATTTTTGAAAGAGCTAACCATTGAACTGCATCAGAAAATACTGAAAAGTTTTTTAAAATAAAAAATGGTGTCCCATAACATCCCATGAAGGGACAGAGGAGAGGTTCTCACAATCAGTGAGATGTGCGCTTTCTAGTTTTACACTCACTGATTGGGACCTACAGTTTTGCACCGGTTCCAAACGGTATTTTTGAGAAGCTTTTTCATGGCTAAGTACTCGGTAGTGTCGCCATCACTATGCGAGGTGACCGTCGTCGAAAGAAATGTAAGGTGGTCTGAGCAGGGACCGAACCCATGTTTTCATGTACAAGAGCCGCACACACTAACCATTGCACCACCGACGGCCGAAATAAGAGTGCTGAAAAACAGCTGTTACAGTTTTCCGAGATGATCCCTTTTGGAATACACCAACATAAGCCCTTTTCGAATTTAGTGATTCACTTATATGTATGTGCGAGCAAAATATGTTTGCCGAGAGTAATTTTGATTTAGAAAACGCTCTGTTTGACCCGGTCCAATGCATATTAAGTATTATAACTTCGTACAAAATGGTAAACCGCTGCTATACGTTTCTCTCTTTGTGCGTGCATGACGATGAAAATGATTGTAATCACCCCTGCACATCCAAAGACACACAAACCCGCACCCCATTCCAATGGTACCACATTTCATTGTTGTGGGAATCAAATCCAGGTGGTGAACCGAAAACGAAAACCACTTAATCGGTTCTGACATAACCTTCTTCATCTGCCAGAGCTTTCACTCTTGTTGATGTTGTTGTTGTTGTTGTTGTTCTGTAAGATGTGCTATTACGTTTAATTAGAAAATCTAATTCTGAAGGTTGAACTCGAATTGAAGGCAACTCTTCTTCCAATATTATCCTGTCTAAGGTGCTGCAGAGAATCAAAATTAAAAACAATGTTGCCAGGGTGGTGGGTATTGTGAAATGTTTGCTTGCAACCAAATTAAAACTTTCTCCATTTCATTTAATTATTTATCATAGTTAGATATCTGAGAAAGTTGAGGGGAAAATATGGAATTATTACAAGATGTCGTTGGCAAAAATTCAATCAAGCAGATGCAAAATTCAGTTTTTGCATTATTTATTGGAGTTTTTCATCTTAAATTTTACTTTGCCAACAGTTAAAGTCACTTATTCATTCCTTCAAGTTTATTTCATTATCGTAATTTTTAATCGACCCAAAGAAAACATTCTGCAGTCCACTCTATACACACAGAACAAGAAATGTCGTACAAATAACGTCGGGTACAATGTTGTTTGTTTCCGTTTCCGTTTGTTTGTTTGCAGGCAGGCAGGCACTCACTATCGTTACATGGGAAACAGCGTTGGGCAGGAAAACGGACGGGAGAAATTAAAACTGTACCAACGCCAACATGCCACAATGAACAGCCACAACGACACAAAGGAACACAAAGGATATTATTGCTGATTGCGAAGCACAATGTGATTACGGGCACACGAACTAAACTTCGAGTTCAGTTTAATTTAATCAGATGGAGGAAATGTTTTGCAAAAACAACAATTCGCTTTACAAATTACGACATATAACAGGAATCTTCAAATATAAGTGGATGTGATATTAGATGACTTAAAAGTGCTAATGTTTATTGTAAAAAGTTTTTGGTCAACCAGGATTATTATCCTTAAGTCTCCGTTATGGTAGCGACATCAACCTAACTTTTCATTTGATGGTCATTCACAACCTCTTTAGGACAAGGGGCCTTACGGCGCAAAGACAACATATTTTAAAATTTTTCGCAGTTTCTTTCCAGTTCGTAACACTAAGCATTCGCAAGGATCCAGTGAAGTCTTTAGGACACATACGAATATCGAACCTAGAAATCGAAGATCATTATATTGATAAAATTACTCGGAGTTCGGTTCACCCACTGTGATGTTCCTGTAAGGGGGAAATAGGCAGTAGCAAAAATAAAAAATGGGAGTACACGCTGAAAAATCTGTCTTTTTTTGTTGTTTGGATGCAAATATAAAGTTTGTTTGGAGCTTGTCGCAAATATAATATATTTGTGTCCAAACATATTGTATTACATGTTTGAGACACAATGATTAAAATGTTAGAATATATGTGTTTGCGACCCACATATATTTATGTTTGTGATACAAATACAGCTGTGTTTGTTGCACTGGCTATGCTCTCTCGAGAGCAAGAGAATAAAAGAGGGACAGCGAGAGAGTCTATCTTGTAAGTGTGTTTCTGTATTTTTGCATTATTCTCTCAGTTAGTGAGTCATAAATATTCCTGAATGTGCGTGCAAATTGCAGATGAAGTCAGTGTTTCTCATTATGGCTGATATATTGCGTTTTAGTTGCATGTATCCAGTCGTCAATGCTTCATCGGACAGATGATATCAAAATCGCTTGATCAGTGAAAAAAGAATAAACGAAGGCTCGGGGATGCTTAAATGGTTTGTGATGTTACTTTGGTTTTTTGGATGTGCTTCGTATATATGCATGTATGTGTGCTACCAAAGTGATTTTGAGGAAAGAAGGTGGAAAGGGCATGTTTGCCAGTAAACATGATGCTGTTTACATTTAAACACAAGTGAGTTTGGAACTTGCAAGCATATTTATGTTTGAAGTGTGTTCCAAACATATACATGGTTCCTGCAGAATATGTTTGGGAGAATATGTTAGAGAGGCCGCTATTTTTCAGCGTGTAGAGGTTGGATTAAAGAAATGTCTGTTAGTAAGGGTGTCTCAGTAAGAATGAACTTTTTAATTTTAAAATAAAAACACGTATTTTTTGAGACAGTTGTGATTTTTATATTGGATTGTAAAGAAGACATGTTCCGATTAAGTATGGAATAGAATATCCGTTAAATATCGTCCACGTCTCTGATGACAGACCATTAGATGTAGCTGTATCTCACCGATGATGCGTTGAATCTCGGACTTAAGCTCAGGAATTGTTTCTGGTTTATTCGCATAAACCACAGACTTGTCATTCATGAACATGAGCTTTTTATCTGGCTGATGAATTTCAAAAAATATTACCAAAAAATTTTGTGAACATGGTAGTGATGCGAACAACTTGAATTACGTTCTTGTTTGGTATCATGGAGGGCGGTAAACCGACAATAAACATCAACGATAATTAATGTTCATGCTCATGATTGACAAGTGTGTGGTTCGCTTAAGTCTATAACCACAATCAGGGCGATAACTTTGGTGTCATTCAAATGGAAATGCGCTTCATCGGAGGAGATGACATTTTATTTGAAAAATTGGCATTGACTTCACATTGCTCCATTACCCATTGAACGAATTGCCGGCGCTTTCCATGGTCTGCTGGTTTGAGCTCCTGAGTAAGCTGAATTTTATACGCATGTAGGTGGGGGTCTTTGTTCAAAATTCGCCAGGCAATGGCTTCGTGAAATTTGAAGTTGTTGAGAACGATGCCGAATTGATGTTTTCGGGTTTTCGGCGTCACTATCGTTTACAGCAGCAATCTTTTCAAAAGACCGACGTTTTACTGTCCGTAACCCACACAGTTTCTTCAAACTTTTTGACCTTTCTTCGAATGGTTGACACATTAGGTGAAATTTCTCGACTGACAATTCTTTGAAGTTTGCGAGCGGTCTCAGGCATCTCTTTCCAAATTTTTGTAATAAGTTTTCACAATTATAACGCGTTTACTTTACAAAATTATGAATATCATTCAGAACAATTGACAATACGTTGCTTTTTCACAGTCTTTCAAATTTATAGAGTAAATAAATTCCTGAATAAATAGCCAAACATTTTGGCAATCTTCAGGATATTTTAAATCTAATGTGTGGAACACTTTAAACGCAATATCTATAGCGTAAGGCAAATTTGGTAATTTATAAAAAATGGACCGATCCCGCATGGACCGATCCCGCATATTGTTGGCTGCAATGTTTTTCTTTGAGTATATAAGTATTTGGTGTTTTGCTTTATAGTACAATTGAGTTCCGTAGTTGTTGTGGCCGAAATAAGAAACGCAGATCTGGAGTCCTATATGGATGTTTTTACAAATTTCCTTTCCTTTACTCTGGGTCTATGATGCAATTTCTGCCACTCGGTTTCAGAATAACGTGCAATAAATGTATGAGAATTGAGTTTTGTTTATCTGAAAGTACAATTTCTTCTTAAAGATTTGTTTCAAGTTTTGTAAGACGCTGGGTTATGGTATCACAAACAAACATATATATGTGTATCACAAACAAAGATATATTTGGGTCGCAAATACATATATTATATCATATTAATCATTGTGTCTCAAACGTGTAATATTGAATAGCAAACACAATGTGTTTGCACCCAAGTATATTGATACGAATAAGTAAAAGCTTTTGCTTGCTGTTAATGACTACTAACATTATGTAAATAACAGCCGGTTAGTGCTGAGCCTGAAAGTATGCATTGTAACAACGTACCAGCTCGCTAAACCCCTTAACACGAATTCGCCTCAGAGATAAATCTCCACCATTCCAGATGATTCTACAAAGATAAGTAACGGCTAGAAGGTTCTTGAATTCGCTAGATATAACTTCATTTGAGTATGCTGAGTTGGTATAAATAGCGGAGGTCTTTGGAATGGTGAGTTCAGTTTGTGATTAACCGCCGTAAAGTAAGCAACGCGATTTGATAGTAAAACATAAGACTTATTAAAGTGGTGTAAATAAAGTAAACTGTTGTACTATAAAAGTAAAATAAAAGGAAGTTAAACCGTTGTAATTATCGTAATTTAAAATGAACCTTGTTTTATTATTGGGAATAAAACAACGCAAAAAGGACGAATAAGGAAATTCGTAACATTGGTGTCAGAGGTGAAATTACGAATTAAGCACAACGATGAAGTTTGAAGAACTCAAAGTTGAACAACTAAAAAAGGAGTTGAGTAAATTGGATCAACCGACAGCTGGTAATAAGGTAGAGCTGCAGAGGCGATTAATAGAAGAATTCAAGCGCCGAAGCATTGACATTGACAAATACCAGTTTGAATGCAAAGAAGTAATGGAGGTATCTGCAAATGAAGCAACTGGCAATGTAGAAGTTTCTACAATGTTTGCGGCCATGATGGAAAAGTTTGCAAAATTGGACGAAAACTCTAGAATTATTAACGCGAAACTGGACGATAATCCTAGAAGTATGGACAAGAAATTTGGTGAAAATTCTAGAATTATGAATGAGAAATTTGGTGAGAATTCTAGAATTATGGACGAAAAACTTGAAAAGAAATTTGGCGAGAATTCTAGAATTATGGACGATAAATTAAGCGAGAATTCTAGAATTATTCAGGAAACATCAAATGCCACAAATGAGAAACTGCAAGAAATCTCTGAAGTAGTGAGCAATATGGAGATTCAAGTGAACGATAAATTCGAGAAGGTTGAAGAAAAAATCGAGGAAATGGAGCAGAAGATTGAAGAAGTCGAACATAAGTTCGAGGAAGTCGAGCGGGAACTAAAATTTGATGTAAGCGAATTGCAAAGGAAAACGAATGAACTTCAGTTCCAAGAGGGCAAAGTGCGAGTAATTTTTGAAGGCTCTAGTAGATTGCAAGCTCCCAGTTTCGATGGCTTTACACCATTCGATGTTTTTAAATTCCAATTCGAAGTGGTCGCAATTAAGAACTTGTGGAACAGCAATGACAAAGCAGTAGAGCTAATTTTAGCATTGAAAGGCATCGCAGCAGAAGTCCTTCAGAGCATTCCCGTCAGTGCCAGAAACAACTACGAGGATATACTGGCTGCGTTACAACGCAAGTATGGTGGCGATAACAAGAAGGATTTATATCGCATGGAATTAAGAGACCGAGTACAAAAGCATAACGAAACACTTCAGGACTTCGCAACCGAGGTGGAACGTTTGGTGCTGATGACTTATCCTGGTGAGTCCCACCCATTCTTGGATCAATTTAAGATTGAAGCTTTCGTCAACGTCATCCGTGATCCTGACATAAAATACGAGACTTGTACCACACAAAAGGCTACATTCGCCGAAACCGTTTCGTTCGCATTGGCACAGGAGACAGCGACATTTGTGTCCAAGCCGCAAATTTTACTACACAAAATGAATCTCCGTCAAACTAAAACGAGCTAGCCCAGAGGGGCATGGACTGGCTCCAACAACCGAGGGCCCCACGATCTCCATCTCAATAATACAACAGAAAAACAACAACCTCACTGTCTACGGAGCTATCGGTGGTCGGAAGCGCATATTGACTATGGACACAGGCGCGTCACAATCTATCATCAGATCTGATTTGATAAATATCCCAATGGAATCGTTACATGGTATAAGACTCTGCACAGCAACGGGTGAACCAGCAACTATACATAGTAAAGTTAAATTGATGTTATCCATTGCCAACATGAGCGTCGAACACGTTTTTATTGTCGCTGACATTGTAGATTAAGTGATAATTGGCGCAGATTTTATGATTGCCCAAGGCCTCAAGTTAGATATGGGGCAGCAAGCAAGGCTAATGTGGAAAATCCACTCAATGTGGGATACGACAATACAACACAGATTAAAAGGCTGATCGCTCACAAAGATGTAAAATTGCCACCAAACTCAGAAACCATAGTATGGGCCGAATGGAGGGAGATTGTGAGATCGGCGGTTTGTGGGTAGTTGAACCGGCAAGTATAAAAAACTATAACATCATCACTGCCAAAGCTCTAGTAAAAACAAATAATGAAGGATACTTGCCTGTACGAGTTCTAAATTTGTCCAACAATGAGGAGGTGATCAGCGGCCGCGCAGAAATTGCAGAATGTACACCAGCCGAGGCGGTCATCAACTGTGAAGTTAATTCGGACTGCAGCAAACTATCAGAAAAGGAACAGAAAGTACTGGAGTCGAATCTCAGTGAGTGGGTGCGAGAACTAAAGCCATCTGATAGGAACAAAGCAAAGCAATTACTGTGGAAGCATGCGTCAGCCTTCGCCCTGAAAAAAGAATGAAAAGGTAGAACATCAATGGTAAAGCATGGCATCAACACAGGGGAAGCGAGACCAATAAAACAGGCTCCCAGAAGTCTTCCACTTGCAAAAAGAGATGAGGTGAAGAAACTTGTAGCTGAAATGCAGAAGGATGGTGTAATCGAACCGTCTTCAAGTCCATGGAGCTCGCCGGTGGTACTAGTTAAGAAGAAAGATGGAAGTACTCGATTTTGTGTGGATTATAGAAAGCTCAACGACGTCACCAAAAAGGACAGTTATCCACTACCAAGAATTGATGACACATTGGATACGTTGTCAGGAACAAAATGGTTCTCCACGCTGGACTTGCAAAGTGGTTATTGGCAAGTAGAAATCAGTGAGAAAGACAAGGAGAAAACTGCATTCAGCGTAGGGGATGGTCTGTGGCAGTTCAAAGTAATGCCATTTGGACTCTGTAACGCTCCAGCCACCTTCGAGCGATTAATGGAATGCGTGTTAAAAGGACTTTATTGGCGAACATGCTTGGTGTACCTAGACGACATCGTTATCGTGCGGAAAACATTCGATGAACACCTGAAGAATCTTAAAGAAGTCCTTCAACGTATAACCGCGGCCGGGTTGAAACTCAGCTCGAAGAAGTGTTCTCTGTTCCAGAAAGAAGTAAAATACTTGGGACATCGAGTTACAGAAGATGGCATTTCCACCGATGAACACAAAATCCTGACAGTGAAGGATTGGCCACGACCGCAGAATCTCCATGAATTACGCAGTTTTCTAGGACTCTGTACGTACTACAGACGGTTTGTGCCGGGTTTCGCCACAGTGGCTGCAAGTCTTCACGAGTTGACAATGAAAAATCGGCCGTACTGTTGGAGCGAAAAACAAGAAGAGTCATTCCACCAACTGAAGCAATATTTATGCACGGCTCCTTTGCTTGCATATCCTGTTGCTGGAGAGAAATTCCTGTTGTATACTGACGCGAGTGGTTACGGAATAGGTGGCATGCTCTCGCAGGAAATCAATGGCCAAGAAAGAGTTATTGGGTACTACAGCCGAATACTCTCAAAGCCAGAGAAAAATTGCTGTGTTACGAGACGAGAGCTACTGGCAGTCATAGAGTGTGTCAAACACTACCACAAGTATCTGTACGGCCAACCTTTTCAGTTAAGAACCGATCATGCGGCGCTAAGGTGGCTACTGCAATTTAAGAACCCCGAAGGCCAACTTGCTCGTTGGATTGAAAGGCTGCAGAGCTATGACTTCAGCATTGAGCATAGAAAAGGAGGAAAACACGGTAATGCATATGCCCTGTCACGTCGTCCATGCAAGCTGGAATGCAAACACTGCTCAAAAGCAGAGGTGAAAGAAAACATCATTGACGTCACTGACGTCACGTCAGTCTGCTTCGACTTGAATCCAACGAAGACTGGTCAACACCACAAAGAAGCGACCCCACACTGGCAAAAATTATTTCTGCAAAAGAAGAAGGTAAAACCCCAACACGAAATGATATCGCCTCAGAGAGCCACCTGATGAAAGCATATTGGGCCCAGTGGAACAGCCTAAAATTATTGGACGGCTGCCTATACCGGTTATGGGAAAGTGAGGATGGTAAAATAGTCAAAAAGTTAATAGTGGTACCTTCCTCTAAGGAAAAAGAGATAATGACAGAATTCCATAATGGCCCGAGTGGAGGACATCTAGGAATAACCAAGACCATTGAAAAGCTAAAGCAACGGTTCTATTGGGTTGGCTGTGAACAAGCGGTAGCCGATTGAATAGCAAATTGCACCCAATGTATGACAGCTAAGGGACCAACGCAGCAATACAACTCAGGTGCACCCTTTGAGCGTATAGCTATGGATGTGGCTGGTCCATTTCCAGTCAGTAGCTCTGGAAACCAGTACGTCTTAGTTGTTATGGATTACGTCAGTAAATGGCCCGAAATATACCCTGTTCCAAATCAGGAAGCGAAGACTATAATTAAAGTGTTTGTAGATAACTGGATATGCCGTTTTGGTGTTCCTTCGGAACTACATTCGGACCAGGGTAGGAATTTTGAATCGACCATCTTCAAAGAAATGTGTGAGTCATACGGTATTCGGAAAACAAGAACAACACCATTGTATCCTCAGTCTGACGGAATGGTTGCAAGATTCAACCGAACTCTTGAAGAATACCTAAGAAAAGTAGTCAGCGCAGATCAAAGAGATTGGGATGAACACATACCGAAGTTCCTTTTGGCATATAGGACGGCCACTCATGACTCCACTTGGCGAACACCCGCTAAAGTAATTTTCGGAAATGAGCTGAAGCTGCCTGGAGATTTGGAGTTCGGTACCATACCAGCGTCTGACCCTGCGAACAGTGATGTCAATTACCATGATACGGGGGATCTTAATGATCTCCATGAATTTGTGCGCAACAAAATAAAGATGGTGAGTAATAAAATGAAAGCCAGATACGACCGAGCTGCAAATTCAGAAGGATTCCATGAAGGCCAGCTAGTTTTACTGTTCAACCCACAGCGCAAGAAAGGTTTATCTCCAAAACTTCAGACTCACTGGGAAGGCCCTTACAAGGTTGTCAGACGAATAAATGACGTGGTTTATAGAATCCAGAAAAGGCAAAGTCCTAGAGCTAAAATGAAAGTCGTGCATTTGGAAAGATTAGCCCTGTATGGAAAACGGAGGGTTGAGCCTGCTCGAGACGAACAGGCTTAAATGGGGGGCAGTGTTACGAATAAGTAAAAGCTTTTGCTTGCTCTTAATGACTACTAACATTATGTTAATAACAGGCAGTTAGTGCTGCGCCTGAAAGTATGCATTGTAACAACGTACCAGCTCGCTAAACCTGTAACACGAATTCGCCTCAGAGATAATTATCCACCATTCCAGATGATTCTACAAAGATAAGTAACGGCTGGAAGGTTCTTGAATTCGCTAGATATAACTTCATTTGAGTATGCTGAGTTGGTATAAATAGCAGAGGTCTTTGGAATGGTGAGTTCAGTTTGTGATTAACCGCCGTAAAGTAAGCAACGCGATTTGATAGTAAAACATAAGACTTATTAAAGTGGTGTAAATAAAGTAAACTGTTGTACTATAAAAGTAAAATAAAAGGAAGTTAAACCGTTGTAATTATCGTAATTTAAAACGAACCTTGTTTTATTATTGGGAATAAAACAACGCAAAAAGGACGAATAAGGAAATTCGTAAAAATATTATATTTGCGACAAGCTCCAAACACACGTTATATTTGCATCTAAACAACAACAAAAAAACGACTTCGTGTATGATCCTTAAAACGATTGCATAGTCATGCAGTAGGGATGCTAAGAATTCAGGTTAAAATGTCTGTTATTCGAATAATTTGACAATTTAGTCTTTCAATTTTCTGTTAACTATGTAGGTATTTCTTTGCATTTTAAACGAAGAAACTATAGGTATGTACTTTATGAATATGATTTTATGCTCTCCACCATTTCTTATTATAGTCGTACGATAAATTCAAGTGTTGATTGTAGAAATGTACATCGTCCTAGATTTGTTTATTCTTGGGGAATTAGCGAACCGTAAAGTTCTGGTTGCCAAACCAAAAACAATACTGACAATTTCTGAACATTTCAAAAGCAATTATTTACACTTTGGCCATAAAAACCATAAACCGTCCAAATACACAATGAACTGATGCTTAACCCTCACCAGCCACCCGACTGGCATATTAAGGCATTTGTTCGGGCCTGATATTGACAGAAAAACTTATACGATTTTTTATTATTCAAAAAAACATTAACTCGAAGGTTTAGCTTTCGTCTTTTCTCATTTCATTTTGGAAATGCCTTTGGGCTTTTGGGCAACAATTTTTATGGCGCTTCACATGTTTTATTTACTTGCCACGCAAATCGTTTGCAGTGGCGTAAATATCTTTTTAAATAATACACTAATCAGACATGTATGCAACGGGTGAAACATCTGTTGGCACAGGCAACACTTCCGGGTTCGAAGGATAAGTAAAATCAAACGTGCATGAACAAGTTGTCACATAATCGTAGAGAGTCCAAATTATTGGAATATGTTTGTCCGAAAATCGAGCAGCTTCCATATAAACACTTCTCTACTGGTAACACCGTTGGAATTCTGTTTAAAGTTTTACTAAATATGTTATTCAATAATTATTCCAGTTCAAGATCAATTTCTATGAAAAATACTTTTATAAGAAAAAGTAAATTTTCATAGAACAATTACGACTTTACAAATAAAACGATCCACACTTAATACTACGAAATGTGGCAACATTTGCTGTAATGGTTGAAAAAAGTGGGATACGGCAACACGCTTGTAACCTGTGCAACAGATGTTGTTGTAGTTGTAAGCAGCAACAGCAGACATTTTATTTTTGTTCATTCGTTTCAGTTGTAAAACTCGTCACAAATATATACCAGCAATGCAAAAATACAAACAAGTATTAAAACAAAACAGATATGAGTTTGACAAGTGAAACGAAAAATAACATGGAAAAAATGTCATAACCTTTTTAAACGACTATACCTGATAGATAATTCTATCATGATCAATATGTATAGCATTTATCGCGCGTTGTTGTGAACAATTTAATTCCAATTTTGTTTTCAATCGGAAATAAAAATCTATCCTTCAAATTTAGAGATATAACAGGATACGTAGTCTTCCATTAAATTAAAAATTTTAATAAACTTACAATGTGTAAGCCATTTTGCAAATTTCTTCTGATAACATTATCGTTCGCAAGAAATGATAACAACATTTATCTAACGGTGCGTTTACACGGGACAGTTTAAGACAACATAGTTGAGAATATGTATTAGTTGTCACAGGGAGAAAAATTGTTTGTGTGACGTACGCGTCCAGCCAGTTATAAAGACAGTACAGTTTTAAGCAACCGCCGCAAGTGTCGTTTCGTTAAATTTCGTGCTCTGATTTATTGTTTCTTCGCTCTTTTGCCATTGTATTTTGTCTTACTTCTCCAAATTACAATGGCACTGATGTACTCTGCAAAATTAGACATGTATTCATGTTTATATGTTTGTATTGCAAACAATATTACAATAAAAATTAGCAAAATTTTCAAATAAAAATATATTTCCCAATTTGTGAAAAGTCGTTTGCGATGTTTTGCTTTTTTCTCAAATTACTACGAAACGTCACCGATATGGCCGATGGCTGAACTAGTAGAGGTTGCCGCAGTAGGATTTGTGGTAATTGTGTGAACCAACAACAGGCACTTAGTTTTTGTTTCATGACTCTAACCGTCAAATTCAACACAGATCCATATGAACGAACACAGTAAACAAAAAAGTACAACAACAAAATACACTGAATTTAACAGATGGAGTCATAAAAAAGTAAAATCAGTTCTATTGCGCCAACCTTTACTAGTTCAGCCATAATCGGGCCGCTTATGTCAAATCTCTTGCCGAAGTTTCTGTCGTTGAAAAATCAGAGACAGTGGCGAGGCAAGTGAGAGAAGTGTAAGTGTGGTAGTAAAAATGTGTGAATGTATTGCTATTGTCGGAGCAAAACTGTCCCGTGTAAACGCCAGGTAAGATAACTTTTTGTTGCCATTTCTTGAAAGTTAACATGTGGCAACATTGTGATTGCTCAAGTCGGAATTTAAGTGGGAAATTGAAATGCCACTTAATATCGTTCCGGTGTCTCGTACAAATTAAGCTATAATTAACTTTAGCGGGGTAAAAAAAACACACCAAATATTAACCTATTAACGACAACCGTTACCATATGGTAACACTGACAGCATGCCAAAAACGATGTACAAGTAGACAGTCAAAATTTCTCTTCACTCAAATGCCAACAAACAAAACGAGTGAAATCCTGGTCATTCTCTGTTCTCTCTCTTACCCTCTTTATTGAATATTTCAATACACAAGCAGCATTTTGATAGTGTTAATGTATATAATTTTACAAATTCCAACCATGTTGAGGTAAAATTACATAAACTATTCAAAAAGTATGAAATAATCAAAATATGACGCAAGAGAGAAATGCGTTTGAGTGAATTACTGGCACTTGTTGGTTCTCTTTTACCAGGGTTGCCAGATTGCGCACATCTTCTGGTCGTCTAATTCTTGATCGTCTTTGAGCATGCTAAGGTGTGAGTGATTTAAAAAAACGCATGAGATGGCAGGTGACACCTGGTTGGGACTAAACTATTGCATGGGAACCGTTTATGGTATTCGAGAACAGCGACACACATTCAATAACTTCACTGCACTTAACGTGTTTTAAATAGAAAACTGCAGTTCCGCTACTTTCTTGGTTGAGAGTAATTCAGAGTAAAAACAAACACAACCGCACGGAAATGTTTGATTTAAGTGACAAATGACTTGTAAGACAGAAGTAATTGAGAACAAAAGACTCGAAAACAGTGTACCCGTTAAAGCAGACAGCGAGTGAAGTAATTGAGCAATTTATGGTAGGACAAAGAGAATAGGAAAAAATAAATGTATTTACATAAGTAAATATGTATACCAAGATCGGTATGTTTAACAGTAAATGTAAAGAAAACAAACGAGATAATATTAATTTCAAAAAAATTTTTGGGCACCGTTTTTTCTTTGAAAATAATATTTAAACCTATGATTTCTAACTTCAGCCATTACTTTTTATGTCTACAAAAAAATTCAATTCTTATCTTTCAAAATTCATTTATATTTACCATTGTACATTGATAATTTAATTTAAACAAAAACAATTCAAAACAAATGTTTTTAAACTGTTCTTATTACGCACTTAATTCCATTCTATTGCAAAGCAAATTCTACTATTCTATTCTTTTGCAAAGCAAAAAATATCAACAATTATAACTGTATACCATGTGTGTATGAATACATCGAACAAATCATAACTACTCGAAAACTTGCTCACTTTTCGAATACTTGCTCGCTTCTCGAAAACCTGAATCGAATCAAGAACTTTGTGGTCGTCATTAAACGAACCGTTCTGGGTGCTATCACCGACGTTATCGCTTTGTTTTTAACTAATTCTCGCTTCAGTGTACCCGTTTAACGAGTGCAGTACTATACACAGTGTTACAAATGTATTTATGCAATACTTTAGTTGGGACGAAGTTCCTTTCGCTATATATTATGTATGTACTAGTTAGTTCCAACACGCCTAAGGCGCCCGTTGAAAAATACGATTATTTAAAGAAGAGATAATTTTTGTAAAATGATAAACTTTTTTCAAGAAATTTTTTTTTATAGAATGTATTTTTTTTTAGTATATTTTTAGGTCCTTTTTGTAAGAATATGTATTACATTTTCCCGAAAACGTGCTTTTTTAAAGAGAGGTACTTCTTTTATTAAATGCTAATGTTTTCTTAAGAAAAGGTACTATTTTTAAAAAGAAGTACTTTCTGTAAGAAAAAGTCATAAGAGTATGATTTTTTTTACAAAGTAATTTTTTAACAGTTAATTTTTAAAGAAGTGGTTCTCTTTTTCGGTAAATGTTATTTTTCAAGAAAATTTACTTATTTTCAGAAAGCTACTTATCTCAAGAAAAGTACAGAAAAGTTATTGTTCTATTTTTAAGAAAGAGGTACTTTTAAGAAAAGAAATTTTTATAAGAAAATTAATTTTTTTTTAAGAGCAAATATTTATCTTGAAGAAAGGCTCTTTGTTTTAAGAAATGGGAATTTTTTTTAGATTTGGTCCTTTTTTCAAGAATAAGTACATTTTTAAGAGTAGGTACTTTTCGCAAGAAAAGTTATTTTGTTTCACAAAATGTTACTATTTATTTTTTTTAGTAAAGGCAATTTGTTGTAAGAAAATGTACTTTTTTAAGAAAATTGACTTATTTAAAAAAAAACTTTTTTTTTTCTCTTAAACAAATGTACTACTTTAAGATAAGGTATTTTTTTGAAGGAAATATACTTTGTGTAAGAATATAAATAGATATTTTTTTTGAGAAAATTTACTTTTTTTTAAGAAAATTCACTTATTTAAGAAAATGTTCTTTTTCTAAACTTCTTTCACTTTGGCTTTTCTAAATAAACTTTTTATTGGGTTAAAAACTACAATATAAACTAAATATTGGTTGCAGGCTCCACCTAGAAAACTTCCCATTAAACAAGAAATTTCCCAACATATGAGAGACATCTAGCTAGTCTAGACACAAACCGAAGCAAAAATAAACAATACAGTTGATAATAGTGGGTTGAAATTGTGGGTTTTTTCATTTAGCTCCCATCCCTCAACGTACGATAAGGAACTTCGTTACAAAAACCGACATGAGCCCTTTTCGAATTTGGTGATTCAATTAAAATCCACATTTGTTAAATCTAAAGTTTTTTCTCATTCTGCATTAAACACCAACTATTCCAGTAACCTTACAATGTTAAGCGTGTTGTTTTATTTCTCGGTAAACTAATTCTTCGACGAGTTTTTATGGAGAGCCGAAAGTGGTCGATAAATTAGTTCAGAAGGGTTAGTTAGTTAAGTATAAGTACGAATTTATAAATAATTTTATGGGTCGATCATCGATAGCAACCGAACCTCAGTTGCGTTGCCAGTTGCCGAAAAGCTATTACATATGGCAACTGACAGCCAGCAAATTCAGTTGCTTGATAGAGGTTATATTAGCAACAACGAATTTTGGGTTGCTGTATAGTTTTTAAAACAAAACAAAACGTTCAGGTGAACGATAAGAAGTCAAAAGCTGTGGTTCTAAAGAAAATCCTAACTTTTTGTTTTGAAATTGTAATGTTTATAAAAATTTGTGCATTATAAATACAATATTATTTATATAAAATATAACCTAGTAGCGGCAAAAATGTCGGAGCTCGGGCAGCTCAAAACTTATGAAAAGCGAAATTAAAGAAAAATATAACACGAAAAATGTGTTTTTGTTGTCGGACAGACATATGGGACCCACAGGGTCCAAAATTTGGAGTCCAGTTAGAGACTGCTAGGAACAGGTAACTGTAGGTACTCAAATGAAAGGTATTTTTATCCCTAATTTAATGGTCTTTATTTTTGTGGAACGGCATCTGTGCACCCAGACAATCCCAATTTACCATATTATAGTATGTCTTGGGATTTAGTGTGTCTGCTTTATTGCTAGTTATTTTAAAAATATTCAAGAACATTTTTCCAGACTTTAAATAAAAGGTCTGGAACATAGAACCGTCCGACAAAAAATAACATATTTTTCGTTTTCTAGATTTTCTCTAATTTTGGCCTTTGTTTATCAAGTTTTAAGCTGAGACCGAACTCCGGCAATACAACCCTAGTATCCATGCGTTTGCCTGAAATCAGCACCATGGTGCTTCAGTGGACTTTTGTTCCAAATGAGGGCATCGTGAGTAGAACCAGGATGTCTGGCGTCAACATACCCGATTCGCATTTCTATTCGCATATCTACAATTATGTATATCATTGTTATGAAAATAATTATTACAGTAATAAAACCTACCAACATAACATTCAAACTAAAATTTCCTTTCCAATTTATGTATAAATGGCGAACCTCTTTCTTCGCTCCAATGATACGTACATACGTGTCCCATCTATACATCCGACAACTTCGTTTTCTAGTAAAGCCGGATTTTATTTTGGGTATTTTCTTCCTCCATCATATTTGAAATAATCCACATCTTACAAATGTTTTTTCAATTAGATGCACAAGATGCACCATGCTGAGGTTGAAGTCGTTGCCATGGGACTTTTGGAAACTTCCCTCCACAAAAAACTTTACAGCTGCACAAACTTTTAATAGCGGAGGTATTGCTTTCGCCCGATGACTTCGTATGAAGTCATTTCCCAATATATCCACCAAATAAACTATTCTTTCTTTTGGAAGGCGAAAATATGCCTTGAACCTAATACGCAATTGTTTATTAACAATTATTCTCAGCAATAACATTCACTCATTGTAGCCGGCAATTCTAAAGGATTAGAGTTGTATCTTTTAAGTGTCTTCAAATAGATGCCACGCTTTGTACTTTATCTTCCTCCGCAAAAAATAATTCCACTGAACTTATTATTATTTAAAAGTTTTTTCTTTTCTTCCTAAAGACACGTTTATTTCTCACACACTTTAGATTTATTGTTTGTTAAGATTATTTACAGATGGCGAAGTGTCAAAACTCTGTTATCGACCGGAAACACTGTTACCTACGGCAACTGGCCAAAGTTTTTTATTTCAGTGGCGTTGTCAGTTGACATCGCAACTGAGATTCGGTTGCTATCGATAATCGACCCATTACTTTAGCACTTCATTATATTTTAATTTTTTCTACTGGTTGTCAAGTTTTTTCAACGAGTTAATTGTCATAAGTTTCAATAACAATAAATACTCTCAATTCTGTTTTGATCCCCGGAAGTAAATTGTGAAAACCACACAGACCAACCCCTAAATCTATAGCCACCTGTAGCCTTTAATCTTTCTTACTTTTTGTTCCATGAATTTCCAACTTCATTGTCGGTCGATCAACTGTGGCATTGAAACCTCCTGAGTTAACCATTAATACCCGTCTGTTGAAAAAACACGTTAGATACAAATAGTTTACCTGTGCATCCTGAATCCTAGGTTTCTTAAGAAACCCTACGATATTTCCAGTTTTAAACTACTACAGTCTTACTTCTTTATAAATATTGATTTATAACTCGAAATTTTTACATTTATTTTGCAGATCCTACTCGCAAGTAACTAAATGACTAAACTGCCTATTCCTTCAGTGGATTTCTAAAGTGGATATGAAAATACTGGCTCATAAAAATGTGTTCCGCTCTATCAAATTATGAAGCTGTTTTATACTTAAATCTAGAGTTTAAAAGTAGTGCACGCACCTCGCCAGTTTAGCAGATATAACGCTAAACGAAGTCATCATCGCACTGCCTGTGATAAAGGCAGACAGAAATCCTAATGTCCTCACCAAGTAATCACATAAATATGATGCCTTTCAAAGTGTGGTCCTTGACCGTGACAGGAGTATTATCAGCCATAGTGATGTGTTTAGTAACGAGGGGTGAGTATTTCACATTATTTTAGAAGCGGCTGGATAATGGGTTTTGGTTTGTTTTCATAGTTCAAAGCATAGATTGCTTCAAGTGCGTCTCGCTAAATGGAGCCAACAAGGCCTGTGACGATCCATTTCATAATAATTATTCCACAGCGATATTGGAATCCCCATGCATGGGAGGACGAAAAGGCAGGGATGGGCTATTTCCAGCTACAGCATGCATAAAAATTGCGGGGTATTATGGTAAGTAATGGTAGCATGGTATCAATAAAAGGGAAAAATGCATTCATCAGTCACAGAAAAATGTGGTTGAGGCCGCCGAATTAGCCTTAACGGAATTTGGAGGTTGTTACAACCACATTAGAGGTCATCCAAATTAGAGCTGGTCACAGCCGAATTAGAGTGCATCAAAACCGAATTAGAGGTCGAATTAATTAGATTGTCACAGCCGAATTAGAGGTTGTCACTGCCGAGAAACAGGTTGTCATTCCGCATTCCGTTGTGGGGTGTCCTGGCATGTAGACTGAATTTACCGACGGTTTGTTGAAAGGCATTTTTCGCGCCAAATTTTAGCAACAGTCTTAATGTGGCCGTCGGTGGTGCAATGACAGTGTGCGCGGCTCTTGTACATGGTAACGTGGGTTCGATCCCTGCCCGGACCACCTTAAATGTATTTCGACGGCGGTCACCCCCCTTAGTGACGGTGACACGAACAGTATCGACTATTTAGCCGTGAAAAAGCTTCTCAAAATACCGTTCGAAACCGGTGTAAACTTGTAGATCCCAGTCAGTGAGTGTAAAACTAGAACGCGCACAGTTCAGTGGTTTTGAGAAGATCTACCTAATCCCTTCATGGGATGTCACGGGAAACCATTTATTTATTTTACAACCAGAAAGCGAACAGCTCAGTGGTTGCGAAAGCTCTCCCCAATTCCGTCATGGGATGTCATGGGAAACCATTTCTTTTGTTTATTTTCTTATTGATGTGGCTATGAAATTTAGAAGTATTCTACGTTTATAAGAATTGACTCACAGGGTTGAAGCTAGACACTAAATGTCGTAGATTATGTCAACTAAAAATTCGAAACAACGTTTGTGCAGGTACAGTCATTTCCTGGCCATTGCATTGTCCTAGGTACCAGTGATGTTAGCATTATAATCATCGAGGATATCTGCCAGTTGTATACTGGCACCGGATCTGTATACAGTTTTTACATTGCAGGTGGATATCCAAAAATCGTCTGCCTTATAAAGTTTACGGTGGTCGTCAACCAATAGGGGGTTTCGGTTTTATTTTTTTGCCTTTATGAATTGAATATTCAGATGTCACAACAGACTCAATTATGAAACGATATTGCTTCAATCAAATTTCAGTTGTGGGAACTAAATTCAGTCATGACAACCTCAATTCGGTTGTGGCAACCGCAATTCGATTCCGGCAGGCGAAATTACGGTTGCTACTTTTCATGTAATTATTTCTCTGGGTGTACAATCAATAAAAATTATTTTTTATTAAATGGCAAAACAATTATTATATTTGAAATACATATACTCTAAACCTTGATCCTAATATCCAGTTAATAATGAACATATTTATGAATTTATTTATTTATTTCATTTCATCTACAGAATTAAATTCTTACAGACTATATTCTAACTTTGATAGAATACTACTATTTTTCCTTCTGGGCACCTCCCCGCCAAAAACGATGTACAAGTAGACAGTTAAAATTTCTCTTCACTCAAATGCCAACAGACAAAACGAGTGAAACCCTAGTACTTCTCTACTCTCTCTCTTACTCTCTTCATTGAATATTACAATACAAGCGCAGCTTTTTGATAGTGTTATTGTATATAACTATACAAATTCTAACCATGTTGAAGTAAAATTACATAAACTATGCAAAATGTATGAAATAATCCAGATATGACGCGAGAGAGAAATGCGTTTGAGTGAACTCGTAGCACTTTTTGGTTCTCTTTTACCAGGGTTGCCAAGTTGCGCACATCTTCTGGACATCTAATTGTAAATCGTCTTTGTCCCCGCCAACGTTTCACGATTCACTCAAACGCACTTCTTTCACGCGTCCTATCTTGATTATTTCATACTTTTTGCATAATTTTTGTAATTTTATTTAAATATGGTTGGAATTTCTATAATTAGATCATCAGAAAACTGCTCGTGTATTGAAATATTCAACGAAGAGAGTATGAGAGAGAGCAGAGAAACGACGTACTTCACTCGTTTTCTTTGTTGGCATTCCACACCATGAGTAAAGCGAATGAAGCGTGTCGTTTCTGTGCTCGCTCTCTTACCCTCTTCGATGAATATTTAAATCCACGAGCAGTTTTCTTATGAGGTTATTCTATCTAACTATAGAAATTCCAACCATATTTAAATAAAATTACATAAAGTATGTAAAAAGTATGAAATAATCAAGTTATGACGCGGGAAAGAAATGTGTTTGAGTGCATCGCGTCGACTTTCTTGGTTCTCTTCTGCTAGGGTTGCCAAATTGCGCCGGTGTTTTCTTCTCTACTTGTACATCCTTTTTGCTCTATGAAATGGCCTACAACCTCGTCGTCATGAAGAGGCATCGAAGAGAGTAATGGAAACTCTTAAGTATTACTCTTGTTGTTGTACTCTTGTTTTGAAATAATATTTATCATATGAACTGCAAATTTTTAAAATGTTATAATAATTTTTCCTATTTTCTTGGGGACAAAAGATCCCATGAATTGTTTTCAACGGCACCTAGAAAATTACCCATTACACTAAAAATGTCCCAACACTTGTTCTTCAGCTAGTATTTCTTTTTGTCTATGGTATTATAAGGCAATGCAATTTTTCGAGTAAGGGGTACCCGTTACAACGCAATAACACGAATATATGGGTAAAAGTACCCCATTCGTTGTTAATGATTATTTAATTTGTATCTCCTTTATTTCATGCCACTGCCTTTTGCGTTTTGCTTATTTTCAGATGACTCAGGAGAAACAATAACTGTAAGGGGCTGTGCTCTGGACAGTGGCACTCTGACTACAGACACGGAAATTATACGCATGTCTCACTGTGGCAAATTTTACTACGATGACAGGTAAATGTTTTTTCTTACTCTGGTAATGTTCGAAGCCGAATTGAAATATTCATATTCCCCTTCTTCTTTCTACTCTCTTTGTCAGATACGTACATGGTTGCCTACAAAGCTGCAGCGACGCGGATGCCTGTAATGCCGCCTCACAGCCTACACACCACATATCTTCAATAAGAGTGAAAAATATGCTGATATCATTAGTTATACTAGCGGTAAATCATTGTGTCTTCACCGCAAGGTAGCATCATGTCGTCCTGTGAACAAAAGGACAAAAAAAAAAAACAACTCTGTCATCATGCGATAGTTTTTCTACTTGTAGAAATATAGAAATACCGGCAAACACGAACGATGATGATAAATCACGATAAGAATTTATTTATTGTATAGCTGTAAATTTAACATAACACAACAAATTAAGTAAATAAGAGGCAGCAATACATAAATCCAATCTATATACATATAATAAATACATATGTATATACTTTATATATGTACATGCGTGCGTACATATTACATTTAGAGTTATAGGAAATGTTCATATCTTTATATTTATTACGGCACTTGGAGAAATCACGTTTTTATCTTTCTCGAAAACACATTTCACTTGAAGGACACTGCTTCTCTGAAAAACTTCACTTTTTTATATTTTAATGTCTAACTAAGCGTTTGTTTCGAAACTGAATGCTTTTGGTCACACATCACCTGTCAGTTCATCAAATACATTTCGTTTTGACTCATTCAAGATACAGGTCATACACGCAATTACAACAGTTTTCACACGATTTAGTTCGTGATATACGAAGCAATTTACGGACTTGAAATTGTTGTCTTTTTAGACTCCTGCGTACTGTTAAAAAGGACAATTTCAACCAGTCTGGAATCATGAAACATTTATCTCCATTCATTTAGAAGAGACATAGTTTGATTTAAAATTTAAAAAAATCTTCATGAATCAACCGTTAAATTATTTAGCATCTGCCAAATAAATATTTTAAATCTGGGCCAGGAAAGAAAATCATTTTATGCGCATTTTTCATTAGAGAATGTTTAAAGTTTTATCTTATTTTAGAAAAAGAAATACGAATTTTTTATTTTAAATTTGATGTGTTTAGTTAGAGTCCGCATAATGTCTAATTTTGTCTGTAGTTTATAGCGGCCAGGTTAGCGATAACCTTGTTCTGTAATCTTTGCCGTTTACACCACCAAATTTAAGATTAAATTGACATTTCAGGTGGCAAGATTGTGCTTAGACTTATTTAGAGGAGCTCTCTGCCGAGCCCAAATACTCGCAAACGGCGGCACAGCAGAAAAATTAAAATGGCGGCTTTTGGTTTTGCCAGTTTTGTACAAATTTTGAATGTTTTTAAAATCACTGAAACTTTAATATTTTATCAGTCGGTCAAATCGGTTCACATTTTAAAACGATTCGAGGCAATTATGTCGAAGCTGACATTCCATTCTATTATGGTTGCATTTTTTGGTAACTAACAGTGTTGCATAAAAATGTACACCAGTTGAAAATGTGGTTAAAAATTAATCTTCACCTTTTACAGATTAAAATTGTGTGAGTAATCTTCTGGGTTAACGGAGTTAACCTTCGAAATGCGATAATCTTGATAGGTATAAATGCCGTATAAGTTTATGTTAATATGGTAAAGAAACCGAAACGAATGTTGTGACTCTTTTTGTAAGTACATATGTATGTACTCCAATCAGCACACTCATACCGCATTATACGGCCTAGATACGTTTCCAAAATTTGGGTAGTAAAGTGAAATATCATATAACGAGTACAAAATGTTCATTCAAATCCATATTATCAGCAGAAATTAGGTTTAAAAACAAAATTGCATTCTTCGTAGGGGTCGGATTGAACAGGAACTTGAATTCCCTGCTCGAAGTAATTAAGAGCTCCGGTTAAATCCTTAGCTATTAATTTCTTGGGAGTATTTGCATCGTTAATTGATTGGTCTTATTCCAACTGCAGCAGTTCTTCATACGTTAAGGAACTTCTTTCAGAATTTAGCAAATGTAAACATCTTTTAGAATTTAGCAAATCAAATTTTCAAACCCGTTATCTACCGCTACATTTAATATGCTGCAAAAAATTTCAGGCACGTTAATAGTCTCAAAAGTTAAGGCTTTCCAAGCATGATTATCAGTTGCCGGTTGTACCTCTTTCCATGACCGCTAATGTTTTTATTGCCGTCCGGATATTATGTTTCCAAACCTCCTTAATTGAAGATTAACCATCACTTTCAATTACACTGTGTGTACTTTTTTAAGTCATGGAAATATAACCGTATACCGATACCACTACGTGATAAAAGACCAAAAAAATAAGACACGTGTCTCTCAGTTTTGCCAAAGTCATGCACTTTTTTATGGGCCCCCAAAAATTTGGGCCTCGGTGTAATTTTTGCAAAAACTGATCATTTTGTCAGGCTCATATCTTGCAATTCGTTCGGAATTTTGATTTACATTCTGAGGGAAAGTTGTAGCTCTTGTCATACGGAATAATTTTGTCAGGCTCATATCTTGCAAATCGTTCGGAATTTTGGTTTACTCACTGAAGCTCTTGTCACGCAACCAACAAGGGGCGCAGCACACAATATAAGAATCATTCCTATGAAGTTCATATGTTCTAGAAAGTTGTTTACTGAGATCTTAGGTACATTCTTGTAGTTGATTGTTTCCTTGAATTTTGAACGGTTTGCTACCTATGGACCTGAACAGGGGAAAAAAGGTTTAAAAAATCGAATTTTTTAAAGTTTTTTCCGATTTTGACCTTGAAGATGATGTTTTTATGATTTTATACTTTGGGCAAAACAAAAATTACACACAGTGAAATTAAACAATTTTCGGGAAATTGTTCAATTTTGCGGCTACCTAAACGCAACCTAAGCGCAACCTAAACAGTGTTAAGAATCATTCCCAGGAAGTTCATATGTTCTAGAAAGTTGTTTACTGAGATCTTAGATTGATTGTTTCCTTGAATTTTGAACGGTTTGCTACCTATGGACCTGAACAGGTTAAAAGAGGTTGAACTTTTTAAAGTTTTTTGCGATTTTGACCTTGAAGATGAAGTTTTTTTGATTTTATATGTTCTTTTGTTCTTTATGACAAGAGCTACAACTTTCCCTCAGAGAGTAAATCAAAATTCCGAAAATGATCACTTTTAGTCCAAGGAACCGTCAAATTTTAGTTGACAGTAAATTTAGTTGTCATAAAGAATCTCTTCACGTGTGTGGTCTTAATTTAAGATCCCCAACCAGACAACAATGTCAATCTTTCTTTGGAGACTATATCCAGGTGCACATTTTGCATCTTTTGAAGCAACAGTTCTTTCCGGCATTCGATTCCAATTCAACCCGGTCTAGTCAACTCTTGAATTATTTCAATTATCTCTTTCAACAATTTCGAATACTTCTTAGCTGCGTTATCATCGGCGCTAGCTGATTCATCTCATAATTTTAAGTTATGCAAATTATCCTGCTTCTGCCAGGAATGTTTTTTTTTTTGAAGATTTATCAGAGTCAAAATTGCTTCTAGCCATTCCCTGGATAATCATTTGACTCATGGGAATATTTCTTTGGTTGATGTCCTCCATCCACAAATCTAATAATTTCCCTATTTGCTCCGAAATGTTAGTTCTTCCACGAAGGTGCCACTGATTGAGAAGACGCCTTAATTTTGTTCCTTATGCCCCGTAGAAAACGAGAAATACTAGTTTTTATTTTGCCTTATATCGAGTCAAGAGCGCCGTTATTCGAAGCTGCAATATAATTTTAAAAAGCCGTTATAGGTGAGTGGCCGTATAAGGAGGTATTGGTGTATATACATTCAAGTCTAATTTTTGAGTGGAAAATCATCTTTGATCAACGATTAAACATAATTTAAACGTTGAATTTATTTTTTAGGTTAATAGTTGATTGCTGTTTAAACAGCCAAAGTTGAGCATTTAAACTATGATCAAGTGACCATATGATTTTGACAGAAAACAACAAGAAGAACAAACACAAAGTTTCTTTAATTGTTAATGTGAACAATTAAAATCACTATCCTAGTTGAAATAACTATAAAAATGTATCATTTAACTCGTAGTGCAGTTAGAACTTTATTTCTGCCTAAATATTCGGCAATTTTATTAAATATTTTGTATTTTATCACTTCACTTTTCTTATGCAAATGGCGTCAGTTTGATGCATTGTAACGATTCACTGACTGTCGTGGTGACTGTCGGTGGTGCAATGGGTAGTGTGCGCGCCTCTTGTACAGGAGATCCTGGGTTCGATCCCTGCTCCAACCACCTTAAAATTTCTTTCGACGACGGTCACCTCGCTTAGTGACGGCGACACTATCGAGTATATAGCCATGAAAAAGCTTCTCAAAATACCGTTCGGAATCGGTGTAAAACTGTAGGTCCCAATCAGTGAGTGAAAACTGGAAAGCGCACAGCTCAGTGATTGTGAGAAGTTCTCCCTGGTCCCTTCATGGGATGTAATGGGAAACCATTTATTTTATTTTTTAACGATTCACAGACGATGAAGAATAGACGACCAGAATATGTGCGGAATTTGGCAACCCTGGTAAAAGAGAACCAAAAAGTGCTCGAAATTCACTCAAACGTATTTCTATCTCGCGTTGTATCTTAATTATTTCAAACTTTTTGCATAGTTTATGTAATTTTACTGGATGGAATTTGAATAGTTATATACAAAAACACTATCAAAAAACTGCTCGTGTATTGAAATATTCACTGAAGAGGGTAAGAGAGAGACCAGAGAATGGCTAGGCATTTGAGTGAAGAGAAATTGTTGACTGTCTACGTATACATCGGTTTTGAACGATTAGCCGATAAATGTAAGAATACTGGTTATTTTTCGTAGCATTTGCCACTGTTGCCACATGGTGGTAAGATTATTGGACAAAGCACTGAAAAAGTCTTTTCGTATTTAAAGTCATATCAAACATAAATCAAAATCAACTGATTACCAATTTAAAATTTAGGTAAAATTCGTTAATAGCATTGTACGTTTACTTTCCCAGTAAATATTTGCAAGAATCTACGTTTGAGAGAGAAAGAACGAAATGAAAATTTGCACAAACGACTTTCAGTAAAAATTTGCAAGAAAACAGCTGATGTAGTTTTATTCTTTGGTACATACATTTTGGCTTGTAGTTACATTACAAATCTACTGCCACAGTTTTGTACTTATGACGTCGTCGGTGCTAAATGCTACTGCATATTATTTCTTCCCATTTTCCTTCTAAATTTCAGTGATATTATATTAAATAAAATATTTAAAAAACAACTCATTTGTACAACTTTCTGCCGTTGGTAATTTATTTTTCACTTATATTTGCTTACACAAACAGCTGATTTCAAACAGTTGTTCTATCTGGTAAATTTTTGTTGGATAAAATGTTTCCAAGCAAAATTTGCAAACATTTCTAACATCGAACTGTCAAAATTGTCGCTCTCTTACTCTCATTTACTGAACATTTGGAGTAAACAAACACGATCAGGTGTTTCTCAAAGACGATTTAGAATCAGACGACCAGAAGATGTGCGCAACTTGGCAACCCTGGTAAAAGAGAACCAAAAAGTTCACTCAAACGCATTTCTCTCTCGCGTGTTATCTTGCTTATTTCATACTTTTTGCATAGTTTATGTAATTTTACATCAACATGGTTGGAATTTGTATAGTTATATACAATAACACTATCAAAAAGCTGCTCGTGTATTGAAATATTCAATGAAGAGAGTAAGAGAGAGAGTAGAGAAGTACTAGGGTTTCACTCGTTTTGTTTGTAGGCATTGCAGTGAAGAGAAATTTTGACTGTCTACTTGTACATCGTTTTTGTGTTTTTTATGGCATAGCTGATCGAAAAGGTACTATGGAAATAATGTAGAATGAGAGACCAAAGGAGACATACAGATTATAGACCATGCAGCAAACTAAGTTTAAATACTGTTTGATTAATACTAACGACAGCTAAATTATGTTTATGTGGTTTGCATCGAACGAAAATTCGCATTCCCTTTCATTTCTGTCCGCATTATGTCCAACCAAAGAGAAAATTACAAAAGCAACTCGAACTCGATGAAATGGCCTGCTACCTCGTCGTCATCAAGAGAACACGAAGAGAAGCATAACAACTCTTCACTATGACACGATTCAGTTAAAATTTGCACAAATTTTCGAGTAATCGAACAGAGCTAAAGTTTATTACAAATTACGTAAATTTAGTTTGTTCTTTAAGGTCCACTTAGTCGTAGACAAATTTAGTATAGACACATTAATTCTCTCATCTGACGTTTCATTTCACACTCCTCGTCGTAGATTTCGACAAAAATTAACTTACACCAGGTGGAGGTATTAAGAATAACGTATATGACTTGTGTCAGAAATACTTCAATTTTATGTTCTTCCTTTTTGTTCGCATTCACAAAAAAAAGTTCCTTTTGTCCACCCCTTAAAATGTACCTTGGGCTGTTTTATGATTATTCCCAAAATATTTCGTGTCTAGCATTAAGATCCCGTGAGCTGGACAATTTTTTTAGTTTTTCAAACAATTTTGTACTTTAACTATGGCTTTTTTAAGGCGCATTTAACGGTATAGAAAACATAAAGCATGTCCTGACTCATCCTTTTTTCACGGATATTCTGCAAAACAAAATAGAATTTTTAAGTTTTTAGGACGGAGAATTTTCTGATTTAAATGTCAGATTGACATATTTTAATCTTTAGTCGATTTCAGTGTTTCAGCATTTTTTTTAAATTAGCACTAGTTCGCGTTTTACCAAAACTTCAATACTGTGGGAACATTGCGTTCTAATCAGGGCAAAATGGGTTTCTTTTGACTAGGTCATCATTTTTGTATAGATACATATACTGTTTTTTGTAATACATTTTCGAGGTGATATGGACCAAATTTTGAATATTTAGAATTAGTACTCCAATCTGACATTTAAAACCGAAAAGTCTCCGTACTACCAACATTTACATTAGGTGTCAGGGAACACCCGGTTGGAACGAAGTTCCTTTCGCTATGTATAATGTACTAGTTAGTTCCAACACGCCTAAGGCGTCCGTTGAAAAATACGATAATTTAAATGGGTCATTAAGATAAGATACTTTTTGTAAAATGATAAATTTTTTTTAAGAAAAATTTTTTTTTATAGAACTTATTTTTTTTTTAAAACAAAGTATATTTTTAGGTCCTTTTTTTAAGAATGTGTATTATATTTTCTAGAAAAGGTCCTTTTTTAAAGAGAGGTACCTTCTTTAATTAAAAGATAAAGTTTTTTTTTAAATAAATGTACTACTTTTAAGAAAAAGTACTTTCTGTAAGCAAAAGCCATAAGAGTATGCATTTTTTCACAAAGAAGTACTTTTTTTAAGAACAGGTACTTTTTGAAGAAGTGGTACTCTTTTTAGGAAAAATATATTTTTCCAGAAAATCTACTTATGTTCAGAAAAGAAAAGGTATTATTTTATTTTTAAGAAAAGGTATTTTAAGAAAATAAATTTATGTAAGAAAAGGTATTTTTTAAGGGAAGGTATTTCTTGAAGAATAGGGTTTTTTTAAGAAATTGATTGAAGTGATTCTTAGAATTTATCGTTTTTTCAAGAATAGGTACAGTTTTAAGAGTAGGTACTTATCTCAAGAAATGTTATTTTGTTTCACAAAAAAGGTACTCTTTAAAGAAAAGGTAGTTTTTTAAGAAAAGGCAATTTGTTGTAAGAAAATATAATTTTTTAAGAAAAAGTACTTATTTCAAGGTACTTAAATCAAGAAGTTATTTTGTTTCACAAAAACGGTACTCTTTAAAGAAAAGGTAGTTTTTTCTGGAAAAGGCAATTTGTTGTAAGAAAATTTACTTTTTTGAGAAAAGGTACTTATTTAAAAAAAGTACTTTTTTTAAGAAAAGGTACTTATTTAAAAAATACTTTTTTAAGAAAGGTACTTTTGGTAAAAAAATTTACTTCTTTTAAGCAAAGTTACTTCTTTAAGATAAGATATTTTTTTAAAAAATTTTACTTTGTTTAAGAATATGAATAGGTGTTTTTTGAGAAAACTTACCTTTTTTAAGAAAATGCACTTATTTAAGAAAATGTTCTTTTTTTAAACTTCTTTCACTTTTCTAAATTTACTGTTCATTGGGTTCAAAACTACAATATATACTAAATATTGGTTACAGGCTTCATCTAGAAAACTTCCCATTAAACAAGAAATTTCCCAACATATCATCGACTTATTATTGTTTTGTCGTAAACGCCAATTGTTTGAAACGGAGATTCCAATATTCCCACCTATACCACTATTACCAACTAGCAATTTTTAGGGATATAAAAAAATGGTGTCCCATAACATCCCATGAAGGGATTGGGAAGAGCGTCTCACAATCAGTGAGATGTGCGCTTTCTAGTTTTTAAATGTGTTTTACGCGTTTTTATTGACTGTTATTGGTAGCATACATTTGTGTTGTATTTAACACAATATTTTTAACACACTAATCGAAATGCCGTTGTGGTTATTTTGTTCGTTGTTTAGAACCATTGCCTCCATCTGGTATTAGTAACGCAATTCTTTTCAACATCGAACGTAAATATCACACCAGTCCAAATGTCATAAATTTGGCGAGAGAACAATTAGGTCTACTATAATTATTAGTCTATGGCGTATACAAACAAATTAGAGTAAAGTGCGGAACACAATTGCGACGTTTCGACGTACGGCGTCAAAAATGATACGCTGGCAAAAATAAAACACGCACAATTGACGACGACAACGTATTGGCGTTTTTGCGTCGTACTTTCAATTAAAACTATTTCCATTTTTTACGCCGCGTACGGCGTATAAGTTCGTATCTGACGTTTCAGACGGTTTGTTTATGTTTGATAATAAAATGCAAATTTAGTGAAATTATTTATAAAATAAAACAATTGCTGATAAAAAATGAGCGGAAATAATTTAAATGAAAAGATTATCGAGGAGGTAAGGAAATACTCTTCCTTTACGACCTTTCCACCCCGGAGTATAGGAATCTTATAAAGAAAGATAAAACTTGGAAAACAATTGGAGCCGCATTAAATATAAATGGTAAATAAGATTTATAAATTATATATCCTGCAATATTACAGAACATTCCTTTCGATTTCCTAGATGATGTGTGCAAGAAACGGTGGAAGTCGCATCAAATCTTTCCACTGTCATCCTTGTCGCTTTGAAGAAATGCTCTTGGTCTTTGCCTTTCAGCTCCAAAAAGCACGCCTGGAAAACCTCTGCTTCATCTCTGGTACGGTTCACTGAACGAACCCACCATCGTTCGTTGTACGTCGCTGTTGTCTGCATGGTGGACGTATTTTCACGACGTTTTACGCCCGCACGCCGTACGTTCTACGTCGATGCGTCGCAATTGTGTTCCGCACTTTAAGTGCCAATGACGTACGGCGCCAAAAATGATACGCTGTCAAAAATAAAACACACATGTTGCTATGATCTCGCGCACAATTGACGACGACAACGTATTGGCGTTTTTGCGTCGTACGTTCAATTAGATCTATTTCCATTTTTTACGCCGCGTACGGCGTATAAGTTCGTATCTGACGTTTCAGACGGATTGTTTATGTTTTATAATAATATGCAAATTTGGTGAAATTATTTATAAAATAAAGCAATTGCTGATAAAAAAAAATTAGCGGAATTAATTTAAATTAAAAGATTATCGAGGAGGTAAGGAAATACCCCTTCCTTTTCGACCATTCCACCCCGAATTATAAATTTATAAAATGTAAACCTATGTATGTATGTTGCTACGTTGTACGCCGATATTGTGTGCATGGTGGACGTATTTTCACGACGTTTTACGCCCGCACGCCGTACGTTGTACGTCGATGCGTCGCAGTTGTGTTCCGCACTTAAACATCACAGTAATGGTAAAATATATCAAAAATCTGACAACATATTCGGAAAGAGAACGCACAAAAACCTATAGGCACAATATCAACTGGAAAAAAACATAAATCGCGTATACGACAAAACAATAATCAACCGACGATATGGTTAGTCTAGACACAAACCAAAGCAAAAGTACACAATAAGCTTGTTTTTTTATTCCCTGCTAAACTAATATTTCGACGACTTTGTATGGAGTGCCGCTTAAAAAAGCTTAATATCGCTTAGTTCTCCATACAAAGTCGTCGAAATATTAGTTCAGCAGGGAATAAAAAAACAGGCTTAATATAGTTGATACTACTGGGTTGTAGCATAATAGTGTTAAAAAGGAACGTGCGGTAAGGAAATTCGTTCCAAAATGAGAAATACGTTATTTGTGCAGAATCTCCATCAAAAATGGATATGTCAGGACATGTTTTATACACCCCCTTTCATATGATTCTAATATTGTATAAGTATACATACATTGTCTTTAGCTGAAGTAGAATTTTCTTTTAAATACTAAAAAAAATAATTTTTTTAAAAAAAGGGCCAGCTCACGGGATCTTAATGCTAGACACGAAATATTCTGGGAATCATCAGAAAACAAATCAAGGTACATTTTGAGGGGTGGACAAAAAACAAACCTTTTTCCCCCATCATACAATGTGAGTCGTTCTAATGTACACACATCTATCTCCCCAAATTTCATCCAAAGTCCAACTAGTATTCGTACTTATACATGTACGTGTTAACATTATATAAAGGATAATAAACTTAAATGTGATTTAAATTTAATGCTAGTTACCACAACTAACCATAATACAAATACAACAAACAAACATTCATGTGTAACCCCCTGTGCTATAAATACATACATAATGATATAAAAAGCTTATATATTTTTTAAATTTTAAGTATCTCAAATTAAATCTTATTAACTTCTGTTGAACATTTGACATTTTACTACTCTCAATTGATAGAATTCAATCTAAGTTAAACTTCAATCTTGTTAATTTTTCGTAGTTAGTTTAGATGGTAAGAAAGAAAAAACCTGTTAAGATTAAGTTTAAAATCCATTTAGCAATTTATACATACAAACTTGAAGATGCGATGAATCGTACAAGAACTCCAGTTAACACTATTATTACATTAGACGTGTTCTTATGTTGAACATTTTCTGCTAGCATTGTTTTTTATTTAGTCAAATATGTATAAGCTAAAATACAATTATGAGATATTTTAGTAAACATATTAAAAATAAAATAACTACAACAAATATATATATACATACATATATATAAGTAAAACAATTAATTATTATACTTTATAGCAAAATAAAACAAAATTATCATAATCATAAATCAAATAACAGCCTAAGCAAACGAAAACGAAAACAAGGTAAACATGATAGGACCAAGTTTAAACTAAAATACAAATAAAACAACAACACAACACAAGCAGTTAAGCCAAAGGTGTGATAACAAAAGGATTCTCTAGAATTGAAGCAATCACCCAGAAATACACCAAAAGGCTTCACCTTATGCCGTATGAGCTTCGAAAGGTTTCCTTTACAAAACGTAATTAGATGAAAAAAATAACAACTAATATCTTCAACAAATAAAATGTTGTACGAGGGTTGCTCAAAGACTAACGCGAATAAATGCAAAAGCTACAACAACTACATTGGTTTAAATTCACATCAAAAGTATTCTGCCAACATGTTAAATACAGGCGAAAAAAACTTCGATGATTTCAAGATTTACTTAAATATTTCCATGATGACTTATAGTCCCATTTTATAGTATTTAATAGGGTCTCACAACTGCCCTATGTCGTGGAGAATTTTATTCAACCATTCTGATCGGGATATACAGGCTCGTATGCAAAAAAATGAGATTGATCTCACAGTTGAGTCGATCGAGCTTAAACTCAAGTAGTTAGATCACGAGTGTAACTCTTGCTTGAACTTAGTTTCGTATACAAAAAGGGGAGATTGAGCTCACCACAAACAACTTAAGTTCATTGAGAAGAATATTAAGGGTGATATTCTATAAGTCGTGAATCAGTCACTTCGCGTTACTTTTGTCGTTTTGGTAGTTTATAAAACGTTACAGCTGTTCGGTGAATACCTGGGTTGAGTTACGTTATTTAATGGGTAGTTTATAAAACGAAGCGCAACGTTTTTGATCACTTCAGCTGTCAAATTGAATACGCCGTAGTTCTTTGCGTTAGTTGAAGAAATTACGAATTTAAAGAAAAATGTCGATCGAGGATGGGCAGATGGATGTATTTTATATTTCATTGCTTATAAGTAGTTGCCATTTTTGGCTGAAATGCAATCGACGTATAGAGCTCAATTTTTTTTTTAAATAATTCAAAATTATATTTTTTACTCACTGAAATTCTCATTTACAATAATAAAATTAGAAATGGAAAGTTCAAATAAATAATGCGTTGCAAAACTATTATAATTATATTTAAAAAATTATAGACATCAGTTGATGTTGACAATAATTAATAACAGAACCAATACATACCGCCAAATGGCACATGTTTTTGAAAAGACCACTAATTCGACATTGCAACCCAAAATAACATAGGTTTTTTTTCACATTTTATGTGAATATTGTTGGTATTTGCAGTATCATAAATAATAGCAGTCTTAAAATCTGTTGATCTACTGAAATAGAGCTAAATTTTTTAATCTTTTTCATTCTACGCATCTCACTCAAGATAACTTTTCTAGTCTATAATTGTTTATTTGAGTTGGGCAACTCTATAAACCACAAATGTCAGTGACAGCTTGCGTAAGCGAACGCAAGCGCGAAGTGGTGTATAAACTACAATTTTTTGCCTTTGGCGTTCGCGTTGGATTTTGCGTTTACGTTCACTTTCGGGACTTTTAGAATACTACCCTAAAGCTCTCTTCTCTTTCAATATGGATTTTTTGTTGTGATGCGTCTTTTAACAGCTCTGGCAGGGTTACAAAAGTCATCGCGGTTACTATTTGACAGCAATGTGACAATTGTCACAAATCGGTATTCTGACATATTTTTTTGGTGACAAAAGTAACAAAAACTGTTACCTGCCAAAGAGGAGGTAACAGCACGTGACAGCTGTTTTATTTGCCGGAAAGTTGATACAAAAACATTTTATAAATTCTGCAAGTAAACAATAAAACTGTATACAGGAAAAATTAATAATATAATTTGTACCAAAACGACAAGAGGGCATAATTAAATGGAGGAAGGACTTTTTTACTTTCTGCTATGGAAATGGAGCAGAAAGAAGAAAGAACTTGTACTTGTGTTAGAAAAAAGAGCGAAATGTATTACAAAATTTTTAACGAAAATATTATTTTAGTGATTAATATACCTTTAAAACAGGCTAAGGTCTTGTCTGTTGTCGGAATCTGCCAAAAAGTATACTAGGGCATTTTTTGAAAAACAAAATTAGCAGAAAAGTGAGGTTAAAAAATGTTTTTTAATTAGCTCCCCAATGGGTTAATAAAAATAAATATGTTTATGCACTGATTTATAGAGCTTAGAAAGTAACTTTGTAATGATATCCATTTTAATCAGATCGGATTATATATACCGGAGATACGAACGATTATATACTCAAGCTTTAAAGGCCTATATCTCAAGAAGTTGGACCGACCGCGGGGGTGAAACAACTTTTTGAACTCAGCGCAGAAGGTTTTGTCGGTGGTGAAATTTTGATGTATGTAAATCAGAGAGTTGGCGCTAAAGTAAATTTCTTCTTCTATTTGCCGCGGATGCATAGGTGGTCTTTCAGTCTAGCATCTCTGGATGTTCCTTGAGGAATGCAATATGCTGGAATGTGCCTTTGCGGTGCGCTCAAATTCCCTTAATAATAATCGATTCATTTTAATTCACTTAAACATAAATATATTATATACTTAGTTTTTCTTTTTTACCGCGTTGATTTTATGCAGAAAACCATATGTTTTTGTATTGTTGTCCCTGCTTTTGACAACCTGGTATTGTGAGGTGAATTATTTGTTACGAGGTGAATTTTTCGTTGTCACCGTGTTGCCAGAATTTTTACCCATCGATTACACTTTTTTACTTCGACTTTTTGCTTCGACATGGGAATTAATGTGAAACAAAATGGCAGAAATACGAAAGTGAAGAGAGAGAAACGTCAAAACTCCCCACAAATGTTCGTATCGTGCGTGAAAGTCTACCCCGCCAGCATCACCACATCTATCAGCCACAAAACTCGTTAGGCGCGCGTGAAAGCCATAGTGCAATGATGCTCTTATTTGAAAAAAATGAGTTCGACTGAAGAGAACAGCTGTGACGCAAACGCTAAGTCCCCTTTTCCACTGGCAAATATTTCTTTGCCAAATTTTTTCTTTTCTGTTTTGGTATTTTCGAATGCTTTTCAACTCAAAAATTTTTCTTTGCCAAATTTTGCGAATCAAAATAAAAATGGTAATTTATAAATTAAGTTTCATATGTTTACTTCAAACAATCACTACAACCAACAGATTTGTAAACAAAAACCGACTGTGTCAGTAAAAACGAATGGGATAAAAACGATATGTCAAATAAATTTGTTTCAGCGAAAAGAACAAAGCAGAATTTGCGAGAACAGCAAATACTGAACTGACAAAGATTTGTTTCTCTTCCTCCCACCCCTCTCGCCAACAAACTCAAGAATTTGCAAAGAAATATTTGCTAGTGGAAAAGGGGACTAAGAGATTCAGTCAAATATTAATGAATATTTGGATGAGAAAGTTAAAAAAAAATCTCTCATCTGACGATTCAAAACACACTAGTGCTATTCATGCAAACAAGAAAACCTAGAACTTTTGCTCAGCGTAAGTTTGCCCCGAAGCGTTTCATGAGGCACCAAATAAAAAGTAAATAAACAAAGTAAAATTAAAAGTTTATGCTTTACCTATTCCATTATTTTATTTTTGTCACATAAATCGAAACCCTCTCTTTTTCAATACAAAAATATTGACAGTGAAATGTCAAAAGTTTTCACGTTTCTTTTTCCAGGTTTACTTTCCACTTTTGTGCAAGTCGCTTCGTATGGGGAATTTGTTTGTTTTGACGTTTTCTGTGCAAATTTACGATGTTTTCGAGTTTACGAGGTTCTTTCGAGCTTTCATGAAGACCACTACTCTTCGTCGTAGGTGCAAATGAGACAAATTCGACGAAAATTAACTTACAGCAGGTGGAATTGCAAGAACTGTTGACTTAACGTTTTCATTTCGTTTTCATATAGAACTGTGATATTTAAATGTATCTTGCACTTTTTTGTTGACTTTTATCGTTGGTATACATTTGTATTGTATTTAACACAACTATTTTGCCACAAAACACGAAATGCGGAAGTTGTTGCTATGTTGGACGTTGTGTACTATTGCCTTTATCCGGTGTTATTGAACCCATGCTTTCCACCATCCAATGTTCACTTGCAACCATACGTATGACGTTAAAAATATTGAGAGAATAATATTCAAAAAGAAGAGATATCAGAAAAAATTGCGTTGATCTAAAATAAAAATATAAAATAGAATCATGAACTGAACCAGGGCATGATACTTCCACAGCGCATTTAGCCTGGACTTCCGTGGACTAGTACCCTTTTCGATTAATGTTGTCATCACCATAGATAAGGTAAACTAATACATAAAGCACAAGTGTTGGGAAAGGATTAGTGTAATGGGTAATTTTCTAGATATCGTTGAAAGCCATAAATTTGACTTTTTTGTTCCCAAAAAAAAAAAGTAAAAAAATTAATTTTAAAAAAAAAGTAAAAAAAATAATAAATTACTTTCAACAAAAATATCACTTCGAAACAAGAATACAACACGTAACTTAAAGTAGAATATCCGATGGCCATCGAATTGCAAAGCCATGTCACCACTAGGGATGCTAAACGGGATTGATTTTCGGGATCCCGGGATATTTCGAGATTCTATTTTGAAAATGTTTTGGGAACAGGTCTATTTTACGGCTTACACTCCAAAAAAAACAACCACAAAGGGGGTAGAATACGTTATTCTAAGCAAAAAAAAAATAAAATAACAAAATCGGGGCAAATGCATAGTTTCGGAGTTATGGGCCCCGAAATTTCGGATATGTGAGAGAGATATGGCGTTAACGTACCGTGCAAAGCCATTGATATCAGTTTTTTATATAAAACAATTCAAAACAAACTCATAAAATAATGTAGCACTTTTTGATAAGTCGCTTAGTTATCGGATGTTGACATTTACAGCCCTATTCTGGCAGGGTTACAAAAGTCACCACGGTTACTATTTGACAGCAATGTGACAATTGTCACACATCGGTATTCTGACACAGTTTTTTGGTGACAAGTAACAAAAACTGTTACCTGCCAAAAAGGAGGTAACAGTGCGTGACATCTGTTTTATTTGCTGGAAAGTTGATACAAAATCATTTTATAAATTCTGCAAGTAAAGAATAAAACTGTATACGGGAAAAATTAATAATATATTTTGTACCAAAACGACAAGAGTGCAGAATTAGCTGAAGGAAGGACTTTTGTTACTTTGTCCTATGGAAGTGGAGCAGAAAGAACTTGCTTTTGTGTTAGAAAGATTGAAAATGCGCGAAAAGTATTACAAAGCTTTTAACGTAAATAACTCCGGTCTCTCAAGGGATATTGTTGAGTAATATACCTTTAAAAAAGTTAAGGTTTTGCCACGAAATACGGTAGTTGTAGCTTTGTTGGACGGGCAAAAATTCAGGACCAGGTGCAGGCAAAAAATTTTTTTAAAAAAAAAAAAACAAAATTAAAGAATGTGAGAAAATGGAAAACTAGCCGTCGGACTGGCCTATGGGGCCCACAGAGTCCAAAAAGGGCCTCAGAATAGGTGAATACAATTTTTTTAAATGCGTTGTATAGTAAATGTCAAAATAAGACGAAAAATTTAAATAAGTTTTTTTCGATAACTACCCCAGTTATGGAGTTATCGATTGATACATTGTTTTAAAATTGTTTTTTTTTTTAGCGCGTTAGATAGTAAATATGAAAAAAAGACGAAAAACTTAAGTAAATTTTTTCGATAACTGCCTTAGTTATTGAACGATACAATTTTTAAAATTTGTTTGTTTAACGCGTTTTATAATAAATGTCAAAGTAACACGAAAAAGTGAAGTAGTTTTTATCAACCAAAAAATTTTATTTTAATTGGGTTTTTAACGTTTCCCTGCAAATTGTGTAAATACCTTAGTTATCGAGTTCTCGACCGATAAAATAAATAAAAAATTTCGTACAAGGAGTATATTTAATCGCGCGATTTTTATTATTATTATTATTATTTTTATTATATTTTTATATGTTTATATACAATGTATAAAACATAAACATATACGGCCTTATTCATAAAAAGTTGTCATAGGTTTGTTGAAGGTTTAAAAAGGTATAGCCCAAAAATTGTATTCATAATCGAAAAATTCCTCTGTTAAGAGTTATCTAACGTCGCCATTTTTGTTGAACATTTTAACCCTTCTTTAAGGCCATTTTATCCGCATTAATACACAAATGAAATAATTTTTTTTATATATAGCAAAATATAGCAAATATTAATTGATCTTTCTATTCAAAATTCTATTCTTTCTATTAATGTTTAAAATTTTGCAAAAATGCAAAAATGCATTAAATAAAAAAAATTTAATTCGGTCTATCGGTTATTGTTCATCTTGTTTTTACATCACAAGCACTGTGAGAATACATAAATCAGGGTTGTCAATCAATTATCTGTTCCCTAGTTAAAATACTCATTATGAATACGGTACTAATAAAACCTTCGCCAAATCTTAAAGCTTTCAATAACTGATGAATGCTTTAGAGCAAATTTAATAATTTTTTATGAATACGGACGATAATGTTTATTTTTCTGGATGGTTAGCATAACCAATCGCATGGGCACTGTACGTACAAAAGTGGACTTATATGGGCTTACAGACATCCCACGAAAAACAAAATGACACCGCCGAATTCGTGACATGAATACCTTTCGTTGAAGTACCCACACTAATCCATACCCAAATGGTCCTGGGTGTACCGGTTTTTTGGACCCTGTGGGCCCCATAGGTCCCTCCGAAGGCTAGTTTTCCATTTTCTCACATTCTTTAATTTTGGTTTTTTTTTAAATTTTTTTGCCTTCCCCTGGTCCTGAACTTCAGCCTTAGCAGTTTCAAACAGGATTCATGGCCTGTTTTCACAAAACGAATGAACGAAAAACGTAAATAATATGAATACTATAGGTCAGACCGTCGGTGGTGCAATGGGTAGTGTGCCCGCCTCTTGTACATGAGATCCTGGGTTCGATCTCTGCTTCTGACCACCTTAAATTTCTTTCGGCGGCAGTCATCTCACATAGTGATGGCGAAACTGTCGAGTATTTAGCCATGAAAAAGCTTCTCAAAAATACCGTTCGGAATCGGTGTAAAAACTGTAGGTCCCAATCAGTGAGCGAAAATTAGAAAGCCCACAGCTCACTGGTTGTGTGAAGCTCTCCCCAATCTCTTAATGGGATGTAATGGCAAACCATTTATTTATTTATAGGTCAGATGAGTGAGTTATTTATATAGGATATGCATTCTTCACATGTTCCTTTAACATATTTCTAAAAGAAATACCTCATTTGACCCAGGTCTCCTTTTTATTTACGATTTAGTTTTGGCCGATTCCTTCGTTCGTTCAAATTCGTTTTATGAAAGCATCCCATTATTCTTTTAATGCTATTCCTGAACGTCATTACAATAGCCAGATAAAGCTGTACGTGACAATTTGTGATTCTTCGCCAAAATAAAACTTGCTATAAACGAAATTTTGTTACGAATCAAATTAACTTTATTTCACATGTCCCTAAAACTCGATTTAAACCTTCAAAATGTATTCCACAAAAAGTTCTTTGAATTCATAATTTTATAAATATTTATAAAGGCTAAAGGAATCAAAGAACGGGTGATATTAAATACAACACCTCCATGCAGCCTAATCGCACAACATTTTAAGCAACCCTCGTGGCAACCAACAAAAATGCCAGACAACGCAGCATCACTGAAAATCAAAATAATAGAAACTATAACTAAAAATCAAAAGGATGTATGAATGTTTAAAAAAGCAATGCTTTTTACTGTTTATCAAAAATTCGCTTAAGTTTTTTCCCATTTGCTATATACAACACTTAAGAATAAATCACTGACCAACTAAATGCAATTTTCTAATAATATATTATTAAACAATTAAGCAAAACGACGAAGAGCAACAACAGTTTATAATCTACATACATATATAGTTTAAGAATTGCTAAAGAGTAACGAGCAGCATTTAAGCAAATGCTAATGAGAAATACGTATGTAAAACAAAAACATGTAAAACTAACAAAAATACATTTAAATAAATGTAAGTATATTATTGTTTGCATTTAAAAGCATTTGCTTATAAACATTATATCAATAAAAAAAAAACTATTACAAAAAGTTACCAATATACATTTAATTTAATTAAAAAGGTTTCATCTGGTTGCCTAGCCGACGACGGTAAGTAAAGTAGTTGACTATAAGAGGTCCTTAAGGTATTCCTGATCCTCCTTCACAAATTTATCTGCTATGTCTTCGGGCACTTCTACTTGTTTGTAATTGTCCAAACCGATTTCATCCTCTTTCCTGAAATTGAATACAATGTATCAACATGTAATTAAATCAGATGCATTTTATTCCTTACTTTATTAAAATGTCGACGACATTTTCACACGCTAAAAGTGACTCCTTGTCCTTGCCGATTTTGGCTTCCCATTTATGGTATTCTCTCAGTATTTCATATACTCCTTTCGATCTCAGATGTTCTCTGGACCTTTTTGTAGAACACAATTGAAGTAGAGACTCTAAGAGCATTATTCTTAAGTCTGGATCTTCCTCGCGAGTTTTTGTTTCGGGTAAGTACTAGAAATAAAAATATTAATTTTAATTGAAACATAAGGGTTTATTATAAATAAAAAGTATTAAAGATTAAGTATAAAAAGATTATATCTGATATCATCATGGAGGTATTATTGGATACAGTACTCGACACATTGGGGACGATTTATTTGATTATTTGTTGATATCAGAAGAACCGAAGTGGCCAACATGATGACAGCATTGAATTCTTTTAATACTTACTTACTTATCCGGTCTCGGACAACCCCGGGGGGTCAGGGACCTTACAAAACGAAGATAACATATTTCGCCAACCAGTTCGATCTTTTGCTTTATTTCTCCAGTTGCCAATACCAAGTGTACGCAGGGATTCGTCAACCTGATCCCTCCAGCGGAGTCTTGGTCTTCCCATTTTTCGTCTTCCTTCGAGTTCGGTTTCGAAAACCCTTCGCGCTGGTTCATCTTCATCCATTCTACTGACAAGGCCTAGCCAGCGCAATCGCGTTATCTTGATCCGCTTAACTATGTCAATGTCAGGATAAAGCTCATGATTCATGCGTCTCCGATACTCGCCGTTGTGCAAGGGCCATACATTTTTCGGAGTATTTTTCTCTCGAAGACTCCTACAGATGTTTCGTCTGCTTGCGATAGGGCCCAGGATTCTGCGCCATAAAGCAAGACAGGTTGAATGAGAGTCTGGTACAGCTGGACTTTTGTTACTCGAGACAGGGCTTTATCTCTAAAGTCCTTGCTTAGCCCAAAATAACATCTATTCGCAAGCACAATTCCCGTTGTTTTTGTTTACGGCAGATCCGAGGTATATAAATTCGTCCACTACCTCGAAGTTATAACGATTATCAACGTTCACGATTTGGTCTTGTCCTCATTTACCGTCATACCCACTTTTGCTGACTCCTTCTCAATTCTCGAAAACAACCACAGTAACTTCTCTAATTGTGCGCCCAATGATATCTATATCATCAGCATACGCGAGCAGCATGTGACTTTTGCTGCTGATGGTTTTATTCATTTGACTGCAGCTTTTCTCAGAATGATCTCCATTAAGATGTTAAAGAGATCGCACGATAGGGTGTCGCCTTGCCTTGTGCGAACCTTTGCTGCTACCAGGTAGTGATCAGAATCGATGTTAGATCCTCTGATCACTCGTACGTCCATTACACTGGATGAGTGCCTTCCATCAATTACCACGCGATCAATTTGGTTCTTAGTTCTTTGATCAGGGGATACCCAAGTAGCCTTGTGGATGTCTTTATGCTGGAATCTTGTACCACTAATGACCATGTTTTTTGCCGCGGCAAAGTCAATCAGTCTCATACAACGGTATGAGAAAGTCAATCAGTCTCATACAACGGTATGAGAATGATTGACTTTGCCGCGGCAAAAAACATGGTCATTAGTGTTACAAGATTCCAGCATAAAGACATCCACAAGGCTACTTGGGTATCCCCTGATCAAAGAACTAAGAGCCAAATTGATCAGGTGGTAATTGATGGAAGGCACTCATCCAGTGTAATGGACGTACGAGTATTCGGAGGAGCTAACATCGATTTTGATCACTACCTGGTAGCAGCAAAGGTTCGCACAAGATTAAGTAGAGCGAAAATCGTACGAAACCAGACGCAGAAGAAGCTGGACATCGGAAAGCTGCAATTACCAGAGGTAGCCACAGCCTACTCAAGGAAGCTCTCGCAACTTTTGGCACAGAACCCACCCCCTCCTGATGACGATCCTGAAGCGCAGTGGAAACCCATTTCCGACTCTATAAAAACGGCCGCAACAACCGTACTTGGGTGTGAAAAACCGCTTCGCAGCAAACCATGTTACGATGAAGAGTGTCGCATTGCAGATTATGAAAAGAACGCTGCACGCATGGCATTGCTTCAGTCAACTGCAACGCGAGCTGCGACTGAGCGGTATAGGGAGAAAATAAAGGAGGTTAACTGTCTCTTTAGGCGTAAGAAACGGCAGTGGAGAAAGTGCAAGAGTGAGATAATTGAGACATACAGAAGGAAGAACGAAGCCCGAAAATTCTACCAAAAAGTCAAAAACGGAACTAATGGACATGGTTCAGGGCCCCCTTCTGTAAAGACAAGGACGGAAATCTCGTCGCAGATGTGCAGAGCATGTTGGGAATATGGAGAGAGCATTTCTCCGCGCTTCTAATACCTGAGATATCCAATGACGATGGGACAATCGATCACAATATGGACGACGACGTCGATTGCCCCCCTCCTAACCAAGACGAGGTCAAAACAGCTATTGACCGGCTTAAGAACAACAAAGCCGCAGGAGCCGATGGATTACCGGCAGAGCTGTTTAAGGCTGGCGGCGATGAGCTGATAAGGTGCATGCATCAGCTCATTAGGAAAATTTGGTTAGAAGTGTACTATGTCCCATATTTAAAAAAGGTGACCCGAGTCTCTGTGCCAACTTCCATGGAATAAGCCTTTTATCCATAGCATATAAGGTGCTATCAAGCATAATGTTCGAAAGACTGAAACCGATTATCGTTGACCTGATTGGACCCTACCAGTGCGGCTTTAAGCGTGGAAAATCGACAACTGACCAGATTTTCACGCTACGCCAAATCCTGGAGAAGACACACGAAAAACAAATCGACCCCTATCATCTATTTATCGATTATAAGGCGGCCTTCGATACGCGGGAAACTTTACGAAGCAATGTCTGAGCTTGGTATTCCTGCAAAACTCATACGCCTTTGCAGGATGACCCTGACGAACGCCAAATCTGCAGTGAAAGTTGGTAAGAATCTTACCGAACCTTTCGAAACTAAGCGAGGCCTCAGGCAAGTCGACACCCTATCATGCGATCTCTTTAACATCTTAATGGAGATCATTATGAGAAAAGCTGCAGTCAACATGAATAAAACCATGAGCAGCAAGTCACATGCTGCTCGCGTATGCTGATGATATAGATATCATTGGGCGCACAATTAGAGAAGTTACTGCGATTTTTTCGAGAATTGAGAAGGAGTCAGCAAAAGTGGGTCTGACGGTAAATGAGGACAAGACAAAATTAATGGTTTCAACGAACACGGCCTCCGCGCGTTTAGACCAAAGCATGAACGTTGATAACCGTTATAACTTCGAGGTAGTGGACGAATTTATATACCTCGGATCTGCCGTGAACAAAAACAACGTCAGCCTGGAGATCAAGCGGAGAATTGTGCTTGCGAATAGATGTTATTTTGGGCTAAGCAAGGACTTTAGAGATAAAGCCCTCTCTCGAGTAAGAAAAGTCAAACTATACCAGACTCTCATACAACCTGTCTTGCTTTATGGCGCAGAATCCTGGGTCTTATCGCAAGCAGACGAAACATCTGTAGCAGTCTTGGAGAAAAATACTCTGAAAAATTGATGGAGTAAAACGCGATTGCGCTGGCTAGTTCATGTTAGTAGAATGGATGAAGACGAAAAATAAAAAGACCAAGACTCCGCTGGAGGGATCAGGTTGACGAATCCCTGCGTACACTTTGTATTGCCAGCTGGAGAAATAAAGCAAAAGATCAAACTGGTTGGCGAAATATGTTATCTTTGTTTTGTAAGGTCCGTGACTCCCCGGGCTTGTCCGAGACCGGATAAGTAAGTTCAAATTTGACAGCGACATTACCGCCCACAGCAGAGACAAGCAAAAAAAAAAAACCCGTCTCCTGTAAAATGCAGTTCTTCTAACATACGATAGTTTTACAAAAAAAAAACGGTCCAATATCTGCATTTAAAGTCGGTTTTATGTAATCATTTGTCAGGCTTGCGCAGAAGACAAAAAATCTCTGTTCTAACTATTAAGTCTCCATGATTAATAATTTTGACCGTGTCAGTTGGTGCACAACAAATTAGTTTCCTTCGTTTTCAACTGTCATTGCGCTATGTGTTGAACTTACCTGCAACTCAATGGGCAACATTTCATTTTCCTCATCCGAGAATTCTTCCGGACCACATAGTGGATACAAAATCGCGTAGAGAACTTCGTCGGATTCCCTTAATATAATTGGATGATAAACGGGATCAAAGCAAATATTCTTAAGGATGCCAATGGTACCACCTCGTCGCACTATGGAATCTTCGTACGACGCAAAAGGCAGAATTTTATCCAGCAAATTGTATTTATTTTGGCATATCAACTCGCGACCTCGGCTGGTCTGTGTTAAATTGCAAAAGATGGGACCCAAGTAGTGAAGCTTGCACTTCTTTTTATTATAGTCCAGCTTGGAAAAGGACTTTGCCAGCATCAGCAGTGCTTTGCCGTCTTTTTCCAATTCATCTAAAATTGCATGCGCCAGCGATTCCACTCGAGTCAGATTACTCAATACCATGGTCCAGGGGTCGGCCAACTGAGAATTCTCGTCGATTATAAATTTTACAGCAGTTGCAACAATTTCGAATTTCTAGAAAGTAACACCCATGTAAAACATTTCTCTTATATGGTAATATCACAGAACTTACCGGATGCACTTGTTTGGCTGTTCCGAATATTTTGATTGCACCATTTTCCTCCGCTGTCAGATTGATTAGGCTCAACACGGAGTCCTTAGCCAGAGTGGAATTACTATCGGACGTGAGGTTAAACAGAGCTATAATGATGTCGTCCATTGATAAAATAACTGATTTGCCATCCGCCGATCCAGTAAGTCCTATGACCCAAATTTACATTATTGTTGACTCAATGATTCTTCCATGACCTTACCTAAGATATGGGTGACGGCTACAGCTTTCAAATCCAGCCTCTGATTAGGTTGCAGGAATTGTATGAACACTGCCAAACTTTCCATAGCGCTATTAATTTTGTAAAGAATTTGTGTAAATTATTTTATGGAAACACCACTCGATTTGTTTACATTCGCTAATATCAAAACACCTAGCAATATTTGTCAACACGTGTTTCTATTATTTTCTTTTTTTCTTTATTCAATCATTTCTCTTCTTGTCCCAAACAGCGTTGCCACACAGTACTACCATTATAGCACTTTATACGGCATTTACACCAAACAAGATTAACGCAATTCGAAGGTTAATAACAAGATTTATTAATTCAGTACCTCGTTTCTGTAGTTCTCGAATCGAAAAAGTTTTCACATTAAGCATGAAACAAAAAATTCCATCGTTTCTCGATTTGTGAGTAAAAAGTGTTTCTGTATATCAATGCGAAAAGAGGCAACACTGATGAAGTTTTGATTGGAATATTCCAAGAAACCTGTCAAAAAAATATAAACGAACTAAATAAACTAGTGCGAAAAAGAACAACAAAAAGAAGTATAGACATGTATTCAACTGAATTTTATTTTTGCTTTCTTGATTTTTCTGTAATGTTTTGGAAAAATTAATTGAAATACATAACAGAGAAGATATAGTTCTTATCTTCTCCAAGTTTTAATTTCTTAAAAAACCTTTTTGTAGAAACAATATCAAAATCTCGCACCGTTTTAATTTGTGAGTATTTTTGACGTTTCACATTTTAATTTTTTCGACTCACTACTTTTTAGAAACAGATTTTCTCGCATTTTTCCAATAAGAATGAAAAACGCAACGTCACAGAAAGTTTTCGCAAAACAAACGTTGTAGAAACAGTCACATGTGAGAAGCGATTTGTTGTACCGATTCCTAGCGTTTTTGTTTCAATTCACATGTTTCATGTGAAAACTTTTTCGATTCGAGAACTACAGAAACGAGGTACAGGTTATAGCAGTAGCACAGCTGATTTCATTGTTTTCATTTAGTTCGTGCCTAATATGTCAAAGTTTGTTTACATTCCTGTTATTGTTAAGATTATTAGTTTGTTCACAAAGTTTCAAAGAATTTGTAATAAACTAGATGGATTTGTTTGATATTAAAGGGCTTTACAAAATTCGACTTGAATCTTTATTATAAACACTAAATTTAACACATTTACAATTAAATTGCAATTTTCACATTGTGTTTACATCAGCTGACTTTGACATATTATGCACTTTAATTTCATCAACTGGTGCTGCTATAACCTGAATAAATAAATCTTGGTTAATAACGTATTTACACCGCCTTTTAACGCGGCCAGGTTAACGATAACCTTGGTCTCTAATCTTTACCGTTTACAGCACTAAATTTTAGATAAATTGACATTTCAGTTGGCAACTCCGTGCTTACACAAACTCCACGCCGAGACAAAATTATCAAAGACGGCGGCACAACGGCTATTGGTTGTGCCAGTTTTGTACAAATTTGGGATTTTTTCGAAATAGCAACCTTTAAAATTGGATCAGTGAGTTTAATCGGGATAGGCGATAAAATCGGCTCACAGTTTAAACCAATAAGAGCCATTTATATAGGCAGCATCGTGAACTTCAAATAAGTTTCCTTCCATCTGTCAAACAGTTGATTTTTTGTGTATGTTTTTATTATGGTTGCATTTTTTAGTAACTAACAGTGTTGCATCAAAATGTATACCAGTTTAAACTGAGATTAAAAATTAAACTTCAGTTTCTACAGATTCGAATTGTATGAGTAATCTTCTGGGTTAGCGCGGGTTAACAGAGTTAACCTTGGAAATGCGCTAAACTCGTTCGGTGTAAATGCCGTATAACTCCGTTAACCCGTGCTAACCAAGAAGATTACTGATACAACTTTAATATGTAGACACTGAAGTTTAATTTTTAACCTCATTTTAATCTGGTGTACATTTTGATACAACACTGTTAGTTACTAAAAAAATGTAACCATGATGAAAACATACACAAAAAGTCAACTGTAATGGTTTAAACTGTGCGCAGATTTTATTGCCTGGCCCGAGTTGACTCACTGAACCAATGTTAAAGGTTGAGTTATTTCAAAACACCCAAAATTTTTACAAAACTGGCAAACCCAGTTGCCGCCAACTTAATTTTTTTCTTGTGGCGCCGTCTTTGATAATTTTGCCTCGGCGCGGAGTTTGCCTAAGCACGGAGTTGCCAACTGAAATGTCAATTTAATCTCATATAGGGCGGTGTAAACGGCAAAGATTATAGAACAAGACTATAGTTAACCTGGAAACGATAAACGGCGGTGTAAATGCGTTATTATAACGCATTTATACGGCATTTACACCGACCAAGATTAGCGCATTTCGAAGGTTAACTCCGTTAATCCACGCTAACCTAGAAGAATACTCATAAAATGTTAATCTGTAAAATCTGAAGTTTTATTTTTAACCTTATTTTAAACCGTTCCAGGCTCTCAGGTGATCGATTGGCAGCAAGTCTGCGAATGCTTCGCTTTTCATTAATTTTCGTATACCCGGTCCTTTGAGTACACCTGTTTAAAGATAAAATATGTTTGCAAAAATTTATTAGCAGTGCGAATAGAGAAAAGTTAACAAATATCGATATAAAAATATTTTAATAGACAATAATATGTACCAGATTTAATTTTATCACCGCTGAGTTGTGGAAAGATGGTTTTCAAACAGTCCAACAACTTTGACTACCACCTCGATGAGTTTCCCACTGATTCCCAATTTAATATGGATGACTACAATATATCAGTAATATCCTGTATTATTGGTTGATTGTGTAATATTAATTCGCCTTGGTTATTGGGACTTATTGTCGCCCAATCTATACGTTGATATTGATTTACGCATCGTGAATATATTCCATTCCCAATTTATTCACTAAACCAGGGATATCATTGCAGTAAGTGCACGTATTTGCATCGTCAACGCTTTAAAGTCTCTGAAAATCATTTTGGTGTGTGAGTTTTCCGCACTTCAAAAATTTGGTCAACATTTCTGAATATACTCGCAACTTACCAAAATGTAATCCACTTAGTTTTGTGTTAGCGGTTGTGGTGTATCATTTTCAACTTGGGGTATCCAATCATATCCATATCGGTCGGATTGGTGACCGCAGTTGATGCTACTTCGGAATCTTTATCCGGACTCGGAGGTTTAGGTAGAGCAGTACCATCATTAAATTCTACTGGAAGTGCGGCAGTGTAAGCGGCTTCATAAAGCATGAAACACATAGACGACGACAGGCTACATGAACACACGACTACAAATGCCGCTGACTGCAAATGTTGACGTGTGGCAGCTACTGAATTATTTTCAAGACGGCAACTGCAAAGTAAACAGCTGATCTGTAATGTTGACGTTTGTGTTATTGTGTTATTTGTGTTAGAAGCAAATAAAATGTCTGGAGAATATTTAATAAATATTATTAAAAACATAACAAAAATTGTGAAAACAGTTAATTATTCTGTCAGTGGTGCCACTTCAGGCATTGACAGCTCTAACCTGTTGATTGTCGCCCACACAAATATAAATTAGTTTAATTCAACTACAGCTACATAAGTAGCATAGACAACAACCTGCAGTCGTGTCGCCTTGCCGTCGTTAAAATATTCACTTGCATATAAACGCATGTATTTTGTTTTTGACAGGTTGTGGTCGGTAGCCTGTCGTCGTCTATGTGTTTCATGCTTAAGCCTTTTTTCTCAACTTTTGTTTGTTCAATCCAACAGCATAATTTTTGCATGTGTAAAACCTGTACCTCGTTTCCGTAGTTCTCGAATCGAAAAAGTTTTCGCATGAAACATGTGAATTGAAACAAAAACGCTAGGAATCGGTACAAAAAATCGCTTCTCACATGTGACTGTTTCTACAACGTTTGTTTTGCGAGCGAAAACTTTCTGTGACGTACTGCTTTTTTCATTCTTATTGGAAAAATGCGAGAAAATCTGTTTCTAAAAAGTAGTGAGTCGAAAAAATTAAAATGTGAAACGTCAAAAATACTCACAAATTAAAACGGTGCGAGACTTTGATATTGATTCTACAAAAAGGTTTTTTAAGAAATTAAAACTTATTTTTTAAGTGGAGAAGATAAGAACTATGTATATCTTTTCTGTTATGTATTTCAATTAATTTTTCCAAAATATTACAGAACAATCAAGAAAGCAAAAATAAAATGCAGTTGAATACATGTCTATACTTCTTTTTGTTGTTCTTTTTCGCACTAGTTTATTTTGTTTGTTTATATTTTTTTCTTACTTGACAGCTTTCTTGGAATATTCCAATCAAAACTTCATCAGTGTTGCCTCTTTTCGCATTGATATACAGAAGCCTTTTTACTCACAAATCGAGAAACGATGGAATTTTTTGTTTCATGCTTAATGTGAAAACTTTTTCGATTCGAGAACTACAGAAACGAGGTACTGGTTTCGAAAAAGTAAACTGTTCATTTTGATTATGTATCCAAGCCAAAAGAGTATTATAGCATATTTTGCACACTGTATTCGGAGTAAAGTCTTCACTGTCGTACTTGTATTAGGTTCATCGAAATAAAGAGTATATACTTTTCTGAATTCCTCAGAAAATCTGCTTTTTCGGTCATGAGTCGCTATTTTTGGCATTATATGGCCGCAAACGTAACAAAAATCATTTATTCTTGGGCACTTGGTATTTTCCACATTGAAATGTTTAATGTTTTTCTACTTCTTAAAATTGTTTTCACCCTACATTATTATTATCTCGTAACACAACACACGCTTGATATACATATATAAAATGAATCGAAAAATATTGTTTAATTAGAAATAAAGTTAAAAATAAAAAAACACATATTTACGTATACCCGTCTCAAAGTATCAAAAATGTGCTATAAACCCATTTTGAACCAACAAATTTACGATTCGATAACGCAAAAACTTGAGCCAATTTATCAAAACGTATTATGCCAAAAATCAAGTTTTGTGATGTACTTTCAGCCGCCATTATTGACAAAACTTATGCCCGAAAAAGTGTGTTAGACTGTGCTAGTTATCACCACCACAAATTTGGTGGCAATAATTCGGTTGGCGGTAGTTCATAATGTCGTGAGAATTACTGCCACGCATTTTGGTGATAGTAATGGACTTGGCGCTAATTCTCAACGATATATGGTTTGGACGTGGCGTTAACGTTTTTGGCGTTAATTCAAAGACGATTTAGAATTAGACGACCAGAAGATGTGCGCAACTTGGCAACCCTGGTAAAAGAGAACCAAAAAGTGCTAGGAGTTCACTCAAACGCATTTCTCTCTCGGGTCATATCTTGCTTATTTCATACTTTTTGCATAGTTTATGTAACTTTACTTCAGCATGGTTGGAATTTGTATAGTTATATACAATAACACTATCAAAAAGCTGCTCGTGTTTTGAAATATTCAATGAAGAGAGAGAGTAGAGAAGTACTAGGGTTTTACTCGTCTTGTTTGTTGGCATTTGAGTGAAGAGAACTTTTGACTGTCTACTTGTACTTCGTTTTTGGTTAATTCACACCCATTTTGGTGGCAATAATTCGCTTGGCGGTAATACACATATGTCGTGGCATTAATTCTCAAATATTTGCGAATTATTGCAAGTGGGGTTAATTCACATGGCGTTAAAGCATAGCGTATGTCAAACAGTTGATTTTTTGTGTGTTTTTATTATGGATGCATTTTTTGGTAGCTAACAGTGTTGCATAAAAATGTATACCAGTTTAAAATGAGGTTAAAAATTAAACTTCAGTTTGTACAGATTAAAATTGTATTAGTAATCTTCTATATTTTCGTTTTAGAACGTTTGTTAAATAATAAATGGATCTTTTTTGGTACCTTTTTGTAAAATGAATTTTACATACCGTAGGCCGTCGGTGGTGCAACGGTTAGTGTGCGCGGCTGTTGTGTAAGAGAACGTGGGTTGAATCCCTGCTCTGACCACTTTACACTTCTTTCGACGACGACCACCTTGCTTAGTGACGGCGACACTATAAAGTAATAAGCCATGAAATAGCTTCTCAGAAAACCGTTCGGAACCGGTGTAAAACTATAGGACCCAATCAGTGATTGTGAGAAGCTGTGGAAAAATATTTATTTTATAAATTTTCCGGTGTCATTAACCAGCCGTGGGGCAATTTGAAGTTGTGTTTTTTGGTCCAAACTTTTTAGGATAATGCTTGTTATATCGAAATATGAACTGTATGAACCATGGGAGCATATATAACTATATTTTTCATACACTTAAAGTTGAGATTGATAATATATGTCATTAACCCTTGAAACACCAAAGATTCACAAGTACAAAAACCCCAATTTTGAAAAATTATTTTATAACACAAAAATACTATGCCGACGCCGCGAAGCCGTTGTTGGACCCAACCCAGAGGAGAAAATTTCTTAGTACCTCACATGTGTTCTATTTTGACATAATAAGCATTTTTTTGTAAAAATTCGATCAAAAAACACAAAACTTTAACCACTTCTCAGTAGGTTAATAGAGCCGTGAAGTTTATATGCCGTTTGAAAGGCTTTTACATAAGCTTTGAAAGGCTTTCCAATGGATAAGATTTCCAATTTTGTCGCGATCCCATAGCGTAGACCAAAATACCTCAAATTGTTTAACCAATATTTGAAGTCCCACATCTCGAAAACTATGCGTTTCCTGGAATTGTTAACTTTTTTACACTCCAGGGGCAACGCTAAAAAACAAAATCAAAATCGGGCTTATGTGATTAAACTGCATTTGTGCCAAATATTTTATAGCAATGTTCGAGGCATTTATTATAAAACTATTTGAAGAAAAAAATATATAAACCAATAACAGAAATTAGCGTGGCAAATCCCAATATCAAATAGAAAATGAAAGACAAAGAAAGGGAAATAACAGATAACTTTGTTGATTTGATTAAATTTACAAGCATTACAATTGCTTAAGTGGAAAGGTATTATTTGATTTTTATCCTTGAAAATGGATAATCGAAAAGATATACACATTTGAGTTCGAAATGTGGTAGTAAATCTCGGAAAATAAATCTTATGGAGAAATTGCTAGGAAAGTAAAATTGAGTCGTGCTGCTCTACAGACGATAATTACAAATTATAATAATACCATAGTACCGAAAATAAGCCATCATCTGGCAGACCTAAGAAGCTTTGGAGACGCGATGTAAACAGTATCTATTATTAAAGTAGTTAACCAGGATCTGAAAATAAGTGCTCCGAAATTGGAGGAACACATCGAAAAATTTGTCAATATAAGTGTTACTCCACGAACAGTAATAAATGTTTTACATGATACTGGATTTAAAAGAAGAGTAATACTCAGAAAGCCACTAATTTCAGCGAAGAGTCGTATACTCTGCCTTCAGTTTGCTAAATTTATGCAGACAATAATATAGATGTTTGGAAGCGCGAGCTATTTACCGGTGAAAGTATAATATTTTCGGAAGTGAGTCAAAGTTTGGAGACAACCAAATACTGCACTTGATCCAAAGAAATTGACTTCGGCATTTAAATGACTTCCAGAATGCGATGACGCATTAGTGGTCTTAATGAAAGCTCGAAAGAACCTCGTAAACTCGAAAACATCGTAAACTTGCACAGCAAACGTCAAAACAAACAAATTTCCCATACAAAGCGAGTTGCTCAAAAGTGGACAGTTTTCGAGGCACATTTGCTGCGCAAACGTGGGATGGAGAAACGTGTAAACTTTTGACATTTCGTTGTCATCTGACTACGATGGATAAATAAGGTGATAGCACTAGAACAGTAGAAAAAGTACACATACATAATACATGCAATTGCTAATGCTACCACCTTATGTATCCATCATGGTCAGCTGATATGGTTTTGAGCACAACTACGCTGAGCAACTTTACCTGGTGCCTCATGCAACGGTGCGAGGGAAACTTGCGCTGAGCAAAAGTTCTCGGCTTTCACGTTTGCATGAATGCCGCTATTATGATTATCATTTGTTACAGAATTGTTTAATTCCTGGTTAGAGATTATAATATTCCCACGCGTATTGTAATGGTGTGATCTAGCACCACGAGTTCTACCTCGGATTCTGGAATGAGGAACATTTGGTATTTTCATCGGAGAATTAGCTATGGAATTTGAGTCTATATTCTCATCTAATGTTGGTTCAATAAGCGGAAAGTTATATTTTCTTAGATCGGATATCAAACAATCTTGACTAGCTGTCATTATTTCTTGACAAATTCTGCAAATTTGTAAACTATCTGTAACAATACTTGCCCTTTAAGCGACATTTTAGGAAAAAAGAAACTTGACAGAATTTAGTTGAAAAATAATAAATCTTTTGTATCGATCCGAGAAACTGTACTACTAAAGATTATTCAAATTATTTTTATACAATGTATTGGTTGATACAAATATGTTTCCTGTGGACAAAAATCTAATGATCGGAGCAATAAAATTAATTAACAAACTTCCTACTCAATCAATAAAAAAATGGGTTATTAAATCGTATGTAGTCGAATAAAATACTTGCAATTATAGTACATGTCAGCCAAAGCCAAAACTTAACTCTATGGGCTACTCCAAAATGGGATCGGACAATATATCACACATAGCAATATCATTGTATGATCCAGATCAATTTCAGGGTTAACTACCATATCCAACTGAAAGTGTCCAAGTGGAGTGTAGTGAAGTGTACTGGCAAAAGCGTTAAAAGTTTAAAACACGTTCAGTTTCTTAACAAAAGTTGTGAAAGTACAAAAACGGTTAATTCACTCGACTAGTCACGTAACTAAAGTTTCTGCAGTGTACTGACTGACACATACACTCCGGTTCACTTATTTAAAGGCACTAAAAATTCCATATTCAGCAGCCTGTATCTTTTGCAATTTGTAACCGATTGCAGAATTTTAAAACGGAAATGGAAGCTAGACATCTTGAGATATGAAAAAAATCATGACAATAATGGTTTCTTAACTAAAGAACTTTATTTGAGCAATTTATAAAAAAAAGTACAAAACTGTACTATTTTTTTCGTTCACTTGAATAACGGCACTTTATTATTTTTTTAATTATTTTTAAAGTATGCGATGATTTTTTGTAGGGAGCGTTTGTTTATTACAATTTATTACATCTTAATCATTTTACGAGTCAAAATGGCAAAACAAAACCGCGCAAGAGCTAAAAAAATGGACGGAGACCAACAGTTGTCGACAATTACATCAAGGACCCCGAGGAGTATGGAAAACATTTTAAAGGAATGGTTTCATTGTCTTTATCTACGTATGAGAAAAGAAAAATCATCAGAATTGCTTCTAATTATGCCTTATCCTTGTCAAAAATAAGAGCTCAAGCTGGAGTGGAAACGAGCTAGTCATCAGTACGCAGAGTTATTAAGAGCTGTGAGTATCTTAAATACCTGAAATTACAAAAAGGCCGCCACTTAATGCTCCTCGTAAGGAAAAGATGCTTCAATTCGCAAGAGACTACATGGTATGGGATGTGCAACCAAGAGATCATGCAAATGACTGGAGAACCGTTGTATTTACGGATGAAAAGAAGTTTAATTTGGATGGTCCTGATGGCTATAACTATTATTTGCATGATCTGAGCAAAGAAAAACGTTTTTTGAACCGACATCACAGCCGAGAGGGCGGTGTTATGGTGTGGGGTGCTATTATGTACTATGGCAAAGTGCAAAAATTGCTGGTGCAAGCTATAAAACATTATTGGAATCGGCTTTTCCGAAGTTCAGTGAACTATTTGGTCCCATATCATGGATATTGCAACAGGATAATGCCCCTATACACAACGCCAGAGTAGTAAAGGAGTTCATTGCAAGCCAAAATTTTAATATTCTTGACTGGCCACCCTATTCGCCAGATCTAATCATTATCGAAAATGTCTGGGGTTGGTTATCTCGTAAAGTCTATGAAGGAAGTAGACAATTTGATGACAAGCAGCCACTAATTCAGGCAATTAAGGATGCTTGGAATCAAATTTCGTTGGATTACATAAATTCGCTTTATCTCTCAATGAAAACCGGTATATTTGAAGTTATTAAAAATACCCATTACCTATAGCTCTTAAGTAAAGTAAAATAAATTAAAGACACAAGAAAAACTGTTTTTCATTAAAATTAGTTAAAGTGCCTTTAATCAAGTGAACCAAAATTTGGTTCCATTTTTGGACTTTTTTTTATAAATTTCTCAAAAAAGTTCTTTAGTTAAGAAACCACTATTGTTATGATTTTCATTATATCTCAAGATGTCTAGCTTCCATTCCATTTTAAAATTCTGCAATCGGTTACAAATTGCAAAAGATACAGGCTGCTGAATATGGAATTTTTAGTGCCTTTAAATTAGGGAACCAGAGTGTATTTGAAAGTACACATCACGCGTTCTAAACGTTTTCCACTATAAGTGTAGATGAAGTCTAATACAAGTTATAAGAGTAATTTTGAGCCGAAATTACTCTTCGGCCCCACGTTGGGCGTCATTTATTGTAATGAACAAATAAAAACTGGTATTTCTTTGAGCAAACGACAGGATATCGGAAAATGATGGCGAGAGCCATTAAAAACCTTGCTAATAGGTCTTATGGGGGGAGTTCGTAACCCTTTCAATACTTCCTCTATTGATCTTTTGCAATGAAATATGTGTAGACTCTCTAAAACAAAAAAATAACAAATTAAGATGGAGGGATAAGTGTTACTAGGCTAACCAGAACATAATAACATAAAGCCCACCACAAAAGAATCTAGTAACTATCGAAATTAGAAATTAACTATCGAAAGTATTAACTGAAAAGGTGTTTCTAATGGTTGGGACCAATGATGTTGTTTGGCAATCACATTCTTTATCCCTCCCTACCATTGTCCTAACCTCGAGCGAAGCCCCAATTTTTAATGTTCACCAGTCAGCAGCAGATTATGAAAGAAAGTCGCAATCACGCTATATTTTCCAAGAAAGCTAATTATACAATTACAAAAATCTGGAGACTAAGGGTAGTATTCTAAAAGTCCCGAAAGTTAACGCAAAAGCCAACGCATAAAGCAACTATGGTATAGAGAAGAAAATTTACTCATGGAGTGGAATGCCAACAAAGAAAACGAGTGAAGCGCGTCATTTCTCTGATCTCTCTTACTCTCTTCGTTGAATATTTCAATACATGAACAGTTTTCTGATGAAGTTATTGTATCCAACTATAGTAATTCCAACCATATTTAAATAAAATTACATAAAGTATGTGAAAAGTATGAAATAATCAAGTTATGACGCGGGAAAGAAATGCGTTTGAGTGAATCGAGTCGACTCTTTTGGTTCTCTTCTACTAGGGTTGCCAAATTGCGGTGGTTTTTTCTTCTCTACTTGTACATCCTTTTTGGCCAACGCGAACGCCAAAGTCAAAAAATGGTAGTTTATACATCACTTCGCGCTTGCGTTCGCTTACAATAGCTGTCACTGACATTTGTGGTTTATAGAGTTACCCAACTAAAATAAACAATTATAGATTTGAAAAAGTTATCTTAAGTGAAATGTGCAGAATGAAAAAGATTTAAAAATTTAGCTTTATTTCCATAGATCAACAGATTTTAAGATTGCTATTATTTATAATACTGCAAATACCAACAATATTTACATAAAATATATACAAAACATATTTTGTTTTGAGTTGCAATGTCGAATAAATTTTCCCATCTATATTAAATTAGTTGTCTTTTCAAAAACATTTGCCATTTGGCGGTATGTATTGGTTCTTTTGTTTATTATTGTCAACGTTAACTGATATCTAAAATTTTTTTTAAATATAATTATAATAGTTTTGCAACGCATTATTTATTTGAACTTTCCATTTCGAATGTTATTATTGTCAATAAGAATTTCAGTGAGTAAACAATATATGTAATTTTGAAGCCAAAATTGGCAACTACTTATAAACAATGATGTGCAAAATACTTCCATCTGACCATCCTCGATCGACATCTTTCTTTAAATGTGTAATTTCCTCAACTAACGCGAAGACCTGTGGCGTGTTCAATTTGACAGCTGAATTGATCAAAAACGTTCCGCTGCGGTTTATAAACTACCCATTAAATAACGTAACTCAACGAAGGTAGTCACCGAACAGCTGTAACGTTTTATAAACTACCAAAATGACAAAAAAGTAACGCGAAGTGACTGATTCACGACTTATAGAATACCACCCTTATTGTTGGCAATCAGACAGCGCAGTACCAATAAGACGTTGCTGTTCGTTACATATCATTTTGATACTCCGAATATTTTCCAACAGTTGTAGTTGTTAAGACAGCCATGGCAAATTTGAATAAGTAGAGAAACAAAAAAATGTTTTTAATCTGATGAGGTCCCTTTCACATGGCGAGCTTTGGCTGCCACTTACGAGAAATCGCGGATGTTGGTTTAACAACCAACTTAAGTCGCTTTTTGAACTCCCAAGCTTTGGCAAGGAGTCCGTTGAAGATTAGAGAAGTTTGCGACGCGGAATTAATGGTTGTGTTTCTGTGTTGGCTACGTACAATGTCTCGACCGCTGATTGGCATGCAATTTTAGTTTTTATGTGCATCTAACGGTTGCCGAAATATGTTGTCTCTCTTTGGGAGCATACGATCAAGAACAAATCCGTTTTGTCTACCTGGAAAGAGTTGGATGGATTTCTTCTTGAGCATATTCAGACATTAGAGTGCCGTAGGTATCTGAATGGAGCTAATAACGCGAATAAGTCGGCCGAAAGGAAGGTGAAAACTCACGTCACAAAAACGGCCTCTGCGGAATCTTCGCGTTCTACGACGAAATCGTGTATCCTCCGCCCCAGCCAAAATCATTTTCTCCGAAATTCGTCAATTGTTGAAAGGTTTGCGTCGGTTATGCGCCATCATATTTGTATAAACTGTTTGCCACAGGTACATGAGTTAAAGGACTGTAAGAGTTCTCAAAATTGTTTCGTTTGTAATAAAAGTCATCACACTCTTCTTCATAGGGATGCCTCTTCTTCTGAAGCGGCGGCTTCTACATCATCTTATGCCCAGCGGTCTACAGCCGGTTTTTATTTGCCAGCAGACCACTCGGCAGTTGATCATGCTGTGTGACATCTACGTCGTCGGGTTTGAATAGGCAGGTATATCTATTTTATTACGGAGCACCTACGGAACACGCTCAGATTGGTGGTTAGACCTATTGAGACTTGGATTTCTGCTGTTTACCAATCGGTGGCCGCAATTTCGCGCAAAGTATGTATGTTCGCTAATGCTAGGGTTTGCACTGGACACGTCATTTTTGCCATTTAAACCATGGCATTGTTTGCCACAGGTACATGAGTTAAAGGACTGTAAGAGTTCTCAAAATTGTTTCGTTTGTAATAAAAGTCATCACACTCTTCTTCATAGGGATGCCTCTTCTTCTGAAGCGGCGGCTTCTACATCATCTTATGCCCAGCGGTCTACAGCCGGTTTTTATTTGCCAGCAGACCACTCGGCAGTTGATCATGCTGTGTGACATCTACGTCGTCGGGTTTGAATAGGCAGGTATATCTATTTTATTACGGAGCACCTACGGAACACGCTCAGATTGGTGGTTAGACCTATTGATTTCTGCTGTTTACCAATCGGTGGCCGCAATTTCGCGCAAAGTATGTATGTTCGCTAATGCTAGGGTTTGCACTGGACACGTCATTTTTGCCATTTAAACCATGGCATTCGTTCTTCCACGCATTTCTGGAAATCTTCCGGCTGATTTCCTCTCGCGTTTGCCGAATCTTTGTTTGGGTGACGCTAACATTTTTGACTGCCGACCTGAGGATCTGCTTCTCGGTGCATATCTTTATCGACAAATTCTGATTGAGGGTATTAGGCAGAATGTGTTCTCACTTCTGGCCCAGAATACGGAGTATGGTTTGATCATTACGGGTCCCGTTAGTATTAGCACCTACTCTTCACTACTAGGATCGAATTTACGGAGGAGGGCAATCTCAACCAGCATCTTTTACGCTTTTGGGAGATGGAGGAAACTCCTATAAGGAAATGGTTTTCTTGACGGATGATATATAGTTACGCTTCCGTTCGAGTCAGAATGTCCCCAGATTCTAGAGTTGGACAAGACAAGGTTAGGTGTATTGCAACAGCTTTTGAGAAATGAACGGTGAGATTGAAACCGTTTACGATTCAGTGGTCAATGAGTATCTCGATGTGGGCCATATGCGCCTAGTTGATAGACCGATTTCCACCAATGACAGAATATGTTATTTGACCCACCACCCGGTTATTACTCTTGCAAAGAAGATGACGGAGTTACGAGTAGTGTTTTATGCTTCGCATTAAACCACTAATGGATTGAATCTTAACGGCCTCCTCCGTGTCGGTTCGACACTTCTATTTGTCTATTTATATACGTTACTCATTACACAAATGTACAGGCAAATTCGAGTAGATCCCGCACATACGCCCTATCAGTGCATTCAACATAGGGAATCTCCCACTCAGGGCATAATGGACTATGAATTACTGGCTGCCACCTTCGGAGTGAACTATGCTCCGTATCTGGCTATACGAAAACAGCTTCAATTATCCTCCAGCGGCTCATATTTTGCGGAATTGTATGTACGTAGACGACGTACTTACGGGTACCCACGATATGGTAACTACGTTTAAGTTTCTGGACCAGCTTAGCGACACCTTGTTGTCGGCTAATTTAAAGTTAAGAAAATTTACATCGAATCACAAGTCCATCCTCGAACGTTTTGCGCGGGAACATTTGGCTGAGGCCTACAGTTCCAAACCTTTGGGTATTTTATGGAATGCTCAATTGGACGTTGTTTTACTTTTCTGTGGAACCTATTGGAATACATCTCATGATACGAAGAGAATCGTCTTGTCGATTATTGATCAACTGTTCGATCCAATGGGTTGGTTGGCCCTGTGATTTTTGTGTATTATAATGCAAAATCTATGGTTAGATCAGATTCAGTGGGAATCTGCCCATCGACGCCCGGGCGACCTAGTTTCCAGGATGTAGATGGTAATTGCTCGTGGCTCATGGTGTAGTCAATGCGGAGGCGATTTTCAGGGAGCAAACTCTCGAGCCAATTCCCGGGATGCACGGATGAAGTTGGTCCCGTTTTCCGAGAAGGCAGTGATAGGGCAACCTCGTCGATACAAAGCGTTTAAATGCTGCAAGAAAGGACTCTGAAGACAAATCCGAAGTAGCCACGAGGTGTACAGCTTTCGCAGAAAAGCTTACAAAAACGCAGACATAACCCTTAGGTATTTTGCGTGAGCGCCGTGACAATGCCTTGACATGAAACGGACCTGCGAAGACCACCACTGTGGTAGTGAAGGGTTTGTCCATGCTTGTCCTTTCAGGAGGTAAAGCTTCCATGATTTGGTTGGAGACGCGTTTACGGTCGTCATGTTCTTCATCCGAGGAACCCAATAGTCAATACGCAATTACCACAGATAATGGAGATGAAACGCACAAATTCCGTCAACAATTTAAAAAATCTACAGCTGTATGGAAAAAGGATTGTATGTCTCTCCGAATACAATAAAGTAGGAGAGAGGTCCAACCGTCCACTAAAGCCCATTACTATCCAAAATTGCATTCAAGGGAACTAAATCACTAGTAGCGGATAACGGAGTCCGATCTAGGAGACACTTATACTCCGCGAAGTAATGTTTTTAGGCAAGAATTGCCAGGCGCATTCCGAACTGGAATGTCTTTCCGAACTGGTAATCGCTACGCCTCGGAAGACGTAACCAGCTCGATGGGGGGAAGAAACGGAACGGATTAGAGATTACCCGCAAAGCCCTATCGAGTGACGAAAATCTATATAGAATGTCCTCATAGTTCTCGAAGAAATAACTATGACTCCTGATTGCCCGCTTTTCCAACTCGGTATCAAGAGGAGAGAAGTCTCGAACGTGGTACCGATTTAACGTGGTACCAGTTATGACCACTCTCTATTTACCCCTGCAGGGTAGTTTCCTTAACAACGAAAGGACGATCGTAGAATCCATACGGCAGTAAACCTGTCGAAGAGGAATACCGATTTCACTCAAAATTGTCTTACGTAACCCGGAGGATTTTATAGGTGCCACACTAGACTTGACAGATTGCAAATGAACCCGAACTTCGCAATTGGGAGCCTCGATGTGAAGGTATATTACCCACGCGTATGCTTTCTCTGAAGAATCGGAAAAGACGCGCATGTGTTAAGCATACAATATCACAAAACTACATCTTGCTACTATAGGAAAATGGCTGCCAAAATTGCCCTTCTATGACAAGGTAATCTCCGAATACGAAGAAGCGATGTTGCTGGATGAGGAGCACAGCATTCTCATTAACCAGCCCTCGGCTGACGCAGCCCAAACTGATCCGGATCCATTGGATAAGGGCTCTTCCGTTTCGGTGGTCCCTCCCGCTTCGATGGCCTTATCCACTACAGATGCCTTTGCGACTACCACTCTTGTTGTCGCGCTTACGAACTCAATGGCGAAGAATGTCTCAATTCTGACCCCGATTGCCTCCATACGTCGACCTCCCACGTCGTCGAAAGCATGCCTGCATCCGGTTGGGTCTTCCCCGTCTTGAGGTATGCTCCAGTAACGTCCCCATATTGTGGCGCGTGTCAGGGGCAGCTTTGGCTCTTCCGGTGCCTCGTTTTTAGGAAGACGAGTAAAGCGACCCGACGAGTAAAGCGACCCGAGCTCGGCAAGGGTGTTGCGGCAATTGTTTAGTCACTGAGTAACCGACTGGCTCGTGCACAAGTACAGGTAGATGTCATGTATGTTAGGAGAATCATCACAGCCTCCTACACCCTCCGCGCCTGGGCTGCACTACCGACTAAGCTCAATACGCGAGCAATCACATGAGAAGTAGACCTAGAGGCGGCCGTCGCTTGCAGTCGGCTTACTCCGCGCACCCCAAGATAAATGCGTTGTGCCTGCCGCAACTGTACAGGGGATCTCGCCGTAGTAAGCTCAGAATTGCCACTTGTCCCACTCTGCTTACACTTCCCCAATAGCATGAAATAAATACTCAACCCCTGAGGTCGAGTTGCCACTTCGGCATTTAATTATTGTGATACCGTCTTAAGTGGTACAGCTCCTGCTGACCGGGTTGATTGTTCCGGTACGCTGTTGTTGATTCAGCCGGTCGTGGAAGTCAGGTATGTACTACTCCAGTGCAGACGTTGCACTAGACCATAGCGTCATCCCATGACCTAACACGGCGGTAGCATTCTCGGCAGAAGTTGGTGACATGGCATACACCTCCACTCCAGAGGAGTCCATACATCAACGTATAGTAGAAATTATGAGGGTTTCCCGTTAGCTGACTCCAAACTCTTCGTTCAGCGGGTGTGGTATTGGTGTCAGATCCTGAGGTTTTACCCGAGATCTACCAGCGTTGACAGGAGCCACGGGTTGTTGAATTCGTTATTAACAATATTCGGTTGAGTCATATCGGGGCCATACTATCGCTAGTTCTTTTCCCCAATACGGTCCAGGTCTCAGAAACCCAAAAAAAAAGATCTCACAATAAAGTCCACACTAAAAAACTTATTATACGCCTTTTATATTTGTATGCACAGCTTATTCCCCCCAGCACCAATTCAGAAGTTATAGTGGTATTAATACCTAAACGGAACGATATATAACGAAATTTTAAATTGGGTGTTTATATTTTCAAAACTTAAAAAATAAATTGAGGTCAGATGATTGTGGTGGCGGCTGCAGCTCCAAATTAGCCATGATTGAACAATTTCCGACTTATTTTTCGGGTCGTTGTCATGATAAAACCGAAATTCCTGTCATATGTCATGATAAAACGGAAATACCTGTCTGGTTTTCTGAACTTTCCAATTAATTGGGTTTGAATATATTGTACATATTTTTGACCATCGTAATCTCAAAAAAATCAAAATTCCCTACCCCGGCTGTTGCCATACAGACCCACCCCATGACACTGTCACCGCCGTGTTTAACTGTTGCTTTTAAGTTTTTGTTTTGTAATCCTGTATTTGGCTTACGCCACACATATGTTTGAATATCCGAGCCGAAGATGTTAAATTTAGACTCGTCCGCAAATATTACTCCCAAAGGCTTGAGTCCTAAGTAACACGATGTTTGGCAAATTTAAGACGCACTTGGTTGATTTTTCTTATTTATTAAAGATTCTTTACGGGCTAATCTACTATTCGAATAATGGTTTTGAAACACACGGCGGATAGTTTCTGTACAACACGTCTTATTTAATTCAATATTTTATTAACGAGTATAGTCAGTTTTGAAGCAGATAACTTAGGGGTTCTCTTATTTTTCTAACGATATACCGCTCGTCAGTTTCATTAAATATTTTATTGGGAGCTTTGCTGCCATTATTGTGGATCCTATTTTCATACACATAGCTAGATATACTTTGCCCAGGAGAATCACTTAGGCAAACCATTTAAGCTATTTTTAAGCGCGAGTGACCATTTTTGCAATGGCTGAGGACCAACTCTCGTTGATCAATGGTAGTACGTCGTCCCATTGTCAAAACATTCGCTTGTGAATCACTTGACTGTCGAAAACATACCAAAAATGTATCTGCGTCATATCCAACATGACAAAAAAGAATATATGCACATAAAAATGTACCGCTACTCGAGTACGGGTGCAATCGTAATAGTTCTCCCAGCTAGCTGGTTGAAATAAGATGTGACGTAAAATTGTGTATCATAACTACGTTTTCTGTTCTATATGTTCTGAGGAACCAAATTATTTGTTGTTTATTTTACATATTTTCTTTAAATTGTGATATCTGTAAAACTGTATGTAAATATTCTCAATTTTTTATTTTGTGTAGAAGTTATAATAAGTTAAATACTTAAATTTCAAGAGGTTGAAATAAGCTGTGAACCACTGTACGTACATTGAATTTTTAGATAACTATAGTCATTTTATTATTTCAATTTCTGATATTGTTTGACATATATATTTTTATTTTATACTCAAATGAATGTTTTTTACCCAATTTTTCCCTGTAACACAATAAGTTATTTTTAATATAAATACAATGTTGTAAATCGTATAAGAAATAAGTTTAATTTGATGTAAATCTTGTTGATATATCCCATAAGTCGTAGTTTTGTACATCTTTATATACATATAACGTACAAGGTGTTTCAAAAGAAGTCATTGTTTGGCTCTCATTTTTTTTCTAAATGAAAAACTTCGATTCTGTTTTTTGATTATGTTTATTTGAACCTTTAGAATTTTATTGGTTAAGCTGAGAAGATGATATCGGTTAAATGAGCGCCGTCACAATTGATTACCATACGGGCTCGTTTTATGGCATTTTGTTCATAATGATTTGAAAATCATAATGAGCGATGAGGCTCATTTCCACCCCAGCGGGTACGTGAACAAGCAAAACTATCGCTTCAGGGGCACCGAAAATCCACGATTGATACACGAGGATCCATTACACCCGCTCAAAGTGGCTGCATGGTGCGCTGTTCAAGCTGGAGGAGTCATTGGGCCATTTTTTCGAGAACGCCGCTGGTCAAATGACAACAGTGGACGGTGCGCGCTATCGGGCCATGTTAACCGAGTTAATTTCTGCCGCAATTCGACGAATTAGGACTGGAGGACATGTGGTTCCATCAGGACGGAGCAACGGCACACACTGCGCGAGCCACAACCGATATTCTGAAGGCGGCGTTCCCGGGTCGCCTCATCTCTCGTTTTAGCGAATTGCACTGGCCCGCCCGATATAACCGTTCCAGACTTTTTTTGTGGGGTTTTTTGAAGTCCCGTGTTAACGTGGACAAGCCCGAGACTCTGGAAGCCCTCAAGGTCAACATTCGACACGAGTGCGAGAATTTGTCGCCCGAAGTTCTCGCCGAAGTGATGAAAAATGCCATAAAACGAGCCCGTATGGTAATCCATTGTGACGGCGCCCATTTAACCGATATCATCTTCTCAACTTAACCAATAAAATTCTAAAAATTCAAATAAACATAATCAAAAACCAGAATCGAAGTTTATCAGTTAGAAAAAAATGAGAGCCAAACAACATCGGATGACTTCTTTTGAAACACCTTGTATAATATGAAAATTTGGAATATGTAAATGAAATTAATTGGATCTTAAGTTGCCGTTTGTTGGCAACCCTTTTCTAACTTCTTCCTTTCGTTAAAATCTGTTTACTCTTTTAGTTTGCTTCTCCTATATTGTTCTAAAAAGATAAACAGATTCTAACAAGGCTGATCTAGTGGAGGTTGACGGATTAGAACAGCTGATTTTGCTCTCATATGACACTATCTAACAAATTCTGTGTATTTAGTTATTGTACTTTTTTGTTTACTTTGTTTGGCCGTATGTATTTGTGTTAAATTTGACAGTTAGAGTCATGGAACAAAAACAAAATCCCTGTTGTTGGTGCCCACAATTATAACAAACGCTACTGCGTTAACCTCTACTAGATCAGTCTTGGATTCTAACGAGTAACTCCCTCCCTTCTCAATCTTATCTTGCTGGGTGGTCTTTCGTTAGAATTATCTATAACACATTTACGAGAAGCTTTATCAGCTTTACGCCCACGGGTGGGAGTTCAGAGATAATTTTCTGTGATATGAGTTCGAAACCAGGTGTTCTTTTTGGTTAGCAGTTTCCTTTAAAATGTCAGCAACGGTCATACCTCTGTCAAATATTTATATGTGTAAAATAATTTTTTTTCTTTCCCTCTGAAAACTAACTGTAATTTAATGTCGACCATATACAATTTTTTCGATAATATCCTCCCTCTCTCTTTATCATATACTTTTTTCTCTTTTGGACTTTATTTGTAGTCCCGTTATCTATGATTATCGCTGTAAGTTTACAATTCAATAGAAAATAATTTTGTATACGTGCAGTAGAGTTCCTGACACTAAAGTGAACAACTCTAATTTTCTCGGGTGTTTAGTATAAAAAATCTTTCTCTACATGAGTAAACTGATCGCTATGAATATATTCTAAGAAACGTTTTATTCCGTTTTGTTTCTAGTTGAACATGCCACGTGGAAGTGTACTTATGGATGAGGAGCGCGGAAAAATTGTAGGAATTAGACTTGCAGATAAAGGAATTGGCGAGATTGCAGCTGCTGTAAATCGGCATCGCAATACAGTTTCAAACTTTCTCAAAGACCCCGAAAACTATGGTTGTATTAAGCGCAGTGGACGCATAACTGTAGACTAGAGGACAAAGCGGCGCATTCGGCATTTAGCAGCTAATGAGAATATGAGTTGTAGGGAAATAAAGGTGGAATTGGGTCTAAATGTAAAGACACGCTGTCTCCAGCAACTGCTAAAGGACGATATAGGTCTTCGGTACCAAAGCAAAATTCGCGTATTGCTTTTGCATAAAAGTACAAGTATTGGGAGGACGAATTTGAAACCGTTATATTTAGTGATGAGAAAAAGTTTAATTTGGACGGAGCTAATGGTCACCACAAAAATTGGAGAGATTTACGACATACTCGCAAACGTGCTACAAGCGAAACCACGGTAGAAGATCTCTCATGATATGGGCTGCATTTGGAGCACGAGGGAAGTCAGAAATGTGCTTGAATGCGGAAGCATACGTTGATCTGTTGGACAGCAATTTAATTGACTTTGCTGGCGAATTATATCGAGATAACTGGACTTTTCAACAAGACAACGCCCCGATCCACATTGCTCAGCTCACAAGGGATTTTTTAAAGTCCCGAAATATTCCATTACTGGAGTGGCCAGCCATAAGTCCCGACCTCAATCCAATTGAAGAAGTCTGGATGATACTTTCTGCCAAGGTGTTTTCAAAGTCGAAGCAGTATACGACGCTTAAAGAACTAAAACTAGCAATATTGGCGGAATGGGAGAAAATTGACATGTGCACTTTAAGCAACTTAGTGAGTTCTATGCCACGCAGACTACAACAAGTTCTTATACACAAGGACAACTCAATATCATATTAATTACATATTTTAATTGGATAAGAATTAAATTTAAATTTCATTTTTGCATATACATATAAATATTTTCTATGAAGAACATGTCAAACACTATTTTTTTGTTCTAAAAAAGAAATGAAAAAATGTGTATTCTTGTAATTTTAAAGAACACATAAATATAAACTAATACAAGGTGTTTCAAAAGAAGTCATCCGATGTTGTTTGGCTCTCATTTTTTTTCTAAATGAAAAACTTCTATTCTGTTTTTTGATTATGTTTGTTTGAACCTTTAGAATTTTATTGGTTAAGTTGAGAAGATGATATCGGTTAAATGGGCGCCGTCACAATTGATTACCATACGGGCTCGTTTTATGGCATTTTTTCATCACTTCGGCGAGATCTTCGGGCGACAGATTCTCGCACTCGTGTCGAATGTTGTTCATTCATGTAAACGCGGGACTTCAAAAAACCCCACAAAGAAGTCTGGAACGGTTAAATCGGGCGATCTTGCGGGCCAGTGCAAATCGCCAAAACGAAAGATGAGGCGACCCGAGAACGCCGCCTTCAGAATACCGGTTGTGGCTCGCGCAGTGCGTGCCGTTGCTCCGTCCTGTTGGAACCACATGTCCTCCAGTCCTAATTCGTCGAATTGCGGCAGAAAAAACTCGGTTAACATGACCCTATAGCGCGCACCGTCCACTGTTGTCGTTTGACTAGCGGCGTTCTCGAAAAAAATGGCCCGATGACCCCTCCAGCGTGAACAGCGCACCATGCAGTCACTCACTTTGAACGGGCGTAATTGCTCCTCGTGCATTACTCGTGGATTTTCGGTGCCCCAGAAGCGATAATTTTGCTTGTTCACGTACCCGCTGAGGTGAAAATGAGCATCATCGCTCATTATGATTTTGGTGGAAAAATCGTCCACTTCGTCCACGAGATTGAGGATGGCTTGGGCGTAGGTTACACGCGTTAGGCGGTGGACAAGCAGCAGCTGATGCACGAACTGGACTTTGCATGGGAACATGCGCAGGTCGTTTACCAAAATTCGCCATAGGGACGACCGGCTGATGGCTAATTGCGAGGCACGTCGTCTGGTCGATGTTTCCGGCGACAGCTCGACATCCTCGGCAACAGCGGCGATATTCTCGGCAGAACGGGCGCTCCGGGCGCCGGCCACTCCTGGCAACGTCTCGTGTAGTCCCATACTCTTCCAAGGTTAGTAGCCAAACGGCGCAGTGTTTGCGCAGTCGGTGTCGGACGGCCTGGGAATCGCCGACGGTATTCGCGCTGCCCCAACACCACAAACGAATTGTTACGCAAAAAATAGACACGATTATTCCGCGTTATTGGGGAGTGTATCGCTCCATGGCTTGTTTACTTGTATTCTACATCTGTCTAGTCCACAAATGTCAAAACAGATTTGACATTGGCGGCCAATTGCAAAAATAAGAGCATCTTCCAATAGAGTGGTCACTTTTGAAACACCCTGTATATAAAATTAAAATAATTTTAGTTGTCAAAGCTCCAACTCAACAGAAAAAAAGAAATCAGAAAATCAACGCTCAAGGGATGCTGGTCAGAATTGTGCATGCATAGAAAATAGTACTTGCCAACCTCTGAAACAGGAATATTCTCAAACTATTTAATTAGCGCAAACACATGGTGGACAAGATTTTGAAACTTTAACTAGGTAGACATTTTGGAACTAGTAACTGACAAATAATTGGATGACGACGATTCAGTTAATATGGTTAACGAAAACGATGATTATAATAAAAACGACTCAGGGAAGACGAGCCATAAATATTTGCATTGGCATCTAAAATTATTTGTTAAGGCCTTGAATTAGGACGAAAATTAGGAAATTATTTTGTGCAACATGGCCAGAATGTTGAAAGACCTTTTACATTTCAGAGATATATACATATATATTTCTCAAAGCCTGGTACAATATCGGGAGATATGTATATAAATAATTGACTAATTATTCGTCAGAAGTTCTTCTTATACTATACTACTGGTCTTATTCATAAAAAGTTGTGAGAGGGTTGAGAGACGTTTTATGTATGATAACTGTCTCTCAAACCTCTCACAACTTTTTATGATTAAGGCCGTACATCTGCAAATCTCAGCGGGATAACCGGGAATCTTTCGCAATACCATCGAGTCATGGAAGTGGTTTGTCACCACCCAGAGAGATACGATAAGTTGTCGAAGAAAGTGATGACGAATTATTTGACAGAGATTAATTGTGAATAAATTGTATTGTATAGGGTTATCCATTTTGCGGTTTCAAAAGTAAACGTAAATAAAAGACATAAAATATTTTTTTCATGATATTTCTTTTTTATTATAAAGTTTGAACGTTGACATTATGTGTGAAACACTACATCATTTAAATGACCACCACCCGAAGTGTTGCAAGCATTGATTCTTTTGTGGTAATTTTCTATCACTTTTGACACATATTGGGCGGTATCTCAGTCATAATTTGACGAATGTTGGTTCTTAAGTGCTCAAGAGTTAAAGGTTTATCTGCATAACCCATAAACATAAAAAAAGTATAATGGTGTCAAATCGCATGATCTTGGTGGCCAGTTGATATCGCCACGACGAGAAATTACGCAGCCAGGAAATGTCTTGCAATAAAGCCATATTCGCTCGAGTTCCGTGGCATGTGGCACCGTCTTGTTGAAACCACATATTCTCCAAGTCGTATTCTTCAATAGCAGGCAAAAAAAGTCAGTTATCATATGACCATAACGCTCCGAATTGACGGTGACAGTCGTTCCATCGTCGTTTTCGAAGAAGTAAGGTCCAATCACACCTTCGGACCAAAGAGCGCACCAAACAGTGACTTTTTCTGGATGTAATGGCCTCTCTTCAATTACTTGAGGATTCTCAGAACCCCAAATACGACAATTTTGTTCACTAACATACCCACCGAGTGAGAAATGTGCCATCGCTGGACAAAATTTTGTTCGAAAAATCGCCGTCCACCGCCTGTTGTTCAAGCACCCATTCCACGTATCTACGATGTTCTGAATGGTCAGCTGGCTTCAGTTGTTGTGTGAGCTGGACTTTATATTGATGTAGGTGTAGATCCAAATGCAAAATACGCCATAATGTGCCGTAAGACGGTCCTAATTCCTGAGAACGATGAGGAATAGACACATTCGGGTCTTCGGTAACACTTTCACTTACAGCAGCGATATTTTCAGCGGAACGAGCGAAACGATGATGCACAGGCCTTACAATATCTGTAACCGCTCCAGTCTCTTCAAATTTCTTCACAATTTTCCCAATTGCTTGCGTAGTTGGACGATTATGTAAACCATAATCTCCTCTTAAAGCACTATATGTGGCTGTGCCAGAATCACAATTTTTGTAGTAGGTTTTAATAATTTTTATGCGTTGTGTGATAGTTAAGCGATCCATTTTCGTCAATGTCAGACTTTCAACTGAAAAGAAAAAAAAATTGGTTTAACAACTTAGTTTGACAGATGTCTAATTCCAGCCCTATACTTTTGAAACCACGAAATGGATAACCCTTTATTTTTATTTACAAATAAAAATGTGTTTAATAAATACTCCTTTTATTTTATTGAAAATCCGTTTTTGAGCTCAAATGAGCTTATGTTGTTAATTTATTGTTTTTTTACGTTATTTGCATCGAAACAAACAAAGCTTTATTAATATACTTATAATTACTTCATATCCCTGCATCTGTCTTTTTCGATTTACACGATTTTCCATAGATTTTTCGAATTTGATTACGCGATTTTTTCAGGAACGTAAAAATAATCCAGGGATAGGTGTTTGGTAATTTTAATAATTTAATTGAAAGACGATAGTAAAATATGTAATAGAAATAGAGATCTGGCCAAACACATGCCACCATTATTTATTTGTTTATTATTATTATTATAAGTTTATTATTTCTTCAAAGGGGTAGTTATTATTAACCAATTCTACTTGGGAATTTCACTTACATCGCGCTGAAGTTTTGGTTTTAACAATTTTTTGAATACAATTCTTATGACATTCGCGCTACATTTTGTCTACAACAATTGATTATTTTTTTAGGTATTGATCTTAGTATTTTTCTCTTAGAGAAACACTTATTTTTATCCTATTCTACATCTCAAATTATTTCATTACTTTCCTCTTCGGCGTGTTTAAATATGATATGTTTCTTCAAATTCGATCTGTCCTTAAATTGTCTAGAACAATATTTACATGTATGCGCCCGGATGCCACTGTGCGTGTTGAGATGTGCAGATAAAGCGCTACGAAAGCGGAAACGTTTCTCACAGTGACTACACTGAAATGGCATCTCACCCGTGTGTACACGTTCGTGGTTGGTTTGTTCGATTTTGGTGCGAAACTGGCGCGGACAGAAGCTGCACTTAAAGGGCTTTTTATCGGTGTGTATAATTTGGTGCTTTACCAAATATCTTTCAATATTAAAGCTGTAAAGAAAAACAGAAAAAAATTAAAGAAAATATGTAAGTATGCAAGAAAAAATATTACGTTATCTTAATTCTAAAAGGGCGTAACTGACATATTAATAACTTTATTTGAGGGGGAAAAACTCAATATAAGTCAAAATTTTACAAAATTTTAAAAATGTTTAAATGGAGTTTGAACTAATATACGGAGACAATTGTTATGAAGAGTCTCTTTTTTAATTTGTCCTAGTTTGTATTCCAGTGTTTTCAATCGGATATGTAAAAAACGCGATGTCGGAAAAATTGTTGGTTACGCCCTTTTGGAATTAACGCAACGTTAATCTTATTTTAGCGTATTATTACTCTTTGTGGCAAATGAGACATCTGTACAGTTTTTTATCCGCATGTGAGTCTAAAAAAGAGAGAGTATGTACATACATATGTATAAGTATATAGTGACAAAACAAATTATTGTGCATTATATTAAAGTGCATTAAGTAAATAAAGATTTCAGAATTTCGAGGGACATATGGCCAGCAATGGACTCAGGGAGAACTAAGTCCCTTCTTCGACCGGACAAGGCTGACTTGCGACTCCTCACTGGGGTAATCACGGGTCACTGTGATGCCGGAGGCTTCACCGAGTTGATTACTGCCGTGCTTGTGATGATGAAGAAGAGTGACTTCTATGTCAGTCCCAGCCTTTCAGCGTTGGCGTCGCCGTTGTTTTGTTTTCAGGCAGAGGGCCTGACCTCTTTGCACGATGTGGCCATTGAAGATTCGATGGAATTCTCGCGGGATACCATCATCTGATGATTTGTCTATTGGTTCTTTCTACCCCACTGGGAATCTGGAGTGGTAAACCTTGACCTGCACATATAGATCCTCATCTCGGATGGTATTGTATGTATTTATCAGGTCTTATCAGGATATACACTGGTAACATTAATTGGTTCTTCAGTCTGTCCTACGTCTATCCATCTTTAACAATTTTCATTATCAGTGAGGCTCTCCCCCCTCTCTTCTCTCCCTTCTCTATCTCCTCTTCATATTTTGCCCACATTCACAATAGGTCAACCGACCTCCGAGTGCAGTGACAATAAGTTGTATACTTATACTCTCTTTTGTTGTCACGTGTCCTAAACCTAACCTAACCTAAATAAAGTAAATTATAATTCGAGGGTCTGATTGTCGATCGATAGAAAAGGACGTTTGGTAGCTTAGTGGGCTAGAAGTTTCACAAACATCGAAACGATCATCCGATAGAAAAGGACGGTTGGTAGCATAGTGGAGTAGGAGTTTCACAAACATCGAAACGATCATCCGATAGATGTAAGCTCAAACTCCACTTGCGTTTAATTCAAATTTGTTCCTAAACTAAAGTCGAAATGCTTTATTTTGATTCATGAAACAACAGTACATGGTTCAACATGGAACCGTGGTAAAACTGTAGGTCCCACAAACAGTATGAGTGCAAAGCTGGGAAACGAAACCTCACTGGTTGTGAGATCTTCCTTGTGCCTTCACGGTATGTAATGGGAAACTATTTTTTTTTTAAATAAATAAATGGTTTCCCGTTACATCCCACGACGTGATTAGGGAGAGCTTCTCACAACCAGTAAGCTGTGCGCGCTCTAGTTTTACACTCACTGATTGGGAACTACAGTTTTACACCGGTTTCGAACGGTATTTTGAGAAGTTTTTTCATGGATAAATACTCGATAGTGTCGCCATCATTAAGCGAGGTGACCGCCGTCGAAAGAAAGGTGGTGAGTAGAGATCGATCCCACGTCCTCATGAACAAGAGCCGCGCACACTACCATTGCACCACCGACGGCAGGAATTAATCATTAATCGAAAAATTGATTAATCATACATTTTGACTCATCATATGTACGAATAATCTGTATTTTGATTAATCAATATTCATGTATTTTGATTAATCAATCAATATTCATGATATTTATTTATTTTATTTCTTTCTCTTCATATACATAACCGAGCCATTAGGCCTTATATGGCCCGCACTCCGCAGTCGGCGCTGGATATAATCTTGAATTTAGCTACTCTTGATGTCTATGCGAGACGGTGTACTGTCGGAAGCGCCCTTAGCATGCAAGAATTGGGTATCTGGACATGCCAACATTCTCCAGGAGTTGATTGAGAATCAGCCGGACGAGTGTTTGACTTAGGCCACTGACTACATGCTACCGACTGTAGACTTTGGGCAATGTCTGGAGATCATGATGCCAGATGGGAGTGACTGGGTGGGAGGTCTACCTTCCTCACACTCCGGTCACCTGATTTTTACAGATGGCTGCAAAATGGAATCTGGCAAGAAGGGAGAAGGGAGGGAAGAAAAGGAGGGCGAGCCCCACTAATAGTGAAAAAATTTCCGACAGATAGATAGATAGACGTAGGACAAAAAAAAACCCACACAATTAGTTTCCCGGTATATACAGTGCCGGCAAAAATAATAGCACTGTTCTGTAGGAAAACCTATGTTATTTAAAACAAATCCAATGTAGGTTTTTTCAACTATTTTTTTAGCGTTTTAGGAAAGTTTCTGATTGCCATTCACTTGGGAGTGGCCAGAAATGATTCCTTCATTGGACAGTCTAAGCAGCTCACTACTTCCACGCAGTATGTCCTGGGCAATGGTTTTACGGAAACCTCCGTTAGCTAGCTAGAGTGAGAAGGCGAAACAAATGAGCATCAAATCAGGTTTAGTAGGTGACTGATGTCACTGAAGCTCATCAAACAATCGGGCATATTCTTTTGTCCTTAGAAGGCGGATGAGCCAAACATACGGGCCAACGGCGGATAGAAACTAAAAGAAGAAAATCCAGGTTCAACATATCGCATCCTGGTCAGCGTCTGATCCATAAAGGGCGGCTGCAATCAAATATCCTGGCAGTAGGAACACGGTGGGCGCCACCGTTCATAATGGCAGTGAAAATACGTAAACGAACAAGAAAACATAAACAACCCCTATTTGTTGACGACCCCCGCAAACGTTATAAGGACCACGATTTACGGATATGCACTTGGAATGTAAGAACTCTATATAGATCCGGTGCAAGTATCCAACTGGCAGATGTCCTCGAAAGTTATAAGGCTGACATTACCGCTATCCAGGAAATGCGATGGACAGGACATGGCTGCACAAGAAAAAGAAACTGCGATATATACTACAGTTGCCATGAAAAAAAACATGAATTTGGTTGCGGATTTGTAGTTGGCAAAAAAAGACTGCGACATCTAGTCTCTAGGTTCAATCCTGTGAGTGAACGTATAGCCACAATCCCCATAAATGCGAAATATTTTTATATTTCCCTAATTTGTGTGCATGCCCCGACAGAAGAGATAGATGATGATGCCAAAGACATATTCTATGAGCTCCTAGAGGAAACGTATGACCGCTGCCCTGGCCATGACATTAAGATTGTACTAGGAGATTTTAATGCCAAAGTAGGAAGGGAGAATGTGTTTAATCCAACTATTGGCAATTTTAGTCTACATGCTGATAGTTCCGACAACGGTATGAGCCTGATTGACTTTGCCGCGGCAAAAAACATGGTCATTAGTGGTACAAGATTCCCTGATCAAAGAACTAAGAACCAAATTGATCACGTGGTAATTGATGGAAGGCACTCATCCAGTGTAATGGACGTACGAGTGATCAGAGGAGCTAACATCGATTCTGATCACTACCTGGTAGCAGCAAAGGTTCGCAGAAGATTAAGTAGAGCGAAAATCGTACGAAACCAGACGCAGAAGAAGCTGGACATCGGAAAGCTGCAATTACCAGAGGTAGCCACAGCCTACTCAAGGAAGCTCTCGCAACTTTTGGCACAGAACCCACCCCCTCCCGATGACGATCCTGATGCGCAGTGGAAGCCCATTTCCGACTCTATAAAAACTGCTGCAATAACCGTACTTGGTTTTGAAAAACCGCTTCGCAATAAACCGTGGTACGATGAAGAGTGTCGCATAGCAAATGACGAAAAGAACGCTGCACGTATGGTAATGCTTCAGTCAATTGCAACGCGAGCTGCAACTGAGCGGTATAGGGAGAAGAGAAAGGAGGTAAACCGTCTCTTTATGCGTAAGAAACGGCAGTGGAGAAAGCGCGAGAGTGAGAAAATTGAGACATACAGAAGGAAGAACGAAGCCCGAAAATTCTACCAAAAATTTAAAAACGGAACTAGTGGACATGGTTCAGGGCACCCCTTCTGTAAAGACAAGGACGGAAATCTCGTCGCAGATGTGCAGAGCATGTTGGGAATATGGAGAGAGCATTTCTCCGCGCTACTAGTACCTGAGATATCCGATGACGATGGGACAATCGATCACAATATCGACGACGACGTCGATTGCCCCCTCCTAACCAAGACGAGGTCAGAACAGCTATTGCCCGGCTTAAGAACAACAAATCCGCAGGAGCCAATGGATTACCGGCGGAGCTGTTTAAGGCTGGCGGCGATGAGCTGATAAGGTGCATGCATCAGCTCATTAGCAAAATTTGGTTAGATGAATGCATGCCCGGCGATTGGAGTCTCAGTGTACTATGTCCCATATTTAAAAAAGGTGACCCGAGTATCTGTGCCAACTACCGTGGAATAAGCCTTTTATCCATAGCATATAAGGTTCTATCAAGTATAATGTGCGAAAGACTAAAACCAATTATCGCTGACCTGATTGGACCATACCAATGTGGCTTTAGGCCTGGAAAATCGACAACTGACCAGATTTTCACGCTACGCCAAATCCTGGAGAAGACACACGATAAACAAATCGACACTTATCATCTATTTATCGATTATAAAGCAGCCTTCGATAGTCCGATACGGGAGAAACTCTATGAAGCAATGTCTGAGCTTGGTATTCCTGCAAAACTCATACGCCTTTGCAGGATGACCTTGACGAACACCAAATCCGCAGTGAAAGTTGGTAAGGATCTTACCGAACCTTTCGAAACTAAGCGAGGCCTCAGGCAAGGCGACACCCTATCGTGCGATCTCTTTAACATCTTAATGGAGATCATTATGAGAAAAGCTGCAGTCACCATGAATAAAACCATCAGCAGCAAAAGTCATATGCTGCTCGCGTATGCTGATGATATAGATATCATTGGGCGCACAATTAGAGAAGTTACTGCGGTTTTTTCGAGAATTGAGAAGGAGTCATCAAAAGTGGGTCTGACGGTAAATGAGGACAAGACAAAATTAATGGTTTCAACGAACAGGGCCTCCACGCGATTAGACCAAAGCGTGAACGTTGATAACCGTTATAACTTCGAGGTAGTGGACGAATTTATATACCTCGGATCTGCCGTGAACAAAAACAACAACGTCAGCCTTGAGATCAAGCGGAGAATTGTGCTTGCGAATAGATGTTATTTTAGGCTAAGCAAGCACTTTAGAGATAAAGCCCTCTCTTGAGTAACAAAAGTCCAGCTGTACCAGACTCTCATTCAACCTGTCTTGCTTTATGGCGCAGAATCCTGGGTCCTATCGCAAGCAGACGAAACATCTGTAGGATTCTTCGAGAGAAAAATACTCCGAAAAATTTATGGCCCTATAGTGCACAACGGCGAGTATCGGCGACGCATGAATCATGAGCTGTATGAGCTTTATCCTGGATGGATGAAGATGAACCAGCGCGAAGGGTTTTCGAAACTCGAAGGAAGACTAAAAATAGGAAGACCAACACTCCGCTGGAGGGATCAGGTTGACGAATCCCTGCGTACACTTGGTATTGCCAACTGGAGAGATAAAGCAAAAGATAGAACTGGTTGGCGAAATATGTTATCTTCGTTTTGTAAGGTCCCTGACTCCCCGGGGTTGTCCGAAACCGGATAAATAAATAAATAATAATATATCATATATTACCTCTCCGAAAAATGCATTTTAACTCCCTCAATATCTACGGTTGTTTTTATATTAGCTAATTCTGAAAGTAACGAGGAAAATCAATCAATAGCAATAAAATGTTGCTGTGTTCAAAAACTAGTTTTCTGTTACTATTTAGGAAGTAATTTCTAAAGTGCTTAAAGAAGCAAGTGATTTTAAGAATTCAGTCCGGCCGATCAAGAATATTACTGAAAATTGTCTTGCAATGGGCCGCGGAAAACATTGCAGCGCCGAGAAAAGAGAGATCATTAAAAAAATGATTTTAGACGGAGAAAAGTATGCTGAAATTTTAAGTTTGTTGGGTTGTTCAAACAAAATGGTACGCAATGCCATAACTTTAGAAGAATACTGCGAAAACCGTGGAAGAAAGCCCGTTGGTTGTTGTAACAGATTGTGTTTCCACTCGTTCGTCCCTGGAAAATGTAAAAAAACAAAATTAAATGTAACTCCCCTATGTGTCACTGGAGGTAGCAGTGGGGAGCTGGAGAAATTGTGCCACCTCCAATGGTCTGTCCCATAGGTCCCCTGGGCACAAGTCAGTAGCCATATCAGGACAGTTAAAGATGTACATAGTGCCATGACGGCAGTGTGGGCACTGATCTAAGGTGCCTGGAATTATTCTTGATCTGTATGAGTTCAGAATAGAACTCCAACCAGATCTAAGCTGGGCCAGAATAGTTCTGCTGTGCCTGGGCAGAAGCCTCTCATTATTCGAAATCGCGGGTGGGTGTTCATTAAGGACCCTGTTGCAGGAGTAGCTATTTATGGCGTCTGACACCGCCGTGTTATGCAACATTTTCTGGGCTGCTGCTATCGACAGTCTGTTGACGTCAGATGGATCGACGTCTTGGATATCCACGCAGTATCGCCTGATGTCCTTCCAGATGTGACAAGGTGGATCCTGCACCAGAATAGGGTGGTTGGGGTGAATGCTTAGATGACAAGCCAGAAGAAACTGTCTCGTCAACAACACATTTTGTTGTTGCACTGACTGCATCCTGGTCTCCTCGTGTAATTGATCCACGTTCGTCATTTGTTTGCATCCGGTTCACGTGCTTGCCTAATATACTATTTAGAATAAATTAGTGTATTGATACCACATAACTCCGAATAGTCTAATGTACAGTGTATATATCCAACCTGTTAATCGGAGATACCTCATCAGATTCCCTAGATATATCTCGTGTATCTCAGTGAGGTTGTGTGGGAAGGGACGGCCTATAGTCTTTATGCGTCTATACGTTAGAGCCGGACAATTGCAAAGATATTCCACCGTCTCCTCCTCTTCTGCGTCTTCGCAGGCAGTGGTCTTTATATGGAAGATTCAGCCGTCTTGCGTGATTACAGATTGACCAGTGCCCGGTGTGCACGGCAATTAGCCTTGATATGTTCCGCCGCTTATGGCTAATCAGGGAGTTAGTCCTGTTAATGTTATATTCTGGTCATGTGTTTCTGGATATGCGGCACGTTTCCGTCCTATCCCATCTGGCCTTTGCTCGTTCAAGGTAATGCAGGAAAATACCTTTTGACCAAACCTATAGGTGTTGCGACTGACACCATATGGAGTTCGATGGAAGAGGATCCTGACCTGGCCAGTTCGTCTGACCTTTCGTTCCCAAGGAGACCCTTGTGGCTTGGTATCCAAGTAAGAACCACATTGGCCAGTCGAACTAGCTCGATAAGCTTTTCGCTACATTCGCTGGCGAGTTAAGATCCAGTGGTGTCAGATTTAAGTGATAAGAGAGCCGTCTAGCTATCTATAAATATTCCAATGCGCTCTGTTCTCCGTTGTAGTATAAGTTCGGCGTAGGCTTCTCGATGACCAGTACCTCCGCTTGAAAAACGCTGCACTTGTCTGGGAGTTTGAATGGTAAATTGATGCTTGCCTCTTCGGAGAAGACACCCGAGCCGGTACCACATTCCATTTTGGATCCGTCCGTAAATACTTTGGTGTCAAAACCTGTTAGTGGTTCCCCTTTATACCACTCTATTCTTCTGGGAAACCCGACATCGAATAGGTTATCGAACGTCAATGAGGGGGTACAGTAATCGGTGGTTATATTGAGATCTCTTGGGATTGTCTGTAGTATTCTCGAATGTCCATATGCGTTCTTCTTCCAAATTCCAAGAGCATTTAGTCGGGCAGCGCTCCAGGCCGCACTAGCTTTTATGTGAAGGTCAATTGGTATAATATGAAGCATTGCTTTAAGGGCTTCAGCTGGACATGTCCTCATTGCCTTTGTTATGCCATTGCAAGCTGATCTCTGTACTCTATACAACAGTTTCATGGTGGACGTCTTTCCCGCGACAGGCCACCATACTCGTACCATTGCTCTGTAGGAGAGTATAGGTTTGATTATACTAGTATACATCCATATCACCATTTTCGTTCAGAGACCCTATCGGCTTCCGAACATTTTCCGACAAGCGTAGTACGCAACGGTTTGTTTCTTTGCGCGGTGCTCTATGTTACGCTAGGATAGTTTAGGGTCTAGAATCACGCCAAAGTACTTGGCGTGAGTTGATACTGAAGTCTCTAGTATCCTTAGCCGAGGAGGATTAAACTTTGGTAACTTGGTCTTCGTGGTAAAAAGCATGACCTCAATTTTCCCTGGATTCACTCCAAGACCACTTCCAGTGACCCAGTCGTTAAGTAATTTCAAGGCCCCATTTATGATTTCGTTCAACACGAAAGCCCGTAATGTCAAGTTAATTGTAAAGCGATTAGTTCGGTACAGAAGGAAGGAGTTGAAAACTGCCGCGGATCTAAAATAAGAATTACAAACGGCATGCTTTGAAACAATTCGAGCTCGTTTACGAGAACATAACCTCCCTGCACAAGACACGTTCCGAAAATAAGTGCAAAGCATGTGACCAAGAGTATGCAGTTGAATTTATCTGCACAGAAATTTAGAAACATTTTATGGACTGATGAGAACAAAATCGGTTTGTTTGGTGGAAAATGGCTTCAATGACCACATCGCGCAAAAAAGGTCAGGCCATCTGCCTGAAACCAACCAAAGCAACGGCGACGTCTATGCTGCACAATGGTCCGAATGGTCAATCTAGCTGGAATAAAGTCATAACTCCTGTTTGGGAGTAGGTAGAAATTTGTAAGTATGAAATATATAGCTTTAATGCTGCTTCACACCAAAAATCATACAAGGGAATTTTAAATTTCGAATTGTTGTATGTATTCGACAAAAGTAGAACGAACATAAACTAAAAGTAAGCTTTAACTTCTAAATGATTTTCAAAGTTTATTTTTCAGTAATTCATATATAAATGTTTTGTTATTGAGAGTCTGTTTCATCTTCCTCTTCCTGTACAAAAGGATCTAGCAGCAACATTTTTTCATCACATAGTTGCTCTGTATTTTCATTGCGAAGAGAGGGACCAAAATGTGATGTGGAAGGCTGCGTTACTTGTATCATCAAGCCACACTTCATTTTTACTACTTCCATCAAGCCACACTTAATTTTTTGCCTCAATCGGTCGTTTGGTTCTGTTTGCCCGCATCCACTTTCCCTTTAAAGTACCGATAAGAATTTCAGATTTGAAGATTTGAAAAATGAAAAAGTGATTAATAATATCATTAACCATTTTGGTTCCTTGCTTCTCGATAGACCGTGTTAATGGTGTGTAATCCAAAATGGAATAAAATTTAAAACGGTTAAAAGCGGCACGTAATTTTTTGTTCTTGGGAAAGGTGGCATTCACAAATTTAAAAAACATAAACACTTTTACAAAGAAGCGATAAGAAAACAATTAAAAGTTTAGCTAAACTTTACGCCGCATCAAAAACACATTTAGAAAACAATACACTTTCTAACACTAGTTTTAAACACAAACAAATAATAAAGCAAAACGTATAATTCATGGTACAAGCAGCGCGCGGGGTTGTAGTTGTAGGCAGCAACAACAGGCATTTTGTTTTTGTTCTATTCGCTTCAGCTGTCAAACTCTATACAAATACATACCAACAACACAAGAATGCGAAAGAGTACAAAAACAAAATACATGTAAGTGTGACAGCCGAAGCGAAGAACCTCATGAAAAAATTAAAACATCTGTTCTTACGATTTTGCCATGTACATATTATTGTACCATGGCATAATTGCTATTAAAATAATATGGGGTTTATTTTTAATTTTGTATGTTTATTGAAATATTTGAAATGATGAAAGTAGGTAAATGAAGATAAAAATTTGTTTGTAGCTTATGTACTATTCAATTGAAACTCTTTGCGTCTTTTGATATGCGTCTTTACGTCTTTACTTCTTCGCGTCTCGGATAGAACTGAACTTTGGGCTCTTGCGTAGTAGTGTTTGAAGGGTTTGGTGAGGGTGAAAGGGTTGAAATATGTGTGGCAGATGAAAATCCCACATCTCGGCCATTCTGCTGGAAGTTCGTCTCGAATTCTTCATCCTCCTGATGCATTCCCCACGGTTTCATATACTCTGCGCATGTTGTCGTATCTTTTGGTCCTTGTGTGTCGGTTGCTCGTCTAACATCGTAGGTATCATTTAACATTGTTTTAGCAACTTCATATGGCCCCAAAAACTTCGCCCTGAGTTTTAGACCAGGCCCAAATTGGGTTCTTTTGATAGCGACGAGGTCACCAACTTTGTACCTATTGGGTTTTTTCCTTCCCAAATTATACACCTTCCGATTTTCGTCTTGAATTTTCATAATTTGTTGTTTTGAATGTTTTCTCATCTCGTCTCTTTGTTCAGAAAAGTTTTTTACCATCTCTTCCTCGATCAATTTTGTTATATGTAGCTGTTCAGATGTTCGCATTTTAGTCCCAATAAGGAGTTCAAATGGAGTCGTTGCTATACTTCTTGAAAATGATGAGTTCATCGCCTGTTGAACTTTGTCCAGATATTTATACCACTTTGTTGGATCGGCAGAACTTAGTTTCGCTAAAACTGACGTAATGATTGCGTTCATCCGCTCGATCTGCCCGTTGGCTCTTGGTAGACCAGTTGTTATGACGCTATGTTGGATTTGCTCAGCCTCACAATAATTTTTAAACTCTGAAATTATACGGACAGGGTTTCCAAAAACAGTACTTTGGACCATTAACTTTGCAATAACTTCTGCCGACGTTGTGCTCTTAGTAGCATATAGCCAACAAAACTTTGTGAACGAATCTACTACCGCCAATATGTGCCTATATTGCTTGTTGGTGGATTCCAATGGCCCAAGATGATCCACATGGTAGGTGTGTAGAGGCTCGTCGTACTTCTCAAGTGGGTGTAGTTCGCCTTCCTGCTTGAAACGTTTTCTGTTAGCGATGATGCACTGGATACAATTATCTATGTGATACTTTATTTTCTCGTCCATTTTCGACATGTAGTATTCTCGACGGAGTAGTTCTTTGACTTTTTTCACTGAGAAATTACCCTTTTCATGCGACTTTCTTATCAATTCTCGCTGCATAGCCTTTGGCACGACAACAACTTCGCAATCGTCCACGAGTTTGTGCAGAATACCACATTTTAAAACATATCCATTAAACTCGTCTTGTTGCTGAAGAATGTGGATTATAGGACTTAATTCATCGTCGGTTTTTTGAGCATTTTTAATTCTTGTTATAACTCCATCTTCTGTCACCATCATGACAGGGTATCTACTGAGAAAATCCACATGCTTCATCCGTGTACCAGAGCGATGCTCGACTTCATAATCATATTCTTGAAGGAGCAGCACCCATCTCGCTACTCTTGCACAAAGATCCTTTTTCTCCATGGTCTTCACAAACGCGTTACAGTCTGTAACAATCTTAAAGTGCAGACCAAGTAGATATACCCGAAATTTTTTCACTGCTTCTACAACTGCCAGTATTTACAGTTCATAACTGCTATATTTTCTTTCGGCGTCAGAGGTCGTACGACTCATATAGTAGACTGGGTGCAGTTTTGCATCCTCGTTTGATTTCTGCATTAAGATCGCACCATATCCGTCGATCGAAGCATCTGTGTGTAGTTCTGTATGATAATTCTGGTTGAAAATGTTCAGTACGGGATTTTTACATAAAATTTTCTTCAGATCTTCGAAGGCTTTCATCTGTGCTTCACCCATTTCAAATTTGGCTCCCTTCTTAGTTAGGTCGGATAGCGGTTTAGCAACAAGTGAGTAATCTGGAACGAATTTTCTGAGATATCCCGAAAGTCCTAAAAAACTTTGCAACTGTTTTAGACACGTAGGAGCTGGAAATTTCATAACTGCTCTTATCTTCTCAGTCGTTGAACATATTTTGCCATCCTCAATAATATAGCCCAAAAATTCGATTTTCTTCTTCAAGAATTTGCATTTTTTAAGGTTTAGTTCCAACCCATACTCACGGCAGAAGTCGATGATTGTAACTAAGTTTATGACCGCTTCATCTTCGTTAGATCCACGAATTATGATGTCGTCTACGTATGGCAGTGCTATTCCCTTACGGGTGGATTCACGGAAAATTGCGTTGATATAGCGTTGGAACACGGCAGGAGAGTTTGACAAACCAAATGGGACTCGTTTAAATTGATATTGGCCGCTGTGAGTTACAAAGGATGTAAACTTGCGGCTTTGTTCCGCGACGGGCACGTGAAAAAATCCATTTGTCAAGACGAGTGTACTAAATACCTTGGCGTCTTGGAGACGGTCCAGTTGATCCTCAATCAGCGGCAGAGGAAAACGGTCTTTCATAATAACTTTATTTATTCGACGATAGTCTATACAAAGTCTGGAATTTCCGTCACGCTTCTTCACTAAAACGACAGCACTACTAAATCATGATTCTGAATTCTCAATGATTCCCTCAACTTGGTCATCCACTAAAGCTCGTTCCGTCAATGGGAGTCTTCGAGGATGCGACGAGATTGGTGTATCGCTTTCCAAAACTATGTTCATCTCGATATTAACACTCTTATTCTTTTCAGGTCTATAGTTTCCAATAATATCCAATACTGTTTCCTTCGCATTTTTGCTGGCCGTTTCATCTGTATCCAGTTGCGACTCATCATCAACTATTCCAATTCGCATCAGCTGGTATTCTGCGTCTTTAGGTTCAACCTTCTTGATAACGACACCAGTTGGCCGTATGGTAACTTCAGCCTGAGTGAAAAAACATTCCCCAATTATTAAATCAACGGTGATGGCATCTTGTGGCACCACAACGAAGTTCACATCATACGCCTCACCATCAATCACCATACGTTCTTCGAACTGTCCAATAGGCTTGATTCTAGTACGCCCGAAACCGATCAAATAAAAGTTTCCTTGTCGAAGCGTTGCGCCCCGAATGTTGTTAAAAACGTTCTCCGTCATTATATTAAATTTACTACCCGTATCTAACAGTGCCAAATATTCACGGCCGTTTATTGCCACCATTTTGTTCATTATATCGCTTTTCGGTTCTAAAAATCGAGTATTTGTTTCCTTTCCGGTGTTCGCGGTACAATTTGTTGACAGATGCCCGAATTGTCTACAACGGAAACACTTAGTGCCTTTATTTTTGCCTTTACAGTCACAGGATTTATGGCCTTTGTCGCCACAATTATAGCATTGTACATTATTCTTTGCCACACCGCGGTCACTATTGTCTTTTTTAACTTCAACTTTCCGTTGAGATATTTTCGACACGTTGTCACTCTTCGATTTTTCACGATATGTCTCATAGCATGACAATTTATCTTTAAATTCTCGAATATTCTTCGCGCCGTATAAAATCGATTTATTCATATTCAAGTCCTCGATACCGTCGATTACATATTGAATTATCGCACTTTCCTCGACCGAACCTCTCGATGCAATCTCCTTAATGCTAAAAAAGTATTCAAAAACGCTTTCACTCTTTCTCATTTTCCTCTCCATAAGTTGTTTGTGTATTTTTGCACTATCCGTTTTCCTCGAAAATTCCTCAATTAGCGCTGACCTTAATTTTTTCCACGAAGTTAGGCCTCTCTCACTCTGCACAAACAATTTTGCCAAGCCTGTTAATGATTTTTTTGCGAACACAAACATTTGAAATTCATCCCAGTGCATTATTGCGGCTGTCTCTTCAAACTCAGCAATCCATACGTCAGCAGGTAAATTGTTAGATCCATCAAAACGTCGCACAGAGTCTTCAATGTCTCGAAAATTAAGAGCGAATCGTGGTGCTGTTCTGTGCTGTCCTCTATACTCCTCGTTGTCAGCTGAGAAAAAACTCTCGTTGCGTTTAACTTGCTCGTTTACTGCTACACTCTGCCGTTGTTGTATGACCTCAATTTTCCTATTCTCCATTGCACCCATGTATTCATCGTCATTATCGTCTACGTCATCATTTTCCCTTTCCTCCTCGTCGCCGTCTTCAACATTGGATGAAACAAACTACCCTTCTTTAAATTCTTGAATATGTGCAACTTCAAATCTTCAGCGGTATACTTTATGCCCAGCAGGTTGCAAATTGAAATTAAATCTGCCGTCGTCAAATGTGTTGCAACAAACTTTGCTTTTATTCCATACGCATCATCGGTCTCGTTAAATTGAAAGCCTTCAAACTCTCTCAAACGCTGCCTGTTCGTCCGATCTCCTTCTCTCTCAAAAACGAATTTGTGGAGAGCAGTAATGTTTGCCTTTCTGCCTCTCCGAAGGTTCTCGCGAACACCATCGTACATACCCAAAGCAAGCATTCCGCGTAACTTAATTATTACGTTTGCTTGCGCGCTTGCGGTTTCCAGAAGCAGTAGCACAAAGGAGAATTTAGCTAACCTTCACCACACAATGTTTTTCCAGCCTAAAATTTCGTCGTTGTCTCGTTCAGTTGTCTAGGATTTTGGATGAGCCTCCAAATATGGGGTTTATTTTTAATTTTGTATGTTTATTGAAATATTTGAAATGATGAAAGTAGGTAAATGAAGATAAAAATTTGTTTGTAGCTTATGTACTATTCAATTGAAACTCTTTGCGTCTTTTGATATGCGTCTTTACGTCTTTACTTCTTCGCGTCTCGGATAGAACTGAACTTTGGGCTCTTGCGTAGTAGTGTTTGAAGGGTTTGGTGAGGGTGAAAGGGTTGCCAGATGTGTGGCAGATGAAAATCCCACAATAATAATGGTCTTAGTTGGCAATACTAAAATGTCAAGCTAAAAAAATTTTTGCTCCCGGGAAATTTAATTTAAAATAATGGTTTAAATGTAACTGACAGTTCACTGAATTGTACCATGTTCATTAACTGATTTGCTGCTAAATATCTGTGTTTTGTGACAAATAAATTTTGTTCGTTTGCTGTGTTGTTGCTGTGTTACAACCAATTGTGCAGAAGTTCGGTCATTTGTTTGTTTTGTCAAAGGCAATATAAACACTAACGGCCTTATTCATAAAAAATTGTCATAGGTTTGTTAAAGCTGTAAGGTAAAGCCCAAAAATGTTATTCATAATCGAAAAATTCGTCTGTTAGGAGTTCTCTAACGTCGCCATTTTTGTTGAACGTTTAACCCTTCTTTAAGGCTATTTTATCCGCATTAATACACAAAAGAAGCAATTTTTTACATTTCACGCGTGCCGCACAATTGGATTTGGATTTTTTGTGTATATTTCAAACGTTTATAGTGCTACATTATCCTTCTAAGCTACCAAATTGTTTCGTTCCAATTTTTAACCAAAATTAAATTTTGTTTGCATATGTAGTGATGTATATAAAATCAAAACATTGAAACTACAACCTATTATCCGGTTTTATATTCGACTACCCAAAACTAAAATCGAATTCAATATGATTTATTGACACTTCTTCCAAATTTATGAATATAGCAAATATTAATTGATCTTTTAAAAAAAATGTAAATTAAATTTAAATTTAAAAATTTTACTCGGTCTATCGATTATTGTTCATCTTGTTTTTACATCACAAGCACTGTGAGAATACATAAAACAGGGTTGTCAATCAATTATCTGTTCCCTAGTTAAAATACTCATTATGAATACAGTACTAATAAAACCTTCGCCAAATCTTAAAGCTTTCAATAACTGATGAATGCTTTAGAGCTAATTTAATGATTTTTTATGAAGGCCGTAAAGCTTTGTTGTTATAAGCACATATGTATGTACAATGTAAAATGTACATTGTACATCTGCCGTACTTCTTATACTCTTGGCTAATTTTAAGGATCACAAATCCGCCGGGCTATCACTACTTCTATGGCGGCCAATAAAGATGTTTATGAATGACCTAAATGTACCAAGAAATCAAAATAGTGTTGGTTGCTGCATTTGTGACAAATATTACATCTCTTCCGCTAAAATAACCAAAGAACAGCATTCATTTTTGCACAGAAACAATAGTGCGGACTCGAGTGTGGTCAGGGTTGAAAATGTCTCTGATCAACAGACTATTGATGTAACATCCCATGAAAGCCGAATATCCGATGATGTTACTAAATGTTTTGATGAGGCGCTTAAATAAGAAGCAAAAGTACAGGCTTGAAATTGATAAGCTGCTGCACGGATATCGTATGCAGTTGGATGAAGTAATAAACAAAGTAAGAATCGAACTCACAGCAAAAGTTGAAAAGCTGGAGGATGAAGTTTTGAACTGTTCAATATTAATTAACCATGTTGACAAGAACAATTCTGAAGCAATTCAAGAAATGCAGTTGCAAATTGACGTCATGCAAAGGAGATTGAATAGAGCGGACTTTATCAAAAATGGTCTGCCTGATGGTATTGTCAATTTGAGGGACCTTGTTTTGAAAATTGCCTCTATTTTGAGGAAGAGAGATTTGAGGAAAATAGTATTTTCAAAATATCTTTGGCAGCTTCCGACATACATATCTAATGGGAAATCAGTTTTAGTAAAACTGAATTCTTTTTATGTAAGGGACACTTTAATGGCAAATTATCACAGAGGAAATCCCATTTTTTTATGTGATATTTTTGGAGGTGATGTGAGAAGGTGCGTTTTTCTGATTGATCAACTGAATGGTGCTTCAGGAAAACTGTTGTATGTATGCAGAAAGTTACGAAGACAACAGAAAATTCAGAAGTTTAAGCTAATCAATGCTCACAGCCCTAAGGTTTTGGTTACCAACTTTAACGGTTATGTTAAAGCTCTTGATGTTAATCAATATTGTCAGTTGCTGGATGCGCCTGTTGGAGGAAGGAATGATGAACTTTTTGCCAGTTTTAAAGGTACTGCAACGTAGATGTTAGCTACTGCAGTGAATTGCGATAATGAATGCCGATTATTATTGTTGTTCTGTATTCCGTATTCCATATAAGTATATATATATTTTTTTTAGTCGTTATGCTGTTCGAAAAAGTTCCATTTTTATATTCATATTATTTCCTGGATATGATTTTATACAAGATTTTAACATGAATCTATCTACTAATTTAGGTGATATTGTAAGTGGTAACAGATTTTTATATTCCAAATCTTAATATTGTTCACTTCAACTGCCAAAGTTACAAAGTGAATCAAGTCCACAAAGATTAATGAAATCAAAAATGTGTTGGAAGGTTGTAACTAGGAGAGAGACCTAGCATAAACCATACATTTCCACTAAATCGGTTATATTATTTGGCTTTGTCTGTCATCGATCTGATCGCCCAGAGTTAAGTACAATAAAGAATGTATATAAAAAAAAACAACAGAAAAAAAATTATTTATGAATTCATAAAAATAAGATAAATTTTCAACAAAAAATACTGGTGATGTCTTATAAAACTTTGGTCTAGACATCAGCAATTCCATGGCGGCCCAGGGCCCGCAATAATTTAACGAGTTGACAAGGAACCGAACAATCCAAAACAAGCGATAAGGGCTCATCCAATTTTGATATTGGACATTCTGCCAGGACGTGGCGTATGTCCATATCACAGCCACAGGTATTACATTGCAAATGATCAGAATTGTCATACTAGTGCTGAGTTGAACAGTGCTTTTCCCACCCTGAGGCGCGCCAACAGGATGCACTGATATCTGCAGTATTTATGGTGATATTTTGGTCTGTCATTGGTCGTATTGTGTGATCGTAAAAAACTTTGACAGTTTTCCCATAGTATTTGATGTTCTCTCCGCTGTATAGCCTTATAGATGTTTGCAATTATACGATGAAAGCATGGAATCTCATATATCATTGGTCGTATAATGGCCTCTTTAGCAGCGTTATCAGCGAACTCGTTGCCTCCTATGCCAACATGGGATGGTACCCACAAAATTAGGATAGGTTGCTCGATGAATGGATCTTCAATAACGTTGCTATACGTATCCTTTTTGTTGTAAAGAATAGAGTTCACAACACTAAGGCTTGTATGTACCAACAGTCCGCGCTTTTCGGAGAGCAGCGAACTTTATGGCCCAATCAACCGCGGCCAATTCAGCAGCGAATATACCCGAGAACTCCGGTAGCATACCTTGTTTTAGAGTATTATGTTCAACACATGATGTTTGCTGACTAACTGCATATCCTGTTACGCCATTCTGATAGGATCCATCAGTGAAGAGTATAATCTCAGAGAAAAAACTGTGATTCTCTGGTGGCGTGTCATAATCTGACTAAGAAAGTGTCATAAAGTCCATGGACATTAAGACACTTTTAAAAGTGTCATTATGTCCATGGACATTACGACACCTTTTTACAACTTGAACATTTTTCTAATACCAGCGGCCCTACACAATTTAACAAAAATATGGAAAATAGCGGTACTTTCTGAAGATTTGCCAAAAATGTAATATTGTGAACATTATGTCACTTTGGAAAGTGTCATAATGTCCATGGACTTAATGTCATCATAGTTTTGGACATTATGACACTTTTAAAAGTGTCTTAATGTCCATGGGCTTTATGACACTTTTTAAGTGACATTATGTCCATGGACATTATGTCAATTGACATTATGACATGCCACCGATTCTCTCAACAACCATTGACTTGATAAAGTCTGAATTAGTTGTGAGTTTATCATACATATATAGTTAGACCTCTGTCAAATTTCACCATGTTGATGGGTATTATGTTAATTTCAGGTTTATCAAGCAAAGGTATATTATGTTTTCTCAGAAACAATATAATATGATACGCAGAACAAGGTCTTTTGGTGTTGTACTCTCGATCATGTGCCAGAATAGCGTATATAGTCCCTCCTTGTGATCCGTAATTGTTCTGAATGCTAGATTCACTGATCTGCTATTTAGCATCGTACTGAAAGATTTCATTTTGCATTCAATTCTCAGCGACTCTATAGCCCTGAGGCGGTTCGAAAACAGTTGTTGAGTACTACATCTATCTTCTTAATGTTAGTTTTACTCGTCCAACCGTATATAGTTAAGCAATGCTGCACCGAACCATATGCCAGAGAAGAACAGATACCAATTGCTGTTTCCATATGTGGTCCTTTCTTCTTAGAACAGATTACTTTCAGCAGATTGTTGATCTTACTTAGCTTTCCCTGAATATGTTTAATATGATAATTCCATAATAGATTTCTCGTAAAATAAAGACCAAGTATTCTCATATTAGTCTTAAGTAGCACTGATGAGTCACCGAGTATCAAGTTGTCAAAATCACAGCTTCTCCTTCTGCAAACGTGGAGAATCTCAGACTTATTGGTCGGAATAATTGTCCCACGCGTAGTTGCCCGATGTTGTATTGTCATTTAACATGTTCACCTTTGAAGTTACGACAGCAGGAGTACCTGATGCAATAGCGAATATGTTATCAGCATATACACTAGGGTGGACCTTGTGTCGATATTTTGGTAGATGAGGGCTCTATTCCGTGCCTATATGAAAAAAAATGACAATGCCGAAAAAAAAAATTAAAAAAAAAAACATTAGGGGTTGCGCACGAGCCGAGAAAAAGGTCCACTTTGCCAAAATTAGGGGGGAAATTGCCATAGGTCATCAGGGGTCACCCGTAGGGGGGAAGAATGTATGGCCAACCCCCATTAACTTTTTACCGCCAACATTTTCCCCCAAGACATCCACCCCCTATCTCCTCCCCTTAGGGGGGTCACCATACAAAAATGGAGGTTGCTCAGTATTTTCGAAAAACACCATAGGTCATCAGGGGTCACCCCTAGGGGGGCAAAATATATGACCGACCCCCATTAACTTTTCATCCCCAACATCTTTTTTGAACAAACTTACCCTCTATCTCCACTCCTTGAGGGACTCCCCATACAAAAATAAAAGAAGCTGTAATTGAGTAGTACTACTAAGCACTCTTAATATAATATAGTCAAATTAACATATTTTTGTTCGCTGATGGGTATTTCTTGCGGTAAGAATCGATAACATGTAGTAAATACTGTTTCTCTTCTTCGCCTTGACACAGTATTCTATTATAATCTTGTATCATTTTTACTCCTCTTTCGGCAGTGTCGTTCACAACGCGCAAGTTATTTACAATTCTACGACCTTCTTGATAGTCTGCGCGAGATTTCCAGGTTGCTGGATTTGCAAGAATGAAATCTTGCGATATTCCAAATCGTACAAATAAATTTTTGGTATTATGAGAGACGAAGTTGCTCAAGTCTTTAGCCAAGAATTCCTCATTCACATCTTTGAATTTCACCTCGATTTTTTTAACGCTGGTGCTTTTGATTACGACGCGAGGAGCTGGGGGAACCGAGTCGTCTTCTTCATCTTCTTCACCTTCTTCGTCTTCTTCATCTTCTTCACCTTTTTCGTCTTCTTCACCTTCGTCATTCTCATTTTCTAGTAATGCTTGGGCCATTTTGGCCTTCAACTCATTTGAAACCTTGTCATCGAAAAAGGCAAGGGATATGTGCTCATCGGCGAGATACCATAGGTGACCGATAAATTTCTTTATCATTACCCGAGATAAATCCTGGTCAACGAACTTGTACTCGACGATGTCCTTCAAAAACTTCCAATCTTGATTCGGCGCCTCAGCTGCTCGAGAAGAACCAAACCATGCCTTGACGTAAAGTCGCACCACAAAAATACAAACGTGTCGAATACCATTCAATTCACATACAGATAAGTGAAAAGTTCTCCGAAACAAAAACATCTTGAGGCTGTAAATGGCTTTTGCCATCCATCGAGCATGGGAAACGGGTCCTGGTGGTCGGAAATGGTAATTCTCAAGTTTTTCACCCAGAAACAAAAGAATTAATTGTAGCATTTCTTTGTAGTCATCGCGAGGGTGTTTCTCCTTCAATTGATCTAAGCAAAACTTCTTTATGCCGACTTGCATTGCCACAGGAATTTTTCTGACGACTTGATCGTCTATCAAGCCAGAATGGAATGGTTTAACCTTTACAGCGTCCCATTCCTGTTTGAAACGGTCAAAGCAAGAAACGCCTGGTGCACTGGTCTTTCCCATTTTTGTCTCAAAAACTTCCCTTAGCACCAGTTCGTATACGTGGTGTCTGCAAGGTAAATATAAGATTTCTCTCTCCAACAGCCGCTCAAGAGCAACTGAGGCTTCGGAGAATGGGCCACTGTTCGTTGATGTCGTGTCGAAAGAAAGTCCTTGTATTCGATGTGTCATATGCCAAGATGCCAACAGTTGATAAACGGCATGTGCTATTCTCCGGCCTTTTCCTTTCCCATCTTCTACTTTGGGAACTCCAAGAAGTTGTTCTTTTTCTCCGTACGAGACAATTACCGGTAGACGGTCCACCTTCTTTGTACCCACAAAATCCAAAAGCATTTTGCCATCCCAATGGACTACGAAGGATTTAGCTGCGACAAGCTGGAGATGAATGAAACGCGTTGAAGAATAAGAATTCTGAATGAGAGCAAATAAATCTATGCGATCTTACTTCTGGATTGTCTTTCACATAACTCAGCATGTTCTCTCGATTTGAACGCCGACATCTCCGATGTCGTACGGTGTATTGTTGAGGATCGCGTCCAAATGCTTCTGCCGCCGCTATCATAATGCCGACCGCGTCTCGGTCAGTCACTTTGCACTTGTCCAAAGCTGATAGGACTCGTTCAGTAAAACATTGTTTGTAACCTCTTCTGTCACCAACATTTGACGGGCCAGCTTCTGCCGGGAAGTTTTCGTCCTGTCTCCCATTATCATCGCTTGAATCACTGCTTGAAAATTTAACCACTGCAGTTGAACGAATTTCATTTGAATATAAACATTGGACGAACACACAAAGCGCGAAATAGCTTACCGCCTTTAGCGAACCGATCTCTACTAGATTCCGTTGCACGTTTGCGTCGCAACTCTTCTTGTTCTTCGCGCTCAGCTTTTCTTTTCCTCGTTCGAGTATCAGTAGCGTCCACACCTCCCATAGTTCCTGGCCGGCCATCTTCTCTTTGCTTTAGCAGAAACTCAATGTCTTCGGTATTTGTCATTTTCTCAAGGGCATTGGCGTGTGCGATGTCGAAAAGATTATCCAAGCTATCAGAAAACGTATTCTCTTTTTCTCTAGTGGACTCAGTCTTTCTGTGAGATGACTTTCTTAAAGCATCCCACTCATCGTGCAGCGCAGCTATTTTTCTTGTAACATCTCCTCTGGCTTTCGTCGGAATAGCTGCTTGGCGCCAAAAAATCATCACTGCGTCCGCGACTATAACCGCACTATTTTTCTTCGACATGTTTCGTTTGCGAATGTTGAAGAAATGCATTCTTAGCACTTGCTTCTTCGACGGTAATTTGTTCCCCGTAATATTCATGCTTGGATAACCAATCAAAAAAATATCGTCGCGCGATCTAAGTCGTGTTGTCATCTTAACTTTTAAAAAACGGGAGAAAAATCAATTTACTTTTCGCGGTCGTCGGCACTTGTTGAATGACAACAATCGATGAATGAACTGCTATTTATAACTACTACGTATTTTGCAATATTTTACTGCCAGGTACTGATGAATGGGGGCATCTGCTAAGGGTGCCTATGTACCTGATTCAGCACGTGTGCGTTTCAAATTTTTCAAGACTTTCCAAACAATGACCACTCTTGAATATTGGTGGAATTTCTGTAAAAAAATCAAAAAAATCTCGATATTGTGCAACTGTAAATACATAGATTTTCAGTATTTTTGTATGGGGAGTCCCTCAAGGAGTGGAGATAGAGGGTAAGTTTGTTCGGAAAAGATGTTGGGGATGAAAAGTTAATGGGGGTCGGTCATATATTTTGCCCCCCCTAGGGGTGACCCCTGATGACCTATGGTGTTTTTCGAAAATACTGAGCAACCTCCATTTTTGTATGGTGACCCCCCTAAGGGGAGGAGATAGGGGGTGGGTGTCTTGGGGGAAAATGTTGGCGGTACAAAGTTAATGGGGGTCGACCATACATTCTTCCCCCCTACGGGCGACCCCTGATGACCTATGGCAATTTCCCCCCTAATTTTGGCAAAGTGGACCTTCTTCTCGGCTCGTGCGCAACCCCTAATGTTTTTTTTTTAATTTTTTTTTTCGGCATTGTCATTTTTTTTCAAAAAGGCACGGAATAGAGCCCTCATCTACCAAAATATCGCAAAAATGTTATTTCAATGTCCACCTTAATATACACCCACATAATCAATGCCGGGGAGACTTTCGATTGTCCTTGCCAATGAATTACCATAAATTGTAAAGAGAACCACGGACAATGGTGATCCCTGAGGAACTCCATTGACTAAAGGGTGTTGTCGGGAAATATATCCCCATCAACCTTTACCATTATTTATCGGTTGGAAAGGAAAGAAAATATGAGTTTTATAAGCGGTGGAGACACACCCCACTCCTTTAATTCATCAACTACAAAAGTGCACACGACACGGTCGAAGTCTTTTTCAACGTCCTCTGACAATACAACACTATGTCGTCTCTTAGACACATTTTTTGTGAGTGTTGATTCGAGTTCATGATATAATGTGTACCCCATGTTTAGGTAAAAAAGCATGCTGATTTGGTGATATTCGATGTTTACAATTTTTCCAAAATCGCGTGGAAATGAGTTTCTCCAAAATTTACGACAACACTGGTATTAATGAAATCGGGCGATAATCGTCAGTCCTATTCGGATGTTTACCTGGATTTGGAATGGGGGAATATACCAGAACGCAGTATATTATTATAAAGATTTACTAATCGGGCCTTCATATCTACTGGTAAATTCTTGACCATAGAGTATGTTATCCTGTCCAGTGATGGCGTGGTCCCCTTGGTATTACTTCACGTTTCGTTCAATTCTACTATGGTAATATCAACACAAAGAAAGCTGTCTGAGGAATTCAATGAGCTCAGCTGGTCAATACAGGTGTATTTACGAGCAATGATATTCGTATCGAACTTTGCATCAGATCCGATAGAGCTCCAAACTTCGGCAAATTTGTTGGCAATGTCAATTGAATTGCTTATAATGTTATTTTCCTCGATAATTGAGGGAAAGTTGTATGTTTTCTCCCTCTTTATGTTGCTGACTCGGCACCATATCACCGTCATATCAAGCATTGGATTTAACGAATTCAGAAAATTTTCCCAGGTTAACTGTTTCGACGTCAAAGATGCAAATTTTACCTTTGCACATGCTCTCCTATAATTAACGCAGTTTGTATACTTCTGTGTCTTTTAAAAAGGTTCCAGGCTCCCTGCTTGAGATTAACTAGAGTTGCTATAGTCGAATTAAACCATGCTTTTCGGTCTAGTTGTCTGTGCTATAGATTTGATTTGATTTATTTTTTTCGAATTTCTGCACAACAAGATAAAATCTTGTAATTAGAGTACAGAATATAATTAATAGTAAAAGTTCACAATAGTTAAATAATTTAATTTAATTCACTATGATAAACACTATAAAATATGTGAAAAATAAAGATAATAATAATAATAAATAAATAATTAATTGAAACTCATGAAAAATTTGAATCAAAGTTTAAATTAAGAAAATAAATAAAAAAACAAACAAACTAAGAAAACACAAACAATTATATATATGCATCAAACTAGTAAAATTTTAATTAAAGTGAAGAAAGAAAGAAAATAGTTGTTTTTTAAAATGCGTTACGTTACTTAGAAGTTGTAGAGTAGGTGGTAAAGAGTTCCAGAGACGAACGGCATTTATGTAAAACTGCCATTCCGAAACAAGAGTATAATGTATAGGAAGAATTAACTTTTTGCCCCTGTTGGAACGGGCAAACTGAAATTTGTCAGAGATATTCAGGTTTTCCTATATAAATTACTCTATGTGTGTATAAAAGAACTCTGCGTTTCATCAGAGAATCAAACGACACTCCAAAGATCCGGTTAGAGAATGAAGAAGTAGAACTATATTTTCGCAATCCATATACATAACTAACAATATACATTGACAGTTTTACGAATGATTCTCTTAATTTGTGCAGCTTCTCGGTTTATATTGGTTGATTCTTCAAAATCAGGAATAATACAAATAACTTTTCCCTCGAAAGCTTGCCAGTTAGCTCTCTCAACCAAAAATCTGGGAGTAAATCGATTTTTATCATCAATCTTATCATCATTTATAACAATAGGAAAGTGATCTCCAACCTCAGGCATATCCAGTGTTTTCCATATGAGAAAGGGTGTCAGATCGACACTAGCCATGGATACGTCTATGGATGGGAGAGTACCTCTTGTACTCAATAGTGAAGGGGAACCATCATTCAGAAACACAAAGTCCATATTATTATCAAACTCTTCCCATAAGGCGCCAGTAGATGGGAGCGACTGAGATCCCCAAATGGGATTTTGAGAATTCAGATCTCCCAACACTAGATGATGCCCGTTATTAAAAGCGTGAATATTCGATTTATACCAGCAGTAATATTTACGTCACATTCACGGTATATATTAGTTATGTTCAGTTTTTCATTGCCATATATCGTGACAGTCTGAAAAAGAAGGTCACCCGATGACACCAAATGTTGTTCAACGTGAATGTTGTTGCGGATTAGGAACATAATTCCAGCTTTTGCATATTGGTAATCCTTGTAAAAGATGTTCGGTCCTGTCAATTATGTGGGTTTCCGGTAACGCGATTATATTAGGTTTATGTTTGGCAACCAACGTCTCCAATGCATATTTGTGGGCTATGAAACCCTGGATGTTCCATTGTAGAATCCTAATGTTTAGACCAATATTCATATTAAATTAACTACAATGAAGAAATATATAAAATACTAATAGATTATACTTTCCTCTGTATTTTGGGCATTGTTCTCCTCAAAGTTTCAGGTGTTATTAATACATTCAAATCTGTATACTTATCATATAAACTATCATATGGATTATTATAGTCTGCTTTGGTGCTAGTAGCTCTTGGCGGTGTTACCATCTCAGTTGTATTTAAGATAGCAAAATCCACCTCCTCTTCGTCTCTAAGTTGAAGATTAGTGTTAATTACAGTTGTTTGGGATTTGGTTTTTATTTTGTTATTTGCTTTTCGTTTTCATTCTCTGTTCTTGATTAATGTTTGTCTTGTTTTTGTGATTGATTTGTTATGTTTGATTTTTGTTCTCTTGTCTTCCCTTCTTCATTGTAATTTAAATCGTTATCGTTATTATTTTCTTTTGCTAAAGATGGTAGATCATTTGATTTTTGGTTATTTGCTATATGTTTCTCTTTTTCATGAGCACTAGCCGGTATTGCGGTATTGTTGTTTATTTGTGCGTTGCTTTTTGCTTATTCGGTTGTGTTTCCTGACTTTGTGTTGTGATGCCGCGAACATCGGAAAATATAGAATGGTTTGATTGTGTGCAGGGTTGGGTTGTCATTAGAAGCCTTCCATGCTTCACGTACGGTGCATCTTCGATCAGCTTTTATTTTGTTCACAGATTTGTGTTTAATGAAGCTTGGGCACAACGTAGAGTACGATGTGTGGGATTCATCATTACAATTTACACAGAACTTTCAAGAGCACTTTTCATGTGGACGGTTTATGTTGCCACATTCCCCGCACAAGGATATATTTTTGCATCTGGATATATTTTTGCATCTGTTTTTGCATCTTTTGGCAATTAACACAACGCATAGGATTGATAATATGTTCAGATACCAAGCATTTCTCCCAGCCAATGCTGATTCTTGATGGTCTTGTCAAACAATTAAGTTAATATAGCTGCACCAGTGGGAACAAAGTTTTCACCATCTCGTTTTAAAATGTGTCTAATATCAGCCACGTTTGGGTTCTTGATTCCCATAACACCAGCCAACAAATCCTCTTGCGACATTTTGACAATACGTCTGCTGAAAACTCTGCCAAGTGTAGAGTTTAAACCATAAATAAATAAATAAATGGTTTCCCATTACATCTCCTGAAGGGACCGGGGAGAACTTCTTACAATCACTGAGCTGTGCGCTTTCCAGTTTTCACTCACTGATTGGGACCTACAGTTTTACACCGATTCCGAACGGTATTTTGAGAAGCTTTTCCATGGCTATATACTCGATAGTGTCGCCGTCACTAAGCGAGGTGACCGTCGTCGAAAGAAATTTTAAGGTGGTTGGAGCAGGGATCGAACCCAGGATCTCCTGTACAAGAGGCGCGCACACTACCCATTGCACCACCGACGGTAAACCATAGATAAAGGAATTAACTAGATATCGCACACGCCTTGGGAAATTTCTTGTTAAATGGAATATTTTCTAGATGCAGCTGAATGCAATAATTACAACGTTTGATAGGAAACAAAATATACCTTGCAAGATGTATTTAGAACAGGTGCTAACTGTAGGTGTGGTAGGCTATATCAACAAGGATTTTGTTTTTGTTTTGTTGTCCGTTGCCCTGAAATTCAACACAAACGAACACCAACAATAACAGTAAACAAAAAGACACAACTAAAATAACAAAATTTGAAAGTGGGGAATAAAACGACATAAAAAAATTAAGTTAGTTGATCGAATAACACAACCTGGAAAATGATACCTTTTTTGTATGTATCAAATTTCCCAGTGTTGAATAAACGTCAATGAAAGTTATGAGAAACTTCAGTGAGAGTTACAAAACGACAACACAGCACCTAGTGGTAGTACTTGACAACGCCTGTGCGATATCTACTTAATTCTTTTATCTATGGTTTAAACTATTGTGCAAAGTTATTTTCACCGGTACAATGTCAATGTACTTTGCCTTCAGGAACTTTTGAGCAGTTTTTAAATCTTTAGTTTTAATCATTAAATCACCATTGCGCAATTTCAGTGACATCCAAGTAATCTGTAGAGATGTAGTCTAGGCCTTTACCAATTTGAAAAACATTGTATGAAGATAGGGGGACATGGGACTGTCTTTGGAGGTAGAAAGTTTCTGATAGCCATTCATTTGGGAGTGGCCAGAAATGATTCCTTCATTCGACAGTCCAAGCTGCTCACTACTTTCACGCAGTATGTCGTGGGCAATGGCATATCTGAAACCTCCGTTAGCTAGCTAAAGTGAGAAGGCGAAACGAATGAGCAACCTTAGTGGTAATGCGATCACTCATATGTCTCAGGATTATTAGGTGGCCCTGTCACTGAAGCTCTTCGAAGTAATGGACATATTCTTGTCCTTTGAAGGCGCATGAGCCAACACCCCTGGCCAACGGCGGATCGAAATGGAAGAAACCAAAATCTAGTTTCGACACACTGCATTCTGGTCAGCGTCTGATCCATAATGGGCGGCTGAAACATAATCATCCTGGCAGTAGGTAAAATGCAAACCACGGTGGGCTGGGTTTGCCTCCCGCCACCGTTATATTGAAAATGGATGTACGTGTGATTCAAGACTGAGCAGGGCGAAAAACGTACGAAGCCGAACACAGGAAAAGCTGGATATTGACAAACCACAAATACCGGAGATATCAATGTCCTATCGACAGAAGCTCTCTCTCCTGCTAGAGGAGAATACCCCCCTCCCGAAGACCCAGATTCGCAGTGGAAGCACATCTCCCTTTCTTTGGAAGCCGCTGCAAGGACTGAACCGCAGAAGGATAAGCCATGGTACGTCGAAGAATGTCGCATTGCAACTGATGAAAAAGACGCTGCACGTATGGCAACGAAACAGTCAGTTACAACGTGTGCTGCGAGTGAGCGGTACAAGAAGCTAAGAAGGGATGAAAACCAACTATTTAGACTAAAAAAAATGGCAGTGGGAGCAGAGAGAGAAATGTTCAGGATGAATGGTGAATCCCGAAAGTTTTTCCAGAGGATAAGATTATCGAATAACGGGCCTAATAATGTGCTGCCCTCCTGCAAGGACGAGAATGGGAATCTGGTGACTGAGAAGCAGAGTGTGCTCAAAATGTGAAGAGACCACTTTTCAGCACTACCCCACTCTGATTCTTCCACTGAAGATCTGGAGGTAATGATAGACGCGATTAGAACGTCGATCTCCCGCCTTAAGAATAATAAAGCCGCTAGTGCGGATGGCCTACCCGCTGAACTTTTTAAGGCAGGTGGCGAAGGACTTGTAGCCCACAAGCATCGACTTATATGCGGTATATGGCTGGGGGGATCTATGTCCGACGATTGGAGTCTCAGTGTATTATGTCCTGTATTCAAAAAGGGTGGTCCGTGTGTCTGTTCCAACTATCGCTGTATCAGTCTTTTATCCATACCGTATAAGGTCTTGTCGAGCGTATTATGTGAAAGACTAAAGCCAATTATTGAAAACCTGATTGGACCTTATCAGTGTGGTTTTAGACCAGGCAAAACATTCACGCTACGCCAGATCCTGAAAAAGACCCACGAAAAGCAAATCGATACATACCACCTTTTTGTCGATTACAAAGCTGCTTTCGATAGCCCCATACGAGGAAAACTGTACGAAGCTGTCTGAACTTGGTATTCCGGCAAAACTGATCCGCATCTGTAGAATGACGCTGACCAACACCAAATCAGCAGTGAAAGTGGGGAAAGACCTCACTGAACCATTCTGTACCAAGCGAAGACCTAGACAAGGCGACATACTTTCGTGCAATCTCTTCAACACCGTAATGGAGATAATAATGAGAAAGGCTGCAGTAAATACGAACACGACCATTAACACGAAAAGCCATACTGCCCTCCTAAGCCAAAAGGTACATAACTGCATTTATTGACATTTCGAGTAAATTGAGGTTGAATGTTCAAATCTTTCCCGTTTTTGTTAAAATTAAAATTTCAAATTGATTTTTTTTATCTAAAAACGTAGTTAATCTTCATTTTTTCATGTAGGTAATTTGTTCGAACGAAACTTTTCATTGTTTAATAAAAAATTGTAGTTAAGGCATTTAAAGTTATTGACAAGTCAAGAACACTAAGCAAGAATGTACGTAAGTGACATGCAGAAAATGAAAATTGTCTGATTTTTGTATTTTGACGTGGTTTCATGATGAAATCACATTAATATTTCAAAATTAATGCCAATTCTAGTATTTTAGGTATGAATACAATTCCTTTTTGAAAAATAATAATTGAATTTAAGAAAGAATAAATTGTTGGTCGACATTTTTATTGCACTTGAATATTTTTAACATGCTTGGGGGTAAAAATAGTAAGATTAATTACAAACAACACGGATGAATTAGTCTGCATGTGGTAGATTCTTCCAAAATGCATGACGACTCTTTGGCATCAGGGGTAGAAATGTTTTTACCATGTTATCCTTTACTTCTTGAGTAACTCCGCATGGTTCTTGAAGTTTGTTAACTTGCTTGTCCATGTTTTGAAGAAATTTTTTATTCAAAAAGTCTAGTTTATATGTTGCGCCGTCGAAAGAGGTTTTGTACTCAAGATTTGTACTTTTCCGAGTTGCAGTAATTTGAACCATTGCCGCAAGATAAGGTTTTGGATTGTTAATTTTACCATTGTTTGTTCGTTGTAATGAGTGACCGTCCTTCCACTCGTGAAAATCTGAGATTTCCATAGGTTTAACAAGCGTGCGTGTATTGGCTTTTCCGACAGCATCAATAAAATCTGAAAAATCATAAAGAGTTTTCATTTTCTCAATTGACTCTTCCACTTGATGGTGAAAACTATCTGCACTCATAAACGTGTGTCCACTTTCGGAATAATAGATTTCTATACGTTCAGCTGCTACACTTGTGGAATTGACAATGTAGACGAGATATGATAAGAAGCACCAATTCTTATTTTCCGCCGAGCAATTGTCCAACCAAACTATGATCTTTTTAGCATCTCTGAAGTGTGTGAAGAATGCATGGAATGCGTCGATCAAGTCTTCTTTAAGTCTTCCAGTAATAGCTGCGTGCCAGAGAACTGCGAATGTTGGGTAGCTTCGTTTTGAACCAACAGGTGCGAAAGTCTTATTGTAAAGAGACAGTCGTTTTGCAAATAAGACTGTTTTGAACGTGTCCATTCTGGGAAGCATGATTACTTTTTGCAAGTCAGCAGACACGCAAATTTCATCATCTTCGAACTTCGTTTCAGCGTGTTCGCGATATAGTTTTCGACTTAAATCAGCATTCTTGATGTGTGATTGCCAGCGAAGACAATCGGCACACTCAGGATCCCAATTTTGCTGACCATGTTGTGGGTGATGTAACTCGACCATTTCACATTGTTCACACTCTTCATGGTCCAATTTTGTGAAATGAATTTTCATTTTCTTCACACAATCCCGATAAAGATCATACGAAACCGGTAGCAGCGTGTGCTTGGCAGAGAAATCTTCATGCATGAATTTTATCGTGACGTCACTCGGTAAGTAGCGGACGTTAGGAGCATGTTCACGTCTGTAATGTGAAATTGTGGGATAAAAGCTTTCGACATGTTGAGCGATAACATCTCGGTCAATGTTGTTGTATGTTGCGTCCATCTTTGACGGGTGAAACGCTGTTTTTATCTGCTGAGTTGACAATTCGTCGAATGATTTTATCGTTTGTGGCTTGGTATCCGAGTGTAGTCAAAAAGAATGCTCTGCAAATTCGTTGCTGCTTTCCTGTATGTATAATACGAAAGTGATACTTGATTGTCGTCGTACGATTGTACTTTGCCGATTCTTTTGTCCTGCGCGGGTTTTCTCGAACGCACGTACTTTTAACGAAGGCACTTCTGTTTTCGTAATTCATACTCCAGTACTTCTGATTGATAAGATGTCGCTCGTCGTCTGTAAAATTTTCCGTGCATTCCCAATGACAAGTTCGTAGGCATGGAGCTAAAACAGGGTGCTTTTCAGCCAGCTTTTGGCTTTTTTCGTCTGAAGTTTCCTTTGGTTGTTTCATTTTTCTTTTGCGTAAAAGTCCCTTTTTTGTGTACTCTATATAAAATAATTTATATGTTACAAAAAGATAAAAAAAAATCATCAAATATTTCTGAACAATTTATGAAATTTACTTGTCAAATCAAGCGGAGGAATATCATTTTCAGTAGATTTTGTTGAATTCTCCACATTGATTGCTTCAACTTGTTGATCTTCATTGGGTACATTGACCTCGGAGTGAGCAAAATCTGAAATGGTTATATAAATAATCTGCAATTTTTCAAACAAAATTAGGAACTTGAAAGAAAGAACAAATGCCATTGCTACAACCAGGTTGTGAGTTCGCGTCTTGCTGAATTCTCAAAAATCCATTTTTATCAACGTAGAAATTACCAATTCCTTATTGTGCCATGTTTGGCATAGGTTGAAAGTTCATGATTCTAAGACTGCTGATTAGACGTACATACACTCTTTGTTAAATTGGAAATAGTTTGCGGTTACAGTCATAAACAATCGGCAATCAAATAGAAAGCCATGAACACAGCGCAAACACAAACGAAAATGGAAACAGCACAAAGAGAAATTGAAAAAATACGATAAATTCATGGTGTAATAGAGGTCAATATTTGATTTGTGACAGTTGCGCCATTTTTTCTTAGTACATGTCAGCTACGCCCTTTTTGCTTATTGATTTGCATTAAATGTCAAATATCGTAACTGCAAATCTATTAAATGCAACTTTCTCGTAAATTATATCGAAAAACGGAGTGCATTTTCGGAAAGAGCAGAAAAAAATACATAAGAATATCACCATAACTAAAATTTGATCATTTATGCAGTTATGTACCTTTTTGCTTAGGAGGGCAGCATATGTTGCTGGCGTATGCTGACGACATAGACATCATTGGGCGAAATTTGCGAGGGGGTTACTGCAGTATTTTCAAGAATCGAAAAGGAATCAGCAATCTTGCTGTTAATGAGGGCAAGACAAAACTGATGGTGTCAATGACTAGAAAACCCTCTCGACTTGGTCCGCACTTGAGCGTTGACAACCGATTTAATTTTGAAGTGGTAGATGAATTTGTCTACCTTGGATCCGCCGTGAACAAGGACAACAACGTCAGCCTGGTGATAGATAGGAGAATTGTGCTTGCAAATATATGCTATTTTGGGCTCAGCAAGCAGTTTAAGAACAAAGCCCTCTCTCGACGGACAAAAGTCCAGCTATATCAGACTCTCATTTTACCTGTTTTGACATATGGCTCCGAAACTTGGGTTATATCGCAAGCGGATGAAAAACACCTGGGAGTATTCGAGAGAAAAATTCTCCGTAAAATATATGGTCCTGTTAGGGAAAACGACGAGTACCGACGTCGCTGGAACCCAGTTATATAATCTGTGTTCTGCCGTGGACATAGCTAGGCGAATCAAAGTAGGCCAATTGCGTTGGCTAGGCCATGTTATCAGAATGGATGAAGATGAGCCAGCGCGAAAGGTTTTTGATAACGTACCCGATGGAAGCAGGAAAAGAGGACGACTAAGACTCCGCTGGAAAGACCAGGCAGAAGAATCCCTCCGTATCCTTGGTGTTACCAACTGGCGAGAAAAGGAGAAGGATAGAGCCAGTTGGAAAAATATATTGAAATTTGTTTGTTTAATTAATATGTGTAAGACGTCTGACCTCATGAGGTTGTAATTAATCAATAAAAGTAAAGTATGAAAATAGGGGTTTAGGTTCTGCACCCGCAGTTTCTGGAAGAGAAGCTGCAACTAAGTAACGTGGAAGGTGTTGATCATCAATTTCGTCCTTGTTTAATATTGCCTCTGCTTCTTCTAGGCGTTGTCTCTTGTTTTTGCCTTTTTTAGTCCCCCCATCCGGTTGGTCTAGGTCTTTAAACCTATTCCTGTACGGGGACACATCCCCATTCATCTTGAACACACTCTAGTTTTTCCAATAAATTTTTTTTCTTCTCAATAGAATTTAAAGAAAAACAATAAAAAGAAGATCGTAGAAAGCAACTACGACAGATAAATCGATAGGTGTTATCCATAAGAACAAAGCCTTTACACAATTAACCGCGATGAGAAAAACGATGCTCACTTGGCGATTGCCTGTCAACGACTAAAAAATTTCTGATATTGTTGTTCGATACTTTAGCGCAATAATCATGGGAGATTTTAATAATAATTTGTTTGATTTAGGAAAGTCAACTCTGGTGAGAAATGTTTGTAGCAGATTGAATTTATCTGTCGTTCATACCTCGATGCCAACTCATTACGATGCACATAGATAGATTTTTAGGTTTTATGCGGCCAAAATTTTTCTAATTGCTAAACTATTCTAAATTACATAATTGATTATAAAAAAACTTTCTGTTGAAATTTTAAATATTTGTTAAAGAAAATATCATATTTATGAAAAAAAATTCAAAAACCTAATGTCACAGACATAAAAAAATATATTTCATAAAAGTAAATATAAAACGTTAGTGAGTAATTAATTGACGTATCCCCTCGACAGCCAGTTATTCCAGATCCTCATCGTCCGAGGATTCTGATGAAGCGGAGTCTGGTTTGGTAGGTAAAAGCATATCTAGTCTCCGGAGAAAAGGATTTAGACATTTTTTTCTCCTTCTTTCTTTTATACTAATACTGCTAATGAGCGGATCAGAGCTCAATAATAGTCTATTATAGATGTCGCGGTTACACAGTTTGCGGGAACATTTTCTAGCGTAATTTTATCTTATTTCGGGCCTATTTAGCCTCCTCCGACTATTGGGAGAAGTGAATTCTTTATTATTGCAGCACCATGTATGAGCACTTTGTGCAAAATAGGGGTCATCAGGTGCCACAAATAATGCTGCACGTACAATTTGGCGGTTTCTAGTGCATACTCATCATATTTCTTGACGTCAATAATGTATCCACTTGAAATCGTTTCTAAAATGACTTTCAGTCTGTAAATTAAATCGAAGTTTACTCCAGTTATGTCGGAGGCCAATTGGGGGTTCTCGTAAAATCTACGGCTAGTGTTTTCATCACTTGTATTCCCATAGTTGGACTTGGGCATGTCAATGAGTAACCCGGTTTCAATTTTAAATCTGTCTTGGATGTTTTGTTTAGCGGTCGTTTTCAGTCGTTTTTTTCTCTCTGTATTTTTGAACTTTTAGTTTATAGCCCAAGTGCAAAACACTCTCCAAAATTCTGATTCTGACCTGTAGCACAGATATTCCAGTCTAAAGTTTCAGGACTTACATCATATTTTTTGCTTAAATTGTTAAAATCTTTTAAAGTGGCTTTACAAATAAAGCATCGACTGGTAGACTTAGTTCCGGTTGCTGCATTGCAAACTTTGCCATCAACCATAGACATCTTGAAAATGTGCTTGTGTGTAAATTTATTTCCATTTATTTCGATAAGAGCCAAATTCTTTAGCGATTCTTCAACGTAACTGATTTCTTCTTTGGTCACATCATTGTTTTCTTTCAGAAATCTGAATCTTATAGGCCGGCAAAACCGGGGAGATGATGGGGAAGGATTCTCCCAAATAACTTTTTTGTAACCCTTGCTACAAAGTATTTGTTAAGGGACAAATAAGCTCAAATATATACTGGCGTCCGAATCAGCAGGTCTTTCAAACTTTTGTTTATATCTGGCATGCTGGCATTTGTTTATATCTAGTTAAAGTCTGTCTATCTTCTTCACTAATAGTTAAAAGTACTTATAAGTACATTGAAAGGCGCATAAGAGTTATGTCAATAAGACTTTGCAAAGAACTTTCTGCATACAGACTCGTCACTTTTATGAGTTGTTCAGGTGGATAGCATTCTTTGTTGGCCTCTAATAATCTGCCGTAGCAAGGATAAAACGACTTATTTGTGTTACGTATGATTTCAAATTGCTGTCGTGTCGAGTCGTGTCGGCTTCACTCGATGACTTGTAGGTCTTTCTATACTTTTCTGCACTTGTTGGCGATTTTGTTCTCAAAGTTGACTGAGCAGCATGAATGATAATAGAATCGTCTACGGCCGAGCGAACCACTTCAGTTTTGCGACGCTTGCTTCTCTCACTTGATTCTTCAAATGATTTTGTAGGTCGGCCTGGCCGATTTTGGGCTTGGATTGGGATTTCAAACGTCCCATTTAAACATAACTGGTTTGATTTTAAGAAATCATCTTCTTTTCTTTGTGCTTTAGACCATTTTTTCTTTATGGCAGTCTTGAAGTAAGCAATATTTCGCTTTAGTTTTTTTATATTTCCCTCTGTGTCACCATAAGATGAAAACAGGTCATTTTCTAAAAATGCCAATTTTTCATCCATAGTTATTAAATTCTGGCTTTGCATTTTATCGTAGAGAAATTGATGGGTGATTAATTTTGTTCCGGATGAGCCAGGATAACCTACGACGAAAAAAAAATTTTTTTTTTGAACATTTTTCAACATAACCTATTTTTACCATACCTGCAGCTGATTATTATCAGAATCATAAGAAAAGAGTATTAAGTATTTTAATATACAATAATTTTGCGGCGAGAAGAATCGATAATATAACTAAATTACTTTTAAATTGAAAACTCAAGAATATTTTTTCAAGAAAACGTAATATGTTTAGAAGCTTTAAAACAAAGGTTTTTTACTGATACTAGGTTGACAATTTCTATAATAAATTACCAGAAGCACTCGAATTCATATTGTTTTTTTTTTTTTGATAAGTGTCTTCAAATCAAAAACACTTTAAAAGCGTAAAGAGCGATAGCGCGCGCGTAGCGGGAGACTAACAAGTTCCGACCAACAGTACACGCCCCCCGCGCGGGTATTGAAGCCGAAAAACCCGGTTTATTATCGCCTGTTCTATTGTTAACATAGAAAGATATTACATTTTGTATTTGTAACAAGTTTAAAATCTTCAATTTTTGCCGCATAATTAAGCTATGTTAGTGCGACGTCGCACATGAGTCCACATCCTTATTAGATTATTTTTTGTTTTCGTCTACTGGTGATTTAAGATTTCGTAATCAATTTCTGTGTCCTGAAATATCTCATCATGCCGTTATTTGTGTATCCATCGAGTTTGAGCTGCCCACTGTGCAGGATTTCTATGAATATCATGATTATGCCTTTGTCAGTCCAAGTACAAAAGAGGCAAATTGTCGCTTTGATGATATTCATAATGCGGATAACGTAGATGAACAATTATCTGTACTTAATAATAATTTGCAGATCATACACACGCTTGTTCCTGTTAAGAGGCAGATATGTGCAACTTATGTGGGGGATTGGTTTAATTGTTCGGAGATAAAATATCATGTTTCCCTAAGAAATATTGCCCTTCAAGCTTACTTGTTTGACAAGAGTAGTTCCAATTGGAGATCATATTGCAGATGCAGAAACTGTGTTAAGATGGTAATTAGAAGAAAAAATTTTCAAAGTCTTAGTAAAATATTTGAGCATAAGTCGACCAGCGAAATTTGGAATATATTGAACGGCAATGGATTAAGTGATGGAAATGAAAGGGTTGTTGATTTTGATGTTGGACAGTTAAGTCGTATGTTTGTGTCTAATCAGTCGCCTGCCAACCAGAGTTATCCGAATATTCCTGAGGATGCATATGATGGATTTTCCTTTCATGAAGTTGATTATATTGAAGTTGTTAATGCTTTTAACATTATCAAGACAACAGCAGTAGGTTACTATGGCTTGAAATTTAAATTTTTAAAATTAGTTTTTCCCTTTTTGGTAATTATGTGTGGCATAATTATATATATAATTCTACTGCACGTGTGTTTGTGACTGAACTCCTCCTAAACTTCTGGACCGATTTGAATAAATTTGTTTGTATGCGTTTGGGTGGCGCCCTGGGTGGTTTAGATTTACTACTCGGTCCAATTGGACAAAGGGGCGTGGTACCTCCCATACAAGCCGCTTGAAATATTATGCAGGACAACGTGTGCCGGGTCAGCTAGTAGTTCATAAAATATTAACTACGTCTGTATTCCCTAGGTCTTGGAAGATAGCGAAAGTTATCACAATTCGCAAAAATGGGAATCTGAATTCAATGGAGAATATCCGTCCTATTTCTATCATGCCAATACTATCGAAAATGGTTGATAACATAATGAAAACTCAGATTGTAGATTATTTGGAGGCCCATTCTCTACTACATGACTGTCAGTCGGGATTTAGAACTAATCGAAGTACAACTTCGTTGATGATATACCTGACAGATAAGGTAAGAGAACTTATTGGGCATGGGGGCTGTTTTGTTGTTATCGCTTGACCTTGAGAAGGCATTTGACAAGATTGATCACACGATACTTGTGGAGAAATTTCATTATTTGTTTGGGTTTACTTCCCCTGCATGTAGATTAATGTATTCATATTTGGGTAGTGGGAGACAATATGTTTATAATAATGTTTCTAGCCTTTGTCCAGTGAGAAGTGGGGTACCCCAGGGTTCGGTTTTGGGACCGCTGCTATTCATTATGTATATGAATGACATGTTTGATCCTATTATTAGATGTAACTGTCTCACTTTTCTACAGAATACTATTGACTTCACTGTTATTTGGTTATCTGGATGAACGAAAATGTTCTCAGTATTAATAGAAATAAGACAAAGGCTATGCCATTTGGGGGTTTGAAAAGTGATCAAGTTAATATGTCTATCTATGGCTGTAAGAATGATGTTGTGGACAGCTTAGACTGCCTTGGTATAACACTGTGTAATTTTGTAAGTCATGGAAATATAACCATATACGGACACCATTACTTGATAAAAGACCCGTGTTTGCAAAAACCCAGTTTTGCAAAAACTCATGCACTTTTTTATAGCCCCCAAAGATTTGGCGCCTCGGTGACATTTTTGCAAAAAAGTGAGCATTTTGTCAGGCTCATATCTACAATATCAATAAAAATATCAAACTACAATATCAATATCAAAAGACAAGCAGTTTTAAAACTTAAAACTTTTAATAATTCGTTGGATACATATAAAAAAAGACTTTACCAGCATATGGTAATAAATGAATTGTTGTAACTTCAGTGTATTAATATGTATGTGTCCACTTACATTTTCCATGTTTCAGAACACTTCACGCCATAATCTTTCAGTGATATTAACTTTGGCTAATATAAGCTATTGCTCCATGTCACAAATCAAGTGCTTAACAATTGAAAGTTTGTATTGTCACTTGTTCTTTAAATGTCACGGGTATTCTTATTATTTCTTAAATTTTTTATTTGGGAACGAGAATCAGTTATCAATATTATCAATTATTATCTATGTTAATTGTTTTATAATCAATCTGTTATCTATATTCTTTGTTTGATTAAGTTCTGTGTTTATCATTATTATTAGTTTTTATTATATATATTACATCAACTTTATTTTAATTTTGTTAAATTTTTATTTGAGTAGAAATGTGTTGCATAAATTTTATAACCAAATAAGGCCTTATTGGCTCGGTTATAGAACTGTATAGAATAAATAAAATTAAACAAATTAAAAAAATCATACACCCTTATCCACAGTGGGCATTTGTCAATCATCTAGCAAACAAATTTCCTAAATTCGAAGTATACAAAAATTTACTTTATTCCAGCTAGATCGGCCATTGGGACCAGGCTGGGTATTGACATAGACGGTGCTCAATGGTATCCACCTCTTCAATCTCAAACCAGCAGAAGTGCATCCTGCTCTAACAAGACAGTCTGCTTCAACATGCCCTCTGACATCAGTATGGCCCGGAACCCAGCATAGTATTAGCTTGCCGGGCACTACACTGTTCAATTTGGATTTACATATGTGCGACCTGATCGCTCTGAGGGCTGGCTTACTGTCAACGCAGATGACGAATTTACCCGATGGATAAACCTCGACCCCATTATCTCAGTTGCAGCTCTCAGAATCGCCACGATTTCTGCTTGGAAGGTACTGCAGTTCGCACCCAATCTCATTGAAAGCCCGAGTTGAAGGTCCTCACTGAAGATCCCCGCGTAAAGATCAGATGACCAATCCTACGCCTATCTATCCATCTAGCTATTGGAAATTTGTTCACTGTTAGTGGGGCTCACCCCCTTCTCTTCCCTCCCTCCTATCTTTTCTCCTCATATATAAGCGATATCACAATGGGTCCACCGACCTCCGAGTGTAGTGACGACACACAGTGTCGTGGTTTCATATAACGAGTGGCCAAAAATAGAAGGAGTTGTCAGAAAATTCTGAAATTTGGCACACATGATTTAATTGGTAAAATATAGTTACACCTAAAATTTTCGCACATACATATGATAAAATATAGTTACACCTAAAATTTTGTAATTTTAGATCCAAGGATTCGTGTCCTTCCCATATATCCTGAATTAAAAAAATGCCATAACTCATGTAAAAAAAAAATAATAACTTAATGAAATTTCGTATATACGTTAGTTTAAATATCTTTAATGCTTAGTCCAAATTTCGTTTAATTCGGGGCAAGGATACGCCTACCTCGAAAATGTCCTTTTTTAAAAAAGTAAAAATAAAAGCAAACCAATATAATTTTCTTATTTAATTTGGCACACAAATTACTTATAATGGATTTTATCTGTAACTATACACATTTTACTTTTTATTCAATGCAAAAAAAGCTTTCGCAAAACGCTTTCGTCATTCTTTCAGCTTTCAAATACTTTGTCTGCGGCTTTAGTAAGAGCATCAGCTGATGTACACGAAACAAGCTCTTCGATTCGTCTCCTTTTCGTTCGTTGTGATGCATTCTCAAAAGAAACAGGTGGCCGGCCCCTACCGGTACTTGTACTGGGTTCCTAATAGAACTGAATTATGTTTTACTAAAAAAAATCTAAGATCATAAGAATACTTACAACGGAAATGTCTTCATTAAATATCTCAGTATCTAGCCAGTTACACAACGCAGTTTCAAACCTACGTTTCCAACGTCTGTATTTAACCCAATTACTTCTAATTTTAAAAAGAGTGAATTTTAATTTTTCCTTCTCTGTATTCGTTAATATTCTTCGAATACGATTTTCCACAAACTGTTCAATTGGATGGAACACATTAACTGCATTACTTTTCTTCAACTCCAACCACTGCTGAAAAATATCACGAATCTGTAATGATGTCGACACTAAAAAACATTCACAAAACACGTAAAAGCAGTCAGAAGCAGCTGAAATTTCTATATGTTGTAGCAATAAAATATCAAAAAATTTGGAAAGCGATATCACGTGTTTTCTTTTAATTTACTTTAGAACTTAACTTATGTACCAAAAGACTGACATTATTAAGAACTGTCATTTGGCTAACGGTATTTCGCGTATGGTTAATATTTGTAAACAAAAACAGTGTTGTAATTAGAAATACATACCTGGCTTACAACCCTGTTACAAAAATATTGGCCGTTACCAAACCAGATGTGAATTTTACCTATAATATTTGAGGTTTTCCCCCTAAATCTACCATGTTGCATAAAATCCTTAACTTTAAACTGTAATAACTCAAAAAGTACGCAAAACTTTAACGTAATATTTCACATATGAACTAATAGAAGTGTTTTCTATAAAATAAAATTAAAAACAAAATAAAATTCGTACTTTGACTTTAACCATTTTTGGCCACGCTCGCGACACACAGTGTCGTGATTTCATACAAACGGTGGCCAAAAATAGAAGGAGTTAACATAGATAGATGAAAATTGGTACACATTGCTTTTATACATAGGAAAAAAAAAAAACGAAGTTTTGTGAAAATCGGTGAAAGGACTCGCCTACCTCCCATATATCCTGAAACGAAAAATGCTTATATTTTCCAAAATTGTTGTTGGAATTGAACTATATTTGACTCGATTTGTCTCTCATATATTATTGATAACTGTGTTAAGTTATATGCAATTATCTCAAAGGACACGCATACCTCCCATATATCCTCCCATATATATAAGTTTATTATATTTAATTTAAAATTATATTGGTCTTTATGCAAAATATTAAAAAAACAGTACAAATTTTATATTAATAACAAAAAGATTTTATTAATAAAAACAATATCTTTATTTTTAGTTCCAGACATGCGTATATCTTATTAACTATTATCATCGCTTACATCTTCAAATGTTACAACATCAATACTATTGCATAAATCATCCTCGGATACTATGCTTTCATCTTCCACAAAAACAAAATCCTTTATTTCATTAAGATCGTATCTTATTGCCTACAAGAGAGATCCATATCCACGTACAATGCGAGCGCCTTTTCCACTGAAATAGTTCCAGCGGACAATTTTTCTGCTGCTTTTGTAATAGCTTCTGCAGATGTTGATGCAACAAGTTCATCAACACGTCTTCGCTTAGTTCGATGTGATGCTTGGTCGAAAGACAAACGTGGCCTACCTTTAACAGAACTTGAACTTGGTTCCTAAAAAAACAATAGAGTTGTTTTATCTCTGATTGATGCCAAGAACTGATAATAACTTACAGCAGAAGTTGGATCCCCATGCAATATTTCACTATCCAACCAGCTACTAAAGGCTTTTTCAAACGAAGCCTTTTTCCGACCATATTTTTTCCAATTACTGCTAAATCTCCAAAGCGTAAAGTGAATTTTTTTTTTCTCAGAGTCGTCTAATTCTCGATCCAAATGATTTTCCACAAATTCTTTTATTTTACACTCGATTATGGTGTTTTTGTTGTGCTTCACCTCTAACCATATATTGAATAATTCGCGTATCTTCAATGGAGTTGACACTGAAAAATATTCATAAAAAATAAAAGCGCAGTTGAAATTTAGATATGTTTAAATACACACTATTGTGAATTAAATATCCAAAAATTAGAGTAGTATTTTGATGTATTTTTTTTTTTAAGTCTTCACAACATGCGGTTCACATTCACTTTGACACATCTGTAGACATATGTTTCAGCTAACGGTTCTTTCCATGTGATACATATTTGTCAACAAAACCAGTGTTGCCATATTAAATGCAACTCAAATTTGACATTTATATGTAATCTATACCGACAGTTACATTATGTATTTGAAATAACAGCATTTCAAAAATATATAAAATTCTACATTTGGCAATGATGTACCACAGGCTTAACAACTATCACAATTGAGCTTCTATAAAACAAAATCTAGTCCACATATCCAGAAAAAATTTTATATTTCATCTAATATAAGTGTTTACTTGTAAATAAAGAAAAAACAATTATAAAATTTTAATGTTCACTTATATCATTTTTGGCCACTGCCGTGACACTGTGCGACAGTGTGCGACAGGTTGTACACTGTCTCTTATTGTCACGTGTCCTAAACCTAAACTTAACCTATGCACAGTGTACCGTGTAGAACATGCTAGGTGGACAAAATTATTTTATGTTATATAAAGATGCTTTTGTATATAGGTAGTCATATTTAGCCATTATTGAAATTTTTTGTTTAATTTTGTAATAAAAAACGAAAAAATTAAAAACAGAAAAATATATTTTTAAAAAAGGAAAAAAATACAAAATGAAAAATAGCAACTTAACCTAATAATCATCATCAGAGTCTTCTGAGGAATCGTCATTATTTTGTGGCATTGTGCGACAATGATGACAATTCCGATCTTGACTCTTCTATTCTAGGGCTTATAATTAACTTTAATACATCTGTACATATTTTTTCCGGCTTTTTTTTGGGAGTCTCTCGAAGGCTATTGATCAAAGGATCAGATGTTATAATTAACATGGACAGTAAGTCTCTATTCGTAGCAACACGCGAGCACTTGCGGGTGTTGTACTCCCTAAATCTGCGGCAATCTTTGTTACGTGCTTCCTGAGCCTCTTCGGAAAGTTGCCCAATTGGAAGCAATGCCGCTTTGATAACCTCTGTACTGTGAATTAATATTTTATATACAGTAGCAGGCATATAGTACCACGAATAGAGACTAAGGTAGTGTTTCTGGTTTCACGACAAAATTTTTTGAATTCAACTAAGTTTATCTCGAATCCAGAACCGATTCTCGGAATTGGTGTTTGGGGGGTGTTGTTTACGTTTTACAACTAAGATAACATGGAAATGATAACATGAGTTTTGTCCACCTAGCATGTTCTACACGGTACACTGTGCTATGGTGAGAAATTTCTACCATAATTACTTCAATGGAACCTTTTTTTACTGTACTATAATTATCATCATACTTCATAAATTTTTAGATAATAACATAAAAATAATTTATAATATAAAATGCATTCGGGTAACAAATTCACTCCTCCTAAATTGTTATAAAAAATAATTTACGTTAAAAAAAATCAATTTGAATTTAAAATTATTATTTCCATAACCAAACTTTAAAAGCGATATATGAGGCCTGTCCGCGTGCTGATAATTTGTAACAATTTGTACAAATTGTTACTGGATGTTGTCTGTTTACACCAAAACTCCAGTAACGAGAGATCAAGAGATAGATTATTTTGACAGTTCGATGATAGAGAACTTACACGTTTTTACTGGATTTAATTTGAATTAAATTACTGGAGAAATTTTTGCCAGTAAGAATTTGCAAGGAATAACATATGTTTTGACACATATGTTTTATGGAAACAAACAAAATTAGGGAATATAAAAATAGATAAATAAATGGTTTCCCACTACATCCCATGAAGGGACTGGGGAGAACTTCTCACAATCACTGAGCTGTGCGCTTTCCAGTTTTCACTCACTGATTGGGACTTACAGTTTTACACCGATTACGAACGGTAATTTGAGAAGCTCTTTCATGGCTAAATACTCGATATTGTTAAATTTTAAGGTGGTCAGAGCCGGGTTCGAACCCAGGATCTCATGTACAAGAGCCGCGCCCACTAACCATTGCACCACCGACGGCCAATTAGGGAATATAAAAACATAAAATAAAAATTAATCCTCGAAATTTTATGTTTTTAGACGAAACACAAGATTCGTATGGCTCTGTAATGAACTTTTAACTATTTATTTGTTGGTGATTTGTAATGTTTTGTTCAAACTGCATTTGTTGGGCCTTTAGTTATTTACATACATAACAAATCAGCTGTTTCCATACAAAAGATTTTATTTGTTGCAAATTTTTACTGGATTTCGTCTGTGTACTTTTGTGATATTTTTTTACTGGGAGATTAAAATCTATCTTACTCTCTCAGAAGTAGTTACTGGATATGTTTTACTGGAAAAGTGCGCAGACAGACCTGAATTAACACTGAATTTAACAGATGGAGTCATAAGAAAGCATAAAAAAGTTTAAAACACATTTAAATTTCTGTTATTGTAAGTTATTGTAATTCCACATGGTGTATATCACTTTTCGTCAAACATCTCTCTATCACACCGACCGCATCACGAAGAGTGTGAAAGGAAACGTCAGATGAGCCAAAAGTTCTCTCTAGTCTGAGATTACTCTATGGGCGAGGCAAGTGAGAGAAGTGTAAGTGTGGTAGTAAAAATTATTTCTACTGTCGGAGCAAAACTGGCCCGTGTAAACGCCAGGTAAGGTCTCCTATTTTTTGACAATTCAATCCAAAATAGGTCTGTCTGCGTACTTTTTCAGTAGCAAATACTCAGTATTTTTTTTTGGGAGAGTAGGAACAATTTTACTCTCTCGGTTGAAAATATCTCAAAAAGTACGCAGACAGCATCCAGTGAAATCTTGCAAGAAAACAGCTGATCGGTGTGGTGTGTAAACAATTGAAATAACAAAGCAAAATAATTTTAGCATATGTATGCGCAAAAGTGAATTCTCGCGGTAAATTAAAAAATTATTAATTAAAGTGAAGCCTAAAAAGTGTTGTAAATTAAAAAACTTGTTTACTACACTGTTATTAATTTAGTAAGTTCAATTTCTTCTTAGTTTTTTTTTATTTTCATTTCACAAAAATTATTTCATTCAAACAGTAAATAAAAACAGCTGTTCAAACTAGTTGCAAAATCTTGCAAGCAGAAATTTCTCCAGCAACATTTTGCAAGTTCTCTAACTTCCAACTGTCAAAAAATTCTCTTATTGGCTCTCTCGCTGCAACAGATTTGGAGTACGCAGACAACATTTTGCAAGATTTTGCACAAAATGAAGCAAAATATGTGTACGCAGACAGAGCTAATGGCAGTTTAACACTTTTACTCGGTAAAATTCGTTGAGTAAAAACTAGTAAAAAGTCGTCAAAGAGAACGCCATATTTTCCTGTTCCCTCTTAAATGCTCTTACCACTTTAACATTTTCTTGAGTACGGGAACGCTTTCTCGAGTAAAACTCGTGAACGTAATAAAACTAGTAAATTGTAGTACGTACGGGAACAGAGCTTATATTTGTGTTTTACCAAAAATTATTTGGAAGTTGAACACAATTATTCAGTTGTGAATAATCAATATTTAAATTATTTTATTTAATCATAATTTTGATTAATCAACATTTTTAATTATTCGTTTAACTGAATAACTACGAAATTAATCAAAATTTTAATTAATCGATTAAACGCACATCCCTATTTTTTACCAAACTGCTCAATGAATTTTCTAAACCCAATTATTTTTTATAAATCGTTCATATCTAACATAAATTGAAAAGTTAAATCAATTGAAAAGTTAAATCAAGTTATCCTACAGTTCAAGCTAATTAAAAGTTTTAGTTGTCAGTTTGTATAGAATTTAAAAATGATATCTGTTAGGTAGGTCCATAGAATAATACATACCATAGAAGCTTTTATTCGGTACGATGGAAAGTAAACATTGGATAGTGGAAAATATGGGTTCAATAATACCAGATGGTGGCAATAGTATACAGCGATCCACAAAGGAACTACACCCGAATTTCGTGTTTTTGTGACAAACTAGTTGTGTTAAATACAATACAAATGTATACCAACGATAAAATTCAAGTGCAAAGTGCAAAATATATTTAAATTTTTCAGGTCTACACCAAAATGACAGGAAAAAGTTAAGTGAACATATTTTGTAACTCCACCTGGTGTAAGATAATTTTAAATTTAATTGCCCTCATTTCCACAAACATACGATGAAGAGTGTGAAATAAAACGTCAGATGAGAGAATAAGTTTATCTACGTATGTATTATTCTATGGGTAGGTCTAAACCGACATGACCTTTAATGTAGTTTTTATATATACATGAACCTTAAATAAATGAATGTAAATAAATGAATATACTTGAACACTACTTACTTTTGTGAATTTTTTCGTGTAAATGTAAAGATCTCTTTGATAAGAATTCCTTGTGACAATCTTTACATTCGAATTTTATTTCAGGATAGTCTTCCGCATGTTGTCTAATGTGTAACTGTTTCTTCTCTAAAGTGCGAAAAGTTTTGCTGCAATACGAACATTCTAAATTGTTCGGGTATTTTTCGGCTTCCAAACAGCTGACGTTACGATGTAATTCATGTTGTTTGTAGTCGGTGCTTAGCATGTCGCAGGCATCACACCTTAGCTTAAGGGCCGGATGATGTTTCAGTCGTACATGATTTAGGAAGTCATTATAATGTTCAATAACTTTCAGGCAATCATAGCATTTATAATGCAGGTTATTTTTGTCACTAATAGAATGCATAGCGTAGGCATGAATCATCAGATCTTCAAAACTGGATGCTGTATAGTTGCAAGCATAGCAAAGATGTTTATAAGATTTCCAGGAGGTTAATTGCATTTCATTTGGTAGCAAAGGGTACTTAGTGTAAAGAAAACAAAAGAGATATTGTAGTATAAATGTTTTTTCTATAGATGATGCTGTTTCAGTAACATTTCATATAACAAATTTACTGTATTAGTTTAAAAATCAAATAGATGCACGTTTTTGAAATAGTTTGAATTATTTGTAGTTCTTATACGTAGCTCTTAAAAGACAAACGCAACTTGTTTTTAAAAAGTCTATATTGTCAACTAACACTAGATTTATGGTACTTAACGACTGAAATTTAAATCTACAATTGCTATAATAGTATTTGCTGAATTATAGAATGTATTATTACCTCATTTCTGTCTTCATTTTGGCTGATATCTTCCTCAAGTTCTACGTAATTTAATTCGAGTGACATATTTGCCTTAGTTGTTTCTAAAAATATACCAGTTTGTTCCTCCTGCATCACCTCTTCCTCTTTGACTATAGTAGTAACCACAAAATCCATACTTTCATTTTCTTCCGCTGTTGGCTCTTGATTTACATCATCTGGCATTCCTGAAATGCTATAATCTTCGGGTAAATAACCATCACTGTCGCCATGACAGGCATCTTCAGTTACAGAAACATTTGCAATAGTGGTCATGCCGTCATGGTCTGTGTTTGCTTCTTGTTTCAAATGTTCTATATCCTCCTCTTCAATCTTTATTGTACAGGGTGATTTCTTTTGACATTCTGTAATTTCTTCTCTTCCCGCTGTGGTAGATTGGTTTGAAGTGAAACGATTAGCTATCTCTTTAATCGAATAATCGCCTCCTGAACCAGCCTTATTCTCGTTGCGTTGATCCATCTGACGGCTGAGAAATATGGGTTCCAACGGTACTTGAGTGTCAACATCCCCCATTTCCGTCTTTATTTGAAGTTCCTCTTTGTGATGCCTTGTGGGGTCTATAATTATTTCTATAGTGTTCTGCTTGGATGAATGTGTTGCTGTGTCCTCGGATGGAGAATTGTCACCACAGCTAGACACATGGCCGCTGCGTTCTTCAGCCTGCTTGTTGAGAAATAAGGCTTTTAATGTTTCCTGAGCCTTTTGAACTTTGGAATAGAAATTATAAGCAACATTTAATTGGCCAAAACATGACAGACACACGGATTTTGGCATCGCGTCACTCATGTGAATACTAATTCGACAACATTTTTCCAATTTTTGGCATATTTCATTTGACTGATCTTTAATGTGAATCAGAAGTTCTGCCTTCTGGAGAGAAGCACATAGACGACATAAACCCATGTCGGAATCTGTCTTCCAAAAATTGGTATATCACTGGTAGGTCTTAAGCCGGATTCAATCAGTGTTCCGTGGTTATGTTGTCAAAATTAGCTGATTAATGAAAAACACTATGTGCACAAAATGTAAAAAAAATGTAATAAGCTTGTTTTACTTGATGCAACGTCTACGCTATAAATTAAATTGCATCTTGATTGAGTCTTTGAATTTTATCAACAAGCGAAAAAGAAACAAAATCAAATTTGACAGCTTACCCACGTACAAGATGAAAAAATCACAAAACAGCTGGGCTGACGCGTTTACCAAAAATGATGTACTAAAGTAGACAATCAAAATTGCTCTTCCATATAATGAAATAAGTATGGAATACTGCCATAATTGTAAAATTATCTATCGGGTAATCGCGTCAGCCCAGCTGATATGTGGTTTTTTCATCTTTTCCGTCGGTAAGCTGTCAAATTCGATTTTTTTTCTCTTTGTTTGTTAATAACATTCAAAGAATTTCAACCAAAATGCAATTTAATATCATAGACTTTGTGGCAAGTAAGACAATCTTATAAAATATTTCACATTTTGAGTACATAGTGGTTTTCATTATTCAGCGAATTTTGACAGCTTAACGACGGAATTGCTAATGCGACTACCTAATAGATAATTCTACCATGATTGCCATGGTACAAAGAAATAGTAGAAGCACTAGCCCAGCTGATTTGAACTTTTTTCTGGACTGAGTGTGAGTAAGTTTTTCTCTTATGTCAAAGTTTGTTTACATTTGTTTGTCTGCAACCCCCGTTCGCCGCCAACTGCTGTTTTTGAAATATTTCTCTGCAAAAATTACATAGAAACGTTTTAATTTTCACACTTAAACACTTTCAATATATCAAATAACACTCAATCATTTTCTAAATGACACTTTTGCAAATTTGTTTACATTTTCATCATTTTTCTATCAGCTGGCTTGACACAACACAGACACTGAGCAAAAACAAAATGCCTGTTGTTTTTGGCTTGTTATATTTGTTGTCGTACTGCATCTACCATTATATTTCTACCATGAATACTGCCCAATGCAAAAAATATTAAGGGTCTTATCACATAAAACGATTCACCTCACTTTCACATCATTTTCCATTTTTTAACCACATAAAACGTAGAATTGGTCACCTGCGTTGAAAAACGAACTTCGCGTTGGATCACTGTATTACGTTTAACGCAGCCGTGACTAAATCGTCATATCTACTGTCATAGTTCAACGCCGTTAAATTTGATGTGAATGTATTAGAAATACAAGTGATGGTTATAAAAATTAACAAATAATGAAAGAAATATGCATAAAATTTTATCGCATTTCTCAACATTATTTGTTTTGAGTGTACCGTTGGCAAATAATTATAAATTTGTTTTATTTGGGTATAAACACCAATATGGGATTGTCCGTGGAGGTGGAAAGCTTCTGCTTGCCATTCACTTGGGAGTGGCCAAAATGATTCCTTCATTGGGCGGTCCAAGCAGCATTATGTCCTGGGCAATGGCTTTTCGGAAACCTCCGTTAGCTAGCTAGAGTGAGAAGGCGAAACAAATGAGCATCAAATCAGGTTTAGTAGGTGACTGATGTCACTGAAGCTCATCAAACAATCGGGCATATTCTTTTGTCCTTAGAAGGCGGATGAGCCAAACATACGAGCCAACGGCGGATAGAAACTAAAAGAAGAAAATCCAGGTTCAACATATCGCATCCTGGTCAGCGTCTGATCCATAATGGGCGGCTGCAATCAAATATCCTGGCTGTAGGTAAAATGCAAAAACAATGTGGACTGGGTTTGCCTCCCGCCACCCGTTCATAATGGCAGTGAAAATACGTAAACGAACAAGAAAACATAAACAACCCCTATTTGTTGACGACCCCCGCAAACGATATAAGAACCCCGATTTACTGATATGCACTTGGAATGTAAGAACTCTATATAGATCCGGTGCAAGTATCCAACTGGCAGATGTCCTCGAAAGTTATAAGGCTGACATTATCGCTATACAGGAAATGCGATGGACAGGACATGGCTGCACAAGAAAAAGAAACTGCGATATATACTACAGTTGCCATGAAAAAAAACATGAATTTGGTTGCGGATTTGTAGTTGGCAAAAGACTGCGACATCTAGTCTCTAGGTTCAATCCTGTGAGTGAACGAATAGCCACAATCCGCATAAAAGCGAAATATTTTTTATATTTCCCTAATTTGTGTGCATGCCGCGACAGAAGAGAAAGATGATGGCGCAAAAGACATATTCTATGAGCTCCTAGAGGAAACGTATGACCGCTGCCCTGGCCATGACATTAAGATTGTACTAGGAGATTTTAATGCCAAAGTAGGAAGGGAGAATGTGTTTAATCCAACTATTGGCAATTTCAGTCTACCTGCTGACAGTTCCGACAACGGTATGAGACTGATTGACTTTGCCGCGGCACAAAACATGGTCATTAGTGGTACAAGATTCCAGCATAAAGACATCCATAAGGCTATTTGGGTATCCCCTGATCAAAGAACTAAGAACCAAATTGATCACGTGGTAATTGATGGATGGCACTCATCCAGTGTAATCGACGTACGAGTGATCAGAGGAGCTAACATCGATTCTGATCACTACCTGGTAGCAGCAAAGGTTCGCACAAGATTAAGTAGAGCGAAAATCGTACGAAACCAGACGCAAAGGAAGCTGGACATCGGAAAGCTGCAATTACCAGAGGTAGCCATAGCCTACTCAAGGAAGCTCTTGCAACTTTTGGCACAGAACCCACCCCCTCCCGATGACGATCCTGATGCGCAGTGGAAACCCATTTCCGACTCTATAAAAACTGCTGCAACAACCGTACTTGGTTTCGAAAAACCGCTTCGCAATAAACCGTGGTACGATGAAGAGTGTCGCATAGCAAATGACGAAAAGGACGCTGCACGTATGGCAACGCGAGCTGCAACTGAGCGGTATAGGGAGAAGAGAAAGGAGGTAAACCGTCTCTTTAGGCGTAAGAAACGGCAGTGAAGAAAGCGCGAGAGTGAGAAAATTGAGACATACAGAAGGAAGAACGAAGCCCGAAAATTCTACCAAAAATTTAAAAACGGAACTAGTGGACATGGTTCAGGGCCCCCCTTGTGTAAAGACAAGGACGGAAATCTCGTCGCAGATGTGCAGAGCATGTTGGGAATATGGAGAGAGCATTTCTCCGCGCTACTAGTACCTGAGATATCCGATGACGATGGGACAATCGATCACAATATCGACGACGACGTCGATTGCCCCCTCCTAACCAAGACAAGGTCAGAACAGCTATTGCCCGGCTTAAGAACAACAAAGCCGCAGGAGCCGATGGATTACCGGCGGAGCTGTTTAAGGCTGGCGGCGATGAGCTGATAAGGTGCATGCATCAGCTCATTAGCAAAATTTGGTTAGATGAATGCATGCCCGGCGATTGGAGTCTCAGTGTACTATGTCCCATATTTAAAAAAGGTGACCCGAGTATCTGTGCCAACTACCGTGGAATAAGCCTTTTATCCATAGCATATAAGGTTCTATCAAGTATAATGTGCGAAAGACTAAAACCAATTATCGCTGACCTGATTGGACCATACCAGTGTGGCTTTAGGCCTGGAAAATCGACAACTGACCAGATTTTCACGCTACGTCAAATCCTGGAGAAGACACACGAAAAACAAATCGACATCTATCATCTATTTATCGATTATAAAGCGGCCTTCGATAGTCCGATACGGGAGAAACTCTATGAAGCAATGTCTGAGCTTGGTATTCCTGCAAAACTCATACGCCTTTGCAGGATGACCTTTAAAACCATCAGCAGCAAAAGTCACATGCTGCTCGCCTATGCTGATGATATAGATATCATTGGGCGCACAATTAGAGAAGTTACTGCGGTTTTTTCGAGAACTGAGAAGGAGTCAGCAAAAGTGGGTCTGACGGTAAATGAGGACAACACAAAATTAATGGTTTCAACGAACAGGGCCTCCACGCGATTAGACCAAAGAGTGAACGTTGATAACCGTTAGAACTTCGATGTAGTGGACGAATTTATATACCTCGGATCTGCCGTAAACAAAATCAACAACGTCAGCCTTGACATCAAGCGGAGAATAGTGCTTGCGAATATATGTTATTATGGGCTATGCAAGCACTTTAGAGATAACCTCTCTCGAGTAACAAAAGTCCAACTATACCTGACTCTCATACAACCTGTCTTGCTTTATGGCGCAGAATATTGTGTCTTATCGCAAGCAGACGAAACATCTGTAGGAGTCTTCGAGAGAAAAATACTCCGAAAAATGTATGGCCCTATAGTGCACAACGGCGAGTATCGGCGACGCATGAATCATGAGCTGTATGAGCTTTATCCTGACATTGACATAGTTAAGCGGATCAAGATAACGCGATTGCGCTGGCTAGGACATGTCAGTAGAATGGATGAAGATGAACCAGCGCGAAGGGTTTTCGAAACCGAACTCGAAGGCAGACGAAAAATAGGAAGACCAAGACTCCGCTGGAGGAATCAGGTTGACGAATCCCTGCGTACACTTGGTATTGCCAACTGGAGAAATAAAGCAAAAGATCGAACTGGTTGGCGAAATATGTTATCTTCGTTTTGTAAGATCCCTGACCCCCCGGGGTTGTCCAAGACCGGATAAGTAAGTAAACACCAACAACAACTCATCAATTGAAACCTCAGGGAAGATTCAAACAAAAAATTTTTTGTATTCGTGTGTTTTTTTTCATTTATGTGTTTGGTGGTGTGTGTGTTTTGTTTACAAATGTTGACACTGCAACACGTGTTGCCGCAAAAAAGTATGAAAATCCCAAAGCCAGCCGATTGTGTAACGCCGGTGGAAAAAATTCTAACTCGAGCGCAGAGTGATTTATGTGATACAATTTTTTAACTCCGGTGACTGAGTGTTCGTCTGAGTTAGATTCACTCACTCAGAGTTATGTTATAAGACCCTAAATAATCAAGATATGAATTGTGTCCACTTTGTCGTTCTCTTTTAGTAGGGCACATCTTCTGGTCGTCTACTTCTTGATCGTCTTTGGATACACACACGCATAGATAAAGAAAATAACCATAGAGTAAATCCATGGCAGAAATATAATGGTAGATGCATTACGACAACAAATACATCAAGCCAAAAACAACAGGCATTTTGTTTTTGTTCAGTGCCTGTATTGTGTCAACTCAGCTGATTGCAAAATAATGAAAATGTATACAAAATTGCAAAAAGTGTCATTTACAAAATGCGTGTATTTTATTTGATGTTTTGAAAGTGTTTAAGTATGAAAATTAAAACGTTTCTATGTGATTTTCACGGAGAAAACATTTCAAAAGCCATGCCACCACCGTCTATGTCCTAATAAATTGATTCTTCATCCGGTTCAGCTACCATTCCTTGTTGAGAGTCCTCAGACACTCTAACGGTTTTGGCATCTGCAGTTGCTACAGTTTTTTGGCGCGGAAGTTTTTAGATCAAAAAGGCGTTCTAGGATGTTCATCTTTGGGCGGTCTTACAGGTTTTCTCCTATTGATATCCCAACACCGGCCTCATGTCTTTGTCTTTACAGAAGAAACAAATATTTAAAATCACATAAATTTTGTCACATTTTCCATTGTTTAAATTACTTTCACAAAAATTTTCCACAATTTTGAATAAACGTCAATGAGAATTATGGGAAACTTCAGTGAAAGTGACAGTAGTACAGGACAGCACCTAGTGGACAAAGTTCACAATGGTCGCGCTATATCCATTATTTCCTTTATCTATGGTAATTAGCATAGATAAAGAAATTAACTAGATATCGCACATGCCTTGGGAAATTTCTTGTTCAATGGGATATTTTCTAGATGGAGCTGGATGCAATAATTACAACGGTTGATCCCAAACAAAATATACCTTGCAAGATGTATTTAGAACAGGTGCTAACAATAGGTGTGGTAGGCAACATCAACAGGAATTTTGTTTTTGTTTTGTGGTCCGTTGCTCTCAAATTCAACAGAAACGAACACCAAAAGTAACAGTAAACAAAAAGATACAATCAAAATAACCAAATTTTAACTTGGAAGTGGGGAACACAACGACATGAAAAAAACTAAATTAGTTGTTTGAATAGCACAACCTTGAAAATGATTCTATTTTTGTATTGAAAAACTGTCCCACACTGTTGAATAAACGTCAGTGAAAGTTATGAGAAACGTCAATGAAAGTTACAAAACGACAACACAGCATCTAGTGGCAGTACTTGACAGCGCCTGTGGGATATCTAGTAATTAGTTTATGGAAATAAGTAGATATCGCACAAGTATTGGGAAATTTCTTCTTCAATGGGATATTTTCTAGATGGAGCTTAAAGCAATAATTATAACGTTTGATCCCAAAAAAATAAATACAATATATACTTTATATATCGTCACCTAAAATGCAAAAGGCCGCAACTACACCTTTTAGTTTTTTACCGTAGAAGGAATAAACGTTTTATATTAAAGACTACATAAAACTTAATATCCAAATTTTAGATTCAGGCTTAGAAAACAAAGACGGCTTTGTTTCTGAAAAACAAATTAATGGAAAAAGTAGTTTTTAAGAAATATTTGTAAGGTTTATTCCGTCTCCTGTAAAAAAATACAGAGTGTAGTTACGGCCTTTTGCATTTTAGGTGACGATATATATATATAATAGTCGGTGTTGTAGCTAACATCAACAGGCTTTTTGTTTTTGTTGGAGTGCCGATGCTGTAAAGTTCATCACTAACAAATACCAACAATATCAGTAAACAAAAAAGCACATAATCAAAATACATTTCAGTTTGAAAGTGGAGAAAAAAAATTAGTTGTTCGAATAACACAACCTGGACCATTATACTTTTTTTATATGAACAAATTTCCCAGTGTTGAATAAACGTCAATGAGTGTTATGAGAAACTTCAATGAGAGTTACAAAACGACAGGACAGCATCTAGTGACATCGTTTGACAACGCCTGTGCAATATCTTCTAATTTCCTATATCTATGCAAACAAAAAGGATATACAAGTAGCGAAGAAAGAACCGGCGCAATTTGGCAACCCTAGTATAAGAACAATTTAGTAACGAACAATTTTAGTAAGTTTTTAACTAAATTATTTACTCAAATTGAAGAAATTTTGTTAAATTGACGAAATTTCGTCAATAAGAAATATCATAATGTGAGCGTCATTTACAAATCCTGAGACGTTTTAGTAATAGTAATTCCTAATAAAAATCTTTAAAGTCAGCAATATTAATAAACGGTTTTGCAATAAAATATTAACGTGTACAGTTACCTTCACCCAACAAAAGGAATTGAAAATCAAGTAGTGGCTTGTGGTTACAAACTAAGTGCTTTCTTGGAAATATATATGACTTCTATTACAAGATGCACAAATTTTTTAATTTTATATAATTAAAAATAATTTATATTGTGTGTTTATAACATACAAAATCAATATAATTCTGTTAAAAAAATAATATACTTATGTATATAAATAGCATTTTTACTGATATTTATCGTCGACAAAATGTTTGAGTAAAATCATTAGCAAAATTTAATATTTTTTATTCAATTTGACGATATTTTGTCAATTTTACTACTCAAGCGAAAAATTTAATAAAATTTTAGTCAAATCAACATCCAGTTATCGTTAGGTCTGTAGTGATGAAATTTCGTCAAATTGACCTACGTTTTCGTCGATTTCACCATTCCATTTGGTTCGGTGCACAAATAGAAACCAAAGAGGGTGAAGAAAAGTAGAGAAGAAAAGTTCCTCACGGAGATGTATACCCAAGAAAACGAAAGAAAGGGACTTATTTCACAAATCTCTCTCTTTCGCTCTTCGTTGAAAATTTCAAAACCAACCATTCAAACCATTGTTTAAATAAAAAGTATGAAATAATCAAATTAAGATGCGAGAGAGAACAACGTTTAAGTGAATCGCGTCGACTTTTTGGTTCTCTTCCACGAGGGTTGCCAGGTCTCGCACTTTTTTCTTCTCTACCTGTATTCATCCTCTTTGTAGAAACTTAATAAGTGTTTATAAAGACCTATGCAATGATGTCCAATTCAACAAAAAAAGGATGTACAGGTAGAGAAGAAAAAAACTGTGTTGCTTGTGGCGCCGTCCTATTGGAACCACATGTCCTCCAAGTCCATATTATCCAATTGGGGCCAAAAATATTCGGTTATCATTGAACGGTAGCGATTCCCATAAACCTTACCAACCCGTAATTTTTTCGGGATGCAATGATGACTCATGGATTACGTGTGGATTTCTGTCTTTTCCAATAACGCATAGTTTGCTTATTGACGAAGCCATTCATTGTTGATTGTTGAGGTCTCTTAAAGTTGAGGCCACTGACTCCAAATTTCGGTAGTAAATTTTAATAATTTCGACTCTTTGTTGGCTCGTATATCTTTCCATGATGAAATGGCAAACCTTACTGAAGAGAAATGTCAAAAGATCGGGGAAAAACATGGCGTCGTTTGCTGTCCCTATCGATTTACTTTGTAGCGTCTCTGTTGAAAAACCCTTTATTACATTATTTATATTTCTGAAATTATGGACCTTTCTTTATCCCCGTTTAATGTCCTACAGGCAAAAACCAAAAAAAATGTAGGGCATTTTGTGCTAAAGTAAATTTGTCCTTATTGTACTTACGAAGTTTGCGGCAGCTCAAGTAGATTCGTCGCATCACGTAACTGCCTCCTTGCAACCGTAAATTGTATTTGCTAAAAATGATTTGCATATAACAACCCAAACCAAACGTAATAAAGAAAAACAGCTGATTTGGAAAATTTGTAAATCTCTCATTTATTATTCTTTTCCCCGTCTGTTTAGAATAGGTTTTTTCATCGAGAAAATGAAATTCGCCGGGATAAAAATCCAAGGGAATATTCAGAATCGGGCTGTTTGGCTGTCTACTTTAGCACGTAGTCAGTCATAAGTGGAGAGAAACTTTGACTATCTACTTTATTACATAATTGTTGTCGATAACTACCCTCTAAAAACATGTTTATACTGCATTCGAAATCTAGAGATATCTATATTTTTGGGTGGTGAAAGGTCCAAAATATTTTTAATTTTGTTTATATCTGGATGAATGTCTTTGTTATCAACATAATGCCCAAGATAAGTACATGATGTCTTGAAAAATTTACATTTTTGAAAATTGACCGTTATGTTGTGAGTTTTTAAACGTTGAAGTACTTGCAGGACTACCTGTTCGTTTTCTACTCTAGTGTGTGTTGCTACAACAACGTCATCTAAATATGGATACGCATAGAATGGTTTGAATTGCTTGCTGAAACGCACCTGGGGCTGATTTTACACCTTGAGCTAGACGGTTGAATGTGTAGAGACCACGATGAGTATTTATGACCAACAGCTTTTTCGTCTCGTCATCTACCTCCAGTTGCATGTATCCGTTGTTGAGGTCAATTATTGAAAACGATGAACAGTTGTTGAAATTTGTAAAAATGTCTTCAGGCAAAGGCAATGGGAATGTGTGCGGCTCAAGCTGTGAGTTGAGTCCAGTGGAATAATTCCCACATATACGAAGACTACAAGAAGATTTCTTAACAACGACGATCGGTGCTGCCCACTCTGAATAGTTGATTGGTGATATGATGCCCTCACGTTCTAGTTTGTTAAGTTCTATGTCAAGTGGCTCTTTTACTGCATATGCCACCTGTCTCTTAGGTCGGTATACTGGAACTGCGTTAGGTCTAAGTTGTAGGTGAACTTTAAATCCTGTGACGTGTCCAATTTCATCCCTGAAAACTTCTTCATTTTTCTAATTTCGGCGTCTGAAAGTAAACGATTATTTCGTAAGTTTTTGCATGAAGTGTAAGCATCAACAGGACTACGCCATAAATTAAATTTTCGCATGAGGTCTGATCCGAAAAGATTGAGGTCGGGAATTGCAGAAACTAAAATGTTGCAAAGATGTCTCATTTTATTGATAACCACCATTACCTCGATTTCTCCAATGATGTTAATTGTGTTCGTTGAACCATCGCGAGGTGTATGTGCGGATGTGTACAATTGTGGCTTACCAATTTTGGTCCACAACTCCTTAGAAATAATTGTGACGTCAGACCCTGTGTCGTGTTGCATTTTAACATTAACATTATTGACACACAATGACACAAAACGTCTGTTTTTGTGATTTGATTTTGTAGTATACACGCCTTTAACACTGTTACGCGTTTTCTTAAATTTGTTTTTGTTGTTGTACTGCTGTTGCCTTGGCTTATTTTTATCAGGAAAACATGAACAAAACCCTTCCTTGTGGCCAATTTTGAAACATTGTTTACATTTGTGATCACTGTATTTGCAATCCTTTACAAAATGCATATTGCCACACTGCCAGCAAGGTCTTTTAGGCATTTGTTTATTTTCATTATTTATTACATAGGTCGAGTCTTCCACGGCATGTATTTCTGGACTTGGGTCTGTTAACGCAACATCGCGTTTTAAACTGTTCACTCGTTGAATTTCTGCCACTAAATTGCCCAATGTTAAACTAGTTTCAGTGTCCAGTAGTGTTGACAGTCTTGCCTTGATGTCGTGATCTTTTGGAGACTTCAAACCGTTCACAAAAATTAAACACTTAAAATGGTCAGCAGTACACTGCGTTAATGAGAAATTTTCACAATGGCGGTTAACATTGGCGGCATAAGTCACAATGATTTTTCATTTCAGTGCGTTACTCAAAATGACGTCTTGTTAAACTGTTTGTCTATATCTTCAAATGCAGTAGGAGCTGATTCCCCCCATATTCTACCATACATACCTTTTGTTATGAACAATATTATAACTACTAGCTATTATCCGATAAGGTCCAAAGAAGCTAAGATTATACCTGTTCCGAAAACGAACACTGAATACCGTCCCATTGCTATTCTTCCATTTCTGTCAAAAGTATTTGAGCGTATTATTTGCTACCAAATTAACACATTTTTATCTACTCATCGACTTTAAACTGAAAGACAATCGGGCTTCAGATCAAAGCACAGTTGCGTAACCGCACTCATTGATGTTATTGATGATATCAATAAGGAAATGGATGCGGGAAAAGCTACAGTTTTGGTTTTGCTGGACCATTCTAAAGCCTTTGATACTGTTGATCACACAGTTTTATTACAAAAACTACAAATGATGATGCATTTTTCAAATGCGTCCTTAAATTGGATAGAATCATACCTAGGTAATAGATCGCAATATGTTGATGTTAAGGGTAATCGGTCAAAAGCACGATATGTGAGAAGAGGTGTACCTCAAGGTTCTATTTTAGACCCGCTCCATTTTTCTATATATGCTAACGACCTACCCTCAGTTTTGCAAAGAGCAAAAGTAAGGATGTATGCAGACGACATTCAGATATACATATGTCAGCGGAAATCATGGTAACTTTTCGGAATGTGTTAACATTCTAAATAAGGAACATATGTCAGCGGAAATCATGGTAACTTTTCGGAATGTGTTAACATTCTAAATAAGGAATTGAATTTGGTGTCTAAATGGGCTATGATTAATGGACTGGGCATAAATCCAGAAAAATCGAAATGCTTGATAATAAAAAGGAGTAATGAAGATCAAGACCATCTTGATATTGTAATAAATGGCATGACTGTTAAAGTTGTCACTGATGCGAAACATTTAGGAATAGTGTTTAACAGTAAGCTAAATTGGAACGATCATGTTGTATCTGCTTGTGGTAAAACATTTGTATTATTGAGATCATTGTGGATTACACAATCATTTACACCTTTTAAGATTCGTATGCTGTTGGCAAAATCGTATTTGATTTCTACACTCATGTATGGCTCTGAAATTTTTGATAATTGTGACTCGCAAAGTAGGCGAAAATTAAACTCTACTTTTAACACTATTGTGAGATATGTTTTTTACTTGAGAAAATATGACCACCTAACTCCATTTAGCTCTAAAATACTTACTTACTTATCCGGTCTCGGACAACCCCGGGGGGTCAGGGACCTTACAAAACGAAGATAACATATTTCGCCAACCAGTTCGATCTTTTGCTTTATCTCTCCAGTTGGCAATACCAAGTGTACGCAGGTATTCGTCAACCTGATCCCTCCAGCGGAGTCTTGGTCTTCCTATTTTTCGTCTTCCTTCGAGTTCGGTTTCAAAAACCCTTCGCGCTGGTTCATCTTCATCCATTCTACTGACATGGCCTAGCCAGCGCAATCGCGTTATCTTGATCCGCTTAACTATGTCAATGTCAGGATAAAGCTCATACAGCTATGATTCATGCGTCGCCGATACTCGCCGTTGTGCACTATAGGGCCATAAATTTTTCGGAGTATTTCTCTCGAAGACTCCTACAGATGTTTCGTCTGCTTGCGATAGGACCCAGGATTCTGCGCCATAAAGCAAGACAGGTTGAATGAGTCTGGTACAGCTGGACTTTTGTTATTCGAGAGAGGGCTTTATCTCTAAAGTGCTTGCTTAGCCCAAAATAACATCTATTCGCAAGCACAATTCTCCGCTTGATCTCAAGGCTGACGTTGTTGTTTTTGTTCACGGCAGATCCGAGGTATACAAATTCGTCCACTACCTCGAAGTTATAACGGTTATCAACGTTCACGCTTTGTGCTAATCGCGTGGAGGCCCTGTTCGTTGATACCATTAATTTTGTCTTGTCCTCATTTACCGTCAGACCCACTTTTGCTGACTCCTTCTCAATTCTCGAAAAAACCGCAGTAACTATATATCATCAGCATACGCGAGCAGCATGTGACTTTTGCTGCTGATGGTTTTATTCATGTTGACTGCAGCTTTTCTCAAAATGATCTCCATTAAGATGTTAAAGAGATCGCACGATAGGGTGTCGCCTTGCCTGAGGCCTCGCTTAGTTTCGAAAGGTTCGGTAAGATTCTTACCAACTCTCGCTGAGGATTTGGTGTTCGTCAAGGTCATCCTGCAAGGGCGTAAGAGTTTTGCAGGAATACCAAGCTGAGACATTGCTTCATAGAGTTTCTCCGAAGAATGCTTTATAATCGAAGAATGCTTTATAATCGATAAATAGATGATAGGTGTCGATTTGTTTTTCGCGTGTCTTCTCCAGGATTTGGCGTAGCGTGAAAATCTGGTCAGTTGTCGATTTTCCAGGCCTAAAGCCACATTGGTATGGTCCAATCAGGTCAGCGATAATTGGTTTTAGTCTTTCGCACATTATACTTGATAGAACCTTATATTCTAATATGCTATGGATAAAAGGCTTATTCCACGGTAGTTGGCACAGATACTCGGGTCACCTTTTTTAAATATGGGACATAGTACACTGAGACTCCAATCGCCGGGCATGCATTCATCTAACCAAATTTTGCTGAGCTGATGCATGCACCTTATCAGCTCATCACCGCCAGCCTTAAACAGCTCCGCCGGTAATCCATCGGCTCCTGCGGCTTTATTGTTCTTAAGCCGGGCAATAGCTGTTCTGACCTCGTCTTGGTTAGGAGGGGGGCAATCGACGTCGTCGTCCATATTGTGATCGATTGTCCCATCGTCATCGGATATCTCAGGTACTAGTAGCGCGGAGAAATGCTCTCTCCATATTCCCAACATGCTCTGCACGAGATTTCCGTCCTTGTCTTTACAGAAGGGGCGCCCTGAACCATATACATTAGTTCCGTTTTTAAATTTTTGGTAGAATTTTCGGGCTTCGTTCTTCTGTATGTCTCAATTTTCTCACTCCTGCGCTTTCTCCACTGCCGTTTCTTACGCCTAAAGAGACGGTTTACCTCCTTTCTCTTCTCCCTATACCGCTCAGTTGCAGCTCGCGTTGCAATTGGCTGAAGCATTACCATACGTGCAGCGTTCTTTTCGTCATTTGCTATGCGACACTCTTCATCGTACCACGGTTTATTGCGAAGCGGATAAAATATGAAATTTGATGACTACATGAAATTAAAATGCTTGGTTTTTCTCCATAAAATAATTAATAGTTGTGAGCCGATTTATCTTTTTGAGCGGCTACGATTTATTATCTCCAGGAGAAGTATCACTTTAATGCAATTTGTACATAGATATTCAGAGTCTGAACGTCAATTTTTTATTAATGTAATTCGCTTGTGGAACGCTTTACCAGTAAACATAAGGAGTACTCGCAACAACGCACAATTTAAACGTTTAGTGACAGAATTGTATAATCCTTCAAATTGAATATTTTTGATATCAATCAACAGAACAGAACAGAACTTCATTCTTGTAAATTAGAATATAATATGAAAATTAAATTTAAATGAATACTATAAATTAAAATTGATAATATCAATGTGCATTGTTGTAATTATTTTTTATATTATTTTTCTTATTATTATTAACTTCAGTGATATTGTAAATTTTAGCTATTTCGATCAAATTGATTGTGTTTATATTTGTATTTTTATTTCGAAATCAATTACTCCGATATATGAATGATTTTTAACCCGTATGCTCTACAATTTTGTTTAATACTTTGTCATTTTTCTCCTTCTTTTCTATTTTTTTATTGATTGTACCTCATAATTTATACTTTTGATTATTTTTTACTACATTTTTGAAAAACTTGTAACTATATAAAATTGTAATTAATTAATTTGAGATACAAATCCCTGCACTATAATCAGAAGACAATATGTCGTGTTGTGCAGGTTTACCAATAAATAAATACAAAAAATACAAATACAAATGTCTTCACTATCAACACGATCATTTTGTATACACTTTACACATATATGTATAATTGGCTCTCTTTTCTTCCAAATAACTTTTTCAGGATTTCCAGGGTCTCTTGGAATGTGACGGATTTCCAGGGTCTCTTGGAATGTGATGTACTGACCTTCCTTAACAATAACCTCACTTTTGCTGCGTCATCCAAATTTTCCGCTTCAACCTCGAAAACATCTTCATACCTCTCGTACCATGCAGCAAAGATTTGGTTTTCGTCTGGGTCGTATGAAAATTCCCTGATGTTTTTCGCCAAAATGCCCATTAACGCTTCAGGTCCGGGTGCAACTGTGCTTGGTGCAGGTGTTGATGGAGTGATTGTTACCTGTTGAGTCGGTGTGATCAACCTTTCCATAAGTTGGTGTTGTCGCTCCATTGATTCCTGTGGCTTGATGAGCAGTTGTGCAACCACTTGTTCCAATGAAGTCGTTGTATGTGGTGTCGCCATTATGCTTCCTTAAGTCGTTTCCTCGTCGCCACTTTGTTATGATTGAAAGTCAGTCTTTTCATATCATATAAAATCCAGCATTAAATGTATTAATCCTGGCGTTAATCGCGCGACTACACAACTTATCCCGACAGACGATTAAACAAATCTGTAAGATCTGTAAACGATAAGAACAAAAGGGACAGACAAAATAAAGTAGGGTTGCCAGATCTTGGGTAACCAATATAAATGTGGGATGTTTCTATGGGGATCCCAACAACCGTCTTCTGTCTTGACTTGTTCCTCCAATTCTAGAAAAGACTCTGCCTACACCTAAGAAACTATCCAAAGTCGATTACATTCTGAATTGAAGTAATTTTTGAATAAAACGTAAACTATATTTACATACCTGTGTAACATAGAAACATTCTTAGCTCTGTTGCCTTCCAATGATCCATATGTTGCAACGTTACTGATACAGTGCAAGTTATTATTAATTACTTCGATTGCTTGTTTATTCAGAGAAAATGTTTGCTCCCTTTTCTTGACCAGGCACTGAAGAATTTACTTCGTTACGCCCAACAATACGCAATGCATATAATCTATCGGAAAGTTTGTTACGTAACCGATGTTTAAGCTTTCCAATCCAACATTAACACGAATATGATGACCACTATCAACTTTTTCTTTGAAATGCTGGTCACTTCTGAGACTATTCTCAGTGCCAGGGAAACATACTTTATGTTGATAATAGATGGTGCACTTTGTACAGCTACTGTAGCCAGTACCTCGTTTCTGTAGTTCTCGAATCGAAAAAGTTTTCATATGAAACATGTGAATTGAAACAAAAACGCTAGGAATCGGTACAAAAAATCGCTTCTCACATGTGACTGTTTCTACAACGTTTGTTTTGCGAAAACTTTGTGTGACGTACTGCTTTTTTCATTCTTATTGGAAAAATGCGAGAAAATCTGTTTCTAAAAAGTAGTGAGTCGAAAAAATTAAAATGTGAAACGTCAAAAATACTCACAAATTAAACCGGTGCGAGACTTTGATATTGTTTCTACAAAAAGGTTTTTTAAGAAATTAAAACTTATTTTTTAAGTGGAGAAGATAAGAACTATATCTTTTCTATTATGTATTTCAATTAATTTTTCCAAAATATTACAGAACAATCAAGAAAGCAAAAATAAAATGCAGTTGAATACATGTCTATACTTCTTTTTGTTGTTCTTTTAAGTGGAGAAGATAAGAACTATATCTTTTCTATTATGTATTTCAATTAATTTTTCCAAAATATTACAGAACAATCAAGAAAGCAAAAATAAAATGCAGTTGAATACATGCATGGCAAAATAAGTAAGGTAAACTCGTTAGAACAGCTGATTTCAACATATTTCTTGCCTAGGTGTTTCTCTTATGTCAAATTCACATGCATTTTGATTTTGTACTTTTTTGTTTACTTTTAAAGTAGATACACACATGAAGAAAGTTTGACAGATTATGGACACCAAACAAAAACAAAATGCCTGTTTGTTGTAACAATTCCTACTGCGTTTACCTTACTTATTTTACCATGAATACATGTCTATACTTCTTTTTGTTGTTCTTTTTCGCACTAGTTTATTTTGTTTGTTTATATTTTTTTCTTACTTGACAGCTTTCTTGGAATATTCCAATCAAAACTTCATCAGTGTTGCCTCTTTTCGCATTGATATACAGAAACACTTTTTACTCACAAATCGAGAAATGATGGAATTTTTTGTTTCATGCTTAATGTGAAAACTTTTTCGATTCGAGAACTACAGAAACGAGGTACAGAATGTGATTTCACGCCTACATAAATTATAGTTTGTTAATGTTTGAGTGCATAAAAACAATTAAATTTTTTTTGAATTACCTAAAATAAATGATCTTGCAGGCGCCTTTATATATTATTGGTATTTTTATCACGTCTTTCATTTCATCAATAAATGGTTGAAGAAAAGTATTGGCGCATGTTGGTTTTTTGTAACCGTGGAAAATGCCTATTAAAAATACTTCCTTGTAGGAATTATAATACCTAGGATGGGCCACAACTGGCTGTTAGAGCTTTTGGTTAATGGCACACCATCAATTCCAACATCAAATTTTATAACTGATTCTTTTATATTATTCAGTGAAAGAAACTTATCCACTTTTCTTCTTAACCCAATATGTGAATATTGTCCACCAGCAATAGTTAAAACATTTTTCGAGTCTTCGTACGGTGTTTTTTTACTTTTAATGTTTTGCGGTAGATTGGGATGATATTTTTTTTTTTAATTTTCAGCAACCCATTCCCAGCTGCTTCTGATATTCCAAATTCCACGCACCAAGAAGCAATATTGGAACAAAAAGTTTTTTTCATCAAGATTATCGGTGGCATCTATCCTAATTTCTGATCCAACTCCACTTTCACTATAATTAAATTCTAACTATTCTTCGTCAATATCCCTTACACCCGTCGTCATGCACAAATCTAATTCTTGATTTAAATGTTTTTTTCACTCCTCTAACTTTTTTTTACACAACCACTAATTTCACAAACCCTTCTAATTTCCTGGCTTTCCTTGTAGTATCTTTTTGATGTGTTAACATCTATACGCGCGCCTCTAGGGCAGTAAACTATAAATTTAATACATACGCAAGTGTTAGGTTTGTAAGAGTAAATCATCGTTTGTTTGTTCGTTGCTTGGCAGTCGGTATTCAAAGTGATTATTGGGCGATTTTCATATAATTTTCCCACGCGATTTTCTCCGGAAATTCATAGCCGATTTTATTAATTTTTGGATGAAAAAGCTAGTGCGGGTTTCGGCGAAGAGTTTAGACCAAAAATTAAGGCGATCCGATATCGGCGAGCCGAGATTGAAGTGTTTTAATTTGGAGTAATATTAAAAAAGTATTTTATGTTGATCTTCGGTTATATCGTACGAATATAACAATGTATGTATGTATGTACAAGTGTCTGTTACTTTGCATTCTTTGACTTTTGTGGGAATAAAACAAAAAGTATTGAGCAAGAAAATAATGACACATGTGCTTGCACTGGGTCTTTAAATAATTTTAAGTACTATTAATATTATTTAACTGTAACGTCATCATATGATTGAACGCTGTTTTTTATTTTCCAATGTAACATTTACGAATGTGTTCATAGAAATCGAACAGGTACCGTGTAGCAAAAAGGTGTTAACACATCGCCCGTGAGTTCGAACACTCATTGGATTTTTTTATCCACGTTTAAACTTTAAAATTATGTTAATTTTTAAAAAAATCTGATTTGGTTTAACAACAATCAGATCATCACACTTCAAAGCTCAACTAAAACAATTCAAGTATTCTGTCAGCATGGCTGCCCCAATAAGCAAAAACAGTTCGTTTACATTACGAAAAATCAGTTCGTTTTCGTACCGCAAAATCGGCACGCAAACGAACTGTTTTAGGTACTTTTACGTTTAAATCAGTTCGTTTCCATTACGAAAAATCAGTTCGATTTCGTACCGTAAAAAACGGCACGTTTACGAAGAGTTTTACGCAGAATTAAATTCGTCTTATTTGTATATGAAAAACTATGCAAGTGTTAGTGAAATGACGGTCAGTATACGGTTCGTTTTCTGTTCGCAAAATGCGTTACGTTTATTTTTCTTGGAGGGATACGCGGAAAGCGATACCCAACAAACAAAGTGGGGATACCAAGAATATAACAATACATCGGCGGTGTAAAAATGTAAAATCGGTCAACAAATTATACTTTTCGAAAATTGTAACCCTGATGGAAATGCTAAACTTGGAGTCGTCGAAAATTTGACGACCCCAAGCAAATATCCCTGACTCCGACTCCACAGCACTGGTATAAACGAAACACTTGCTGCCAAAATTTAATGATTTCTGTTTTCTGGTTAATTAAATTTTTCATACTTTGTTTACATGTTTATAATTGTTTTTATTTAATTAAAACTAAAAATAAATCATGTATTTTTTTTTCATAATTCCAGATTTTGTTGAGTAGTAGTTTACATAAGTGGTATATTTTAACTTTTTAAGTGGACAATGGCTTTAAAGTTACAATTTTGTAAAACAAATCAAATAAAACTGAAAATGCAAGGCAGGGCCTTTCCGTTTTTAACCTTTCGACGGCGTTGTGCCAGTACTGAAAAAGATGACTTCTCATTACATCCCATAAAGAGATTGGGGAGAGTTTCTCATAACCGGTGCGCTTTTTAGTTTTACACTTATATCAGGGTTCCGAACGGTGTTTTGAGAAGTTTTTTACGACTAAATACTAGATAGTGTCGCCGTCACTAAGCGAAGAAATGTAAAGTGGTTAGAGCAGAGATCGAGCACACGTTCTCATGTACAATAGCCGCGCACACTAAAACCGGCGTGCCAGTACTGCATATTGGAAATGTAGAGACTTTTTGTAATAATAGTACTGGAAAGCTACTGTTTTCTTTGTAATTACAGTACTGGCAAGAACTGCCGGCAAACGGTTCTATGCTGTTATCATTTCGACATACTGTCAGTACCATAGACAAATTACTATACTAGACTTAACAGTTCTCTCAGCAAATTTATGACATGATATTTACGTTGGATGTTGAAAAGAATTTAGATAGACAAATTCAAAACAACGTACAAAGTAACAACAAGGGCATTTCGTTTTGTGCGTTAAAATTATTATGTTGAATACAACAGTAACAACAACAGCCAATAAAAAAGTGTGAAACAAATTTAAATTTTACAGCTTTGCGCCAAAACGACATGAAAAATTAAAGCCAGAAATTATTGTAATTCCACCTGGTGTATGTCACTTTTCGTCAAACATCTCTCTATCACACCGACCGCATCACGAAGAGTGTGAAAGGAAACGACAGATGAGCCAAATATTCGTTCTAGTAAGATTTACTCTATGGTCAGTACTGTAAATGTAGTAAATTCAAAGGTTTGCCAGTACTTGTACTTGTAATTTTCTGCCTGGGTAGTTATCTTGAAATTAATAATATTGTTTAGTTTTGCCTTTTCAACGATTTAATGAAAATTCGACCGCGTGTGTGTATAAGCTCGTGGTTGGATTGATTGGTTTTTGTGCGAAACACTCGCGGACAGAAACTACACTTATATCGCGTTTGTTCGGTGTGAATAATTTGGTGCCTTTCTAAACACGAATGCGCTTTAAAGCTGCAAAGAGAAAGACAAAAACATATTGTTAAGTATGCATAGAAAAAAAATTCATTTATGACGTAGTATTACTCTTTGTGGCAAATGTGACATCTATACAACTTCTTATTCCAAGGTATATAGACGTCCGAAAACTCTTTGTTTAGGTTTAATTTGGGAGATTTGTGTGCGGAAGCAGACATCACGGTTTCAGCTGAAAAATACAAAATATAATTGCGCATTATATTAAAATGTAAAATAAAATAAACAAATAACAACTTTTCTTTTATAATATGTTTTCTCGACCTTTCTTATTGTGATCTCAATAACAACAAGGATGTGTTGTCCTCAAATCCCGAGTCTTTTTCAAATTCTTTCATTAGTTTCAAAAAAAGGGAGTTTAATTTCCAGCAGTATGTATAAGCTACTCAAACATCATCGAAAATGAAGACTTAATGAGAAAAACTTAGGGAATCTAAACTTCTATATATTAATCCATTCATTTTACATCGCGGTCTTTTGATTATGAAATGTCCATGACTAATTAATTAATCCAACGAGTGATTCTTCAAACACTTTAATAATTGATCATTTCACGCTTTGAGTTGTGTTTAATTTGATTTTGAAAGATCCTTATGTTGTATTGAAAAAATTACTTTTAATAACAATCTGAAGATTCCGTGCTTTTAGTCCAGAATATGTGTACAGCTGCGCTCAAAATAATAGTAGTGCGGCACAAAGTCTTCTTCTTGTAATTACTTAATGTGTGTTTTGTTTTTCTATTTTTCTCTTTGTCTCTTTACTAAGCTGAGGGAGCTTTGTTAAAAAATGCCGTTATATTGAATTCTATTGTCAATATTGAGTCTGTAATGTGATAGTCTGCATCCGTCGCTGGTTTTGAAGTGTCCAAAATAATAGTAGTGCACGCAAAAATATTGATTTCAGAGAAAGTAGTGCCGAAAAAGTTAAAAAAAACGTTATTATTGCAATATTACATTAATCTGAACAAATTTTAAATAAATTTTATGTAATAGTTTCGGCTAGAATGGGACGTGGAGCGCATTGCAGTTCGGAACAGCGTGCTCTGATAAAAAAAGTTGATTTCGGCAGGAAAAACATATAAAGAAGTGCAAAACATAGTTGGTTGCTCACCAACGATGGTACGTTATGCCATTAAATTTACGCCTCGCGTTGAAACCCGCGGCCGCCCACCTGTTATGACAAAAAAAATTAGTTGGTCGTGTGGTAAGGTACGCAAAGCTGAATCCATTTTCAAGCTCCAGTAAAATTAGAGATGAGTTAAGTGTAGATGCAAGTGTGCAGAAAATACGAAGACGCCTAATAGAAAATAATTTCGCAGCTCGAAGTCCCAGAAAAGTACCTCTTCTATCTAAAAACATGTTTCAAAGAGGATACAGTTTGCTAAAGAGCATATGGATTGGCCTGTTCAGAAATGGAGGAATATTTTGTGGACAGACGAATCAAAAATAGTACTTTATGGTGGAAAAGGTACCCGCCAATATGTCAGGCGACCACCAAATACGGAATACAACCCAAGGTTCACGTTAAAAACTATAAAACACGGAGGAGCTTCATTTGGATTTGGACATGCTTTTCATATATTCTGGATAAAGGATATTATAGATAGGCACCTCTATGTCCAAATAATGCAAGAAATTATGCTTCCATATGCCAGTGAAGAGATGCCGTTGATTTGGGTCTTTCAGCAGGATAATGATCCGAAACATACCAGCAAAGTTGCCAAAGAGTGGTTTCGGACAAATAACATAAATGTTCTAGAATGGCCAGCACAATCTCCAGACCTTAATCCAATTGAGAATCTATGGTGTGATGTGAAGAAGGCAGTTTCCCAGTCCCAACCAACAAGCGTATCTCAATTGTGGGAAGTGGTACAGCAAGCTTGGAGCTTAATAACCGCCGAAAGATGCAGAAATCTTGTCGATTCGATGCCAAAGCGCTGTGCGGCAGTAATTGCTAACAAATGTCACGCTACTAAATACTAAAATATTCTAATTATGCCCAAATGTTAATCATAAAACGGAAAATCTAAGATTTTATTGAAGTTTCCAATAAAGGTTGTCAGCACTACTATTATTTTGAGCAGCTAAATTAGAGAAACTCTAAAAAAAATAATTAATTTTAAATTAAAATGACATGAAATCTATCTATTGTGTTCTACGTCTAAACGTACCTTTATAATGTTTAAGAAAAAATTGTTGCCTGTAAAGTCGGTTTTACGGGCGAAGATTTTACGTGACAACGTCTTTTTCTCGGTAGAATATTTATTGATATGAATATAATTAAATTGCACAATAGGAACAAGGAATTGAATGAAAATAAGAATTGCAGAAATTTTAACTATAGAAATATATTTTGTTTACTAAAACATTGTACATGCAAACTTAAACTTAACTAACTCCTATTTGAGTGATTTTGTTGAGGATAGGACGATGATACGAGAAATATGAAATGAAAGGAAGTGTTTCTGCTGTAATGTGTCTTGCGAAAGTCAAGTCGATAGTTGTTCCTTTTAACGTAGTTGACTTAGAAACGTTTGATACGCAATCAAGATTATACGTATTTTTCATGAAATTAAGAAACGAGTTGTCAGGCTTTACGTTTTTGTTAAAATCACCACACAGAAGAATCGGTATACTAGAATCAACTTGCACGAACGGTGGCACGTACTGGCTGTTTTGAATGTACGGAGCGAGTCCTTGCCATAGTAACATTCCAATATCCTGCATACTAGCTCCTGGATGAATATATACAGCACCGAGTATAAACTTGAAGCTAGTATTAGCGGCGAAGCAAGTAACTTTAGTCATGGACATGTCACCCTTGGTTTTAATGACACGAGTTACGTCTGTAATCGCAACTTGGACCACTTCCGCCGTAGATGTCGATGATAATTTACGATAGATCGCCACTCCACCAGCCGCGTTGGTATCTGAGTTAGGTCGATTATTTTCCCTGGATACGCACTCATAACCCTTGATTGGAGTTGATTCACAAGTGTCGCGCATCCACGTTTCAGTCAATACTAAATAGTCGGATCGTGGTATCACTGTATCTGTTTCAATGTCCGCGGCATGGGCACTTAAACTTTGACAGTTGATGTTCGTTACAATAAGTTGTCCAGCGTCGGTTGCGTCGTCACAGAATTTTACGGCTTGTTTGGTAATTGTGTCTAGAGTGTGTCCACGAAGTCGTAAGTATTCATTGCGAATATCTCGAGTAGTCTGTGAGTCGTTTCCATCTCGGCCATGTTTGAAAACCAATGGAGAGTCCTTTTCTGTTATGATGTACAATCCGTCGATACTTGTGACGCGGCTCATGGCTACATATACCAATTGCTGTGGTTGTTTTGAGGAGTACTTGTAAACAATTGTAGTAAACGTCCCACCCTGGGCCTTGTGGATCGTAATTGCACAAGCAGGCACGCAAGGAAATTGTTTTCGCTTGCACTTCACTGTTTTTGTCAACGAAATGTTTACCACTTTCTTGTGCACTGGCACCCAATCGACGGATAAGGTGTTTGGTTTGCTGTGCACATGTGGTCGACATTTGATTTTTGCTTTGGTACCCGTATTTTTGTCTTCAAACTGGAACCATAGAGTGGCGATTTCATCTTCAGCTGGCGGCAAACTTGTGCTGGTCGATGGTCCTCCTGGAGCAGAACGGTCATCTGCATTGGCTGGCTGACGTTCGATGTATAGCAAAACTCCAATAGCCCCATTTACCAATCCATCGGCGACGTCTATGTTAGATGTAATCATGTACGGATATCCTACTGCTAATGGCAACATGTATGGCAATCCGTCGGTTTCTGCAACCGACATCTTGTGAAGTTTCCCTTGCTCCCGGCTCTTTTCAGAATTGCTGGAATACCCAAGCATAATATCAGTGGCGATACAGTTGTGTGCGTTTTGAATTGCGTTTCGATTGTATGAATCTACTTCATGGTTGCTGTAATACAATCTGACAGCGTCGGGTACGTTCTCTTTGCACCAGACTTCAGATTTGTGCCTGGACTCAATAAGTGCGATATTATTGACACTTAGTTTGAGTCCATCTCCAATTTTGGTGAGAATCGTCGAAAACAGCTCGTCAGTTTGTCGGACAACACGGACTAATGGGAAGTAGTTGATGCTTTGCCAGAGTACAGGTCCTCCGAGTTGGTTGTGTGGTACTGTGTAACACGGACTAGCGCGCACAGGTGGCAGCTGTCTGAAATCGCCGCATAAGATCATGTGAATGCCTCCGAATGGTTGATCGTAAATACCGGTAATGTGCTGTAGTCGATAATTGATTTTTCCAAGTATAGCTGCACTCAACATGCTGATTTCATCAATGAAAACAACTTTCACGCCGACAAACATGTTTCTGTAGGCTTGCAAGTTCTCAGCAGAAAGAAGTTTTGTCACTCGAGAATTTGTGAGACGAAACGCTGAGTGAACTGTCGTTCCGCCAATAGGGACAGCTGCTTTGCCTGTGCTTGCACAAGCAACGTATGCGTTGTTCAGTGAGTTGTGTTCCTGTGTGTAACGATTGTACGTCTCCATCAGGCACTTAACTGAATAAGTTTTCCCACAGCCGGCCGGTCCTGTGAAGAAAACTTGTAGTGTGTCGACGACCTCATCTCCACAGCCATGTAAACGATGTATGACCTCATGAATCAGCTCACGTTGTTCAAGGTTCGTCGTTCGTATCAGCTCACAAAATTGCTGTTTTGGCATCACGTTGCTACGTTTTTTTACGACCGATAATAAGCCTTGTCGCGGGACGATTTGATTGACATCATCGTTGTTCTCGGAACCTTCTCCTCCTAACACCTGCTCGACAAACACTCTCCTTTCCTCAATTTCTGGTGGTTCTCTGCTGTCTGAATTTTGTAGAATAATCATAGCTTCAAGCTCTTGCATCACACTGTCGATGTTGAGATTGTTTTCGAACAGCTGGCGGCGTTCCATGATGGTATCCTTGTTATCATTGAACAGTTGTAGAAATTTATTGCTATCAACAATGTCAGCTATTTCATTGCGGAAAGGGAAGAACAGCAATACCATTTCACGTTGATAATTAACAGTTTCATCTACTTCGTAGCGTCTGTATCGTATTATTCGTCCAATTTTTCGTCTGCGGTGTTCATTTGATGTCGTCCTTCCCACAGTTGTCCTTTCCTCGGTCACCGGTTCTTCAATTTCGTCTTCTTGCACATCTACGTCATCTTCATTGTCGATGAAATCATGATAATCAGCGTAATACGAAGCAAACTCGGCCAAATATGAAGATTCCAGAGAGGGAGGTCGCTCTTCATATCGCTGAATGATATTCTTGGTAAATACATCTGTACTGTCTGCTTCGATGTTTTCGCGATCCATTTGTTTCCTACGTTTGCGACAGCGTTGTCTTTCCGATGGCCAAACTGTTGGTATGTACATAATTTGACGGCTCGTTTCGCTCATCGGTTGCCGTAGTAAATACCATGCTGCTTCTTGAGCTGACATTTCAACTGCATTAAGAAGTTTGACACTCAATGCTTTCAATTGGCCCGTGTAGTCCCGGTCAGGATGCTCTTCCATCATCTTAGTCAGCTCACGATTCAAGTTACCCATCCCACGAGCTGATTTGTTCACATATTCCACGACATACTGTGCGCAGCTGTATTCATCCAAGATAAACTGGATATCGATGTTGGATTTGATTTCACCAGCGAGGTAAGGGTTGAATGTGTTCGTCATAAGTTGGTCGAAGTTGCGTTTGAACAACATAGATGGCCTGCGCAAAGTTGAACGCACTACGTCAAGATATGCATCGAATGTCAAACTATGCTCCCTAAGAAAGTCGTCCATGCTAGCGTATGTACGTTCGCTGAGACAGTTGCGTAGCTCCTTGGCCTTTTTTTGGAATGCTATGCGGCGTCCATCAGTTTGAGGCATTGGGATCAATACACGGGTAGTGAGCATTGGCCAGTACGGGATCCCAAATCTACAAGTCGTTTCGCCTCGCTTCGTGCAGGTGAAAGTGTGCTTGTGGATTTGATTGGCGTAGATGGTATCGTTGGGCACATCTTCTTTGGCGACGGAACTCAGCTTCTCCACGAGCTCGATGGTCTTCGGCATATTTTCTGACACAGTGTCATGTGGATCATCGTGTAACCACAGTAAAATGTGAGCGTGCGGACTTCCTCTATGTTGAAACTCAATGCGAAGGAAATAATCCTCCACGTAGTACTGGCCAAACGGATTGTATGACTGTTTTGATTTCAGCATTTTCATAAATGTACCAACGAGTTTGTGGAAATATATGCAACATGTAATTGGATCGTCACTCACCAAGTTGCACCGCTCTGATGTGTTGAGATCTTCGGCGACTTTGCCAGGATATTTGTTGCTCAACTTGAGCAGTAAATTCAGCAATACTAACCAGCGTACCTCGTTTGCACTAAGAGTGAGAAAGATGGTCGGTTTACCAAGTTGACGGAGCATAGCGAAGAGATCTCGTTTACGAGAGGCCCAGTACTGGACAGAGTTTGGCACCGACTTCATAAAGGCGAGATTCTGCACAACGAATTCTTTGAGAAACTCCGGATCCTCTAACATGCGTCGAGTTACGCTCTCTGTGATCGAAACACTTCGGAATGTGCTGTAAATCCCATCGACCATTCGCAGACGTAGAATCTTCATTGCATCGTATACGACTTTTTGAGGCGTGGCTCCACGCCTGTCACTCCGTCGTATTTCACTGGTCGCCATCATGTACGGTGTCACTGAAATGTTCATGTTGAAACGGCGGGGCTCTCCGAAGTATATCGCAGGAAATGATAGTTCTTCTGCATGACGGTCATAAATGATGTTAAGAGGCGTTGCCCGATGTCCTGGTGCGATGTCAAGACAATCCTCTTCATTCCACAGTAGTGTGTGCTGTCTCGCAGCAAGAACTTCAGACTCGGGCGTATATTCGGCGGAGATTGCTTCGATCCGATTAGCAGGATCATCTTGAAGGCCTTCATCTGATGGCAATGCAGGCTGCAGTCTTGACAAATCTATTTTGATATCGTACAAACGATATAGACTTGAATTTTGAAGTACATCTAACCATTCTTTGACCGTACGCTTAGACATGTACCCGCTGATGTAATTTGTTTTGTGTGCAAGATTCCTTTTGATGTTAACGTTGATAACATCGTCCTCTTCTAGATGGCGAGGCAAGCATTTTACCATGTCTTGTACGTTGACTGGGACGTTTATCACTTGTCCAATAATTCGATGATAATTTACGATAGATCGCCACTCCACCAGCCGCGTTGGTATCTGAGTTAGGTCGATTATTTTCCCTGGATACGCACTCATAACCCTTGATTGGAGTTGATTCACAAGTGTCGCGCATCCACGTTTCAGTCAATACTAAATAGTCGGATCGTGGTATCACTGTATCTGTTTCAATGTCCGCGGCATGGGCACTTAAACTTTGACAGTTGATGTTCGTTACAATAAGTTGTCCAGCGTCGGTTGCGTCGTCACAGAATTTTACGGCTTGTTTGGTAATTGTGTCTAGAGTGTGTCCACGAAGTCGTAAGTATTCATTGCGAATATCTCGAGTAGTCTGTGAGTCGTTTCCATCTCGGCCATGTTTGAAAACCAATTGAGAGTCCTTTTCTGTTATGATGTACAATCCGTCGATACTTGTGACGCGGCTCATGGCTACATATACCAATTGCTGTGGTTGTTTTGAGGAGTACTTGTAAACAATTGTAGTAAACGTCCCACCCTGGGCCTTGTGGATCGTAATTGCACAAGCAGGCACGCAAGGAAATTGTTTTCGCTTGCACTTCACTGTTTTTGTCAACGAAATGTTTACCACTTTCTTGTGCACTGGCACCCAATCGACGGATAAGGTGTTTGGTTTGCTGTGCACATGTGGTCGACATTTGATTTTTGCTTTGGTACCCGTATTTTTGTCTTCAAACTGGAACCATAGAGTGGCGATTTCATCTTCAGCTGGCGGCAAACTTGTGCTGGTCGATGGTCCTCCTGGAGCAGAACGGTCATCTGCATTGGCTGGCTGACGTTCGATGTATAGCAAAACTCCAATAGCCCCATTTACCAATCCATCGGCGACGTCTATGTTAGATGTAATCATGTACGGATATCCTACTGCTAATGGCAACATGTATGGCAATCCGTCGGTTTCTGCAACCGACATCTTGTGAAGTTTCCCTTGCTCCCGGCTCTTTTCAGAATTGCTGGAATACCCAAGCATAATATCAGTGGCGATACAGTTGTGTGCGTTTTGAATTGCGTTTCGATTGTATGAATCTACTTCATGGTTGCTGTAATACAATCTGACAGCGTCGGGTACGTTCTCTTTGCACCAGACTTCAGATTTGTGCCTGGACTCAATAAGTGCGATATTATTGACACTTAGTTTGAGTCCATCTCCAATTTTGGTGAGAATCGTCGAAAACAGCTCGTCAGTTTGTCGGACAACACGGACTAATGGGAAGTAGTTGATGCTTTGCCAGAGTACAGGTCCTCCGAGTTGGTTGTGTGGTACTGTGTAACACGGACTAGCGCGCACAGGTGGCAGCTGTCTGAAATCGCCGCATAAGATCATGTGAATGCCTCCGAATGGTTGATCGTAAATACCGGTAATGTGCTGTAGTCGATAATTGATTTTTCCAAGTATAGCTGCACTCAACATGCTGATTTCATCAATGAAAACAACTTTCACGCCGACAAACATGTTTCTGTAGGCTTGCAAGTTCTCAGCAGAAAGAAGTTTTGTCACTCGAGAATTTGTGAGACGAAACGCTGAGTGAACTGTCGTTCCGCCAATAGGGACAGCTGCTTTGCCTGTGCTTGCACAAGCAACGTATGCGTTGTTCAGTGAGTTGTGTTCCTGTGTGTAACGATTGTACGTCTCCATCAGGCACTTAACTGAATAAGTTTTCCCACAGCCGGCCGGTCCTGTGAAGAAAACTTGTAGTGTGTCGACGACCTCATCTCCACAGCCATGTAAACGATGTATGACCTCATGAATCAGCTCACGTTGTTCAAGGTTCGTCGTTCGTATCAGCTCACAAAATTGCTGTTTTGGCATCACGTTGCTACGTTTTTTTACGACCGATAATAAGCCTTGTCGCGGGACGATTTGATTGACATCATCGTTGTTCTCGGAACCTTCTCCTCCTAACACCTGCTCGACAAACACTCTCCTTTCCTCAATTTCTGGTGGTTCTCTGCTGTCTGAATTTTGTAGAATAATCATAGCTTCAAGCTCTTGCATCACACTGTCGATGTTGAGATTGTTTTCGAACAGCTGGCGGCGTTCCATGATGGTATCCTTGTTATCATTGAACAGTTGTAGAAATTTATTGCTATCAACAATGTCAGCTATTTCATTGCGGAAAGGGAAGAACAGCAATACCATTTCACGTTGATAATTAACAGTTTCATCTACTTCGTAGCGTCTGTATCGTATTATTCGTCCAATTTTTCGTCTGCGGTGTTCATTTGATGTCGTCCTTCCCACAGTTGTCCTTTCCTCGGTCACCGGTTCTTCAATTTCGTCTTCTTGCACATCTACGTCATCTTCATTGTCGATGAAATCATGATAATCAGCGTAATACGAAGCAAACTCGGCCAAATATGAAGATTCCAGAGAGGGAGGTCGCTCTTCATATCGCTGAATGATATTCTTGGTAAATACATCTGTACTGTCTGCTTCGATGTTTTCGCGATCCATTTGTTTCCTACGTTTGCGACAGCGTTGTCTTTCCGATGGCCAAACTGTTGGTATGTACATAATTTGACGGCTCGTTTCGCTCATCGGTTGCCGTAGTAAATACCATGCTGCTTCTTGAGCTGACATTTCAACTGCATTAAGAAGTTTGACACTCAATGCTTTCAATTGGCCCGTGTAGTCCCGGTCAGGATGCTCTTCCATCATCTTAGTCAGCTCACGATTCAAGTTACCCATCCCACGAGCTGATTTGTTCACATATTCCACGACATACTGTGCGCAGCTGTATTCATCCAAGATAAACTGGATATCGATGTTGGATTTGATTTCACCAGCGAGGTAAGGGTTGAATGTGTTCGTCATAAGTTGGTCGAAGTTGCGTTTGAACAACATAGATGGCCTGCGCAAAGTTGAACGCACTACGTCAAGATATGCATCGAATGTCAAACTATGCTCCCTAAGAAAGTCGTCCATGCTAGCGTATGTACGTTCGCTGAGACAGTTGCGTAGCTCCTTGGCCTTTTTTTGGAATGCTATGCGGCGTCCATCAGTTTGAGGCATTGGGATCAATACACGGGTAGTGAGCATTGGCCAGTACGGGATCCCAAATCTACAAGTCGTTTCGCCTCGCTTCGTGCAGGTGAAAGTGTGCTTGTGGATTTGATTGGCGTAGATGGTATCGTTGGGCACATCTTCTTTGGCGACGGAACTCAGCTTCTCCACGAGCTCGATGGTCTTCGGCATATTTTCTGACACAGTGTCATGTGGATCATCGTGTAACCACAGTAAAATGTGAGCGTGCGGACTTCCTCTATGTTGAAACTCAATGCGAAGGAAATAATCCTCCACGTAGTACTGGCCAAACGGATTGTATGACTGTTTTGATTTCAGCATTTTCATAAATGTACCAACGAGTTTGTGGAAATATATGCAACATGTAATTGGATCGTCACTCACCAAGTTGCACCGCTCTGATGTGTTGAGATCTTCGGCGACTTTGCCAGGATATTTGTTGCTCAACTTGAGCAGTAAATTCAGCAATACTAACCAGCGTACCTCGTTTGCACTAAGAGTGAGAAAGATGGTCGGTTTACCAAGTTGACGGCGCATAGCGAAGAGATCTCGTTTACGAGAGGCCCAGTACTGGACAGAGTTTGGCACCGACTTCATAAAGGCGAGATTCTGCACAACGAATTCTTTGAGAAACTCCGGATCCTCTAACATGCGTCGAGTTACGCTCTCTGTGATCGAAACACTTCGGAATGTGCTGTAAATCCCATCGACCATTCGCAGACGTAGAATCTTCATTGCATCGTATACGACTTTTTGAGGCGTGGCTCCACGCCTGTCACTCCGTCGTATTTCACTGGTCGCCATCATGTACGGTGTCACTGAAATGTTCATGTTGAAACGGCGGGGCTCTCCGAAGTATATCGCAGGAAATGATAGTTCTTCTGCATGACGGTCATAAATGATGTTAAGAGGCGTTGCCCGATGTCCTGGTGCGATGTCAAGACAATCCTCTTCATTCCACAGTAGTGTGTGCTGTCTCGCAGCAAGAACTTCAGACTCGGGCGTATATTCGGCGGAGATTGCTTCGATCCGATTAGCAGGATCATCTTGAAGGCCTTCATCTGATGGCAATGCAGGCTGCAGTCTTGACAAATCTATTTTGATATCGTACAAACGATATAGACTTGAATTTTGAAGTACATCTAACCATTCTTTGACCGTACGCTTAGACATGTACCCGCTGATGTAATTTGTTTTGTGTGCAAGATTCCTTTTGATGTTAACGTTGATAACATCGTCCTCTTCTAGATGGCGAGGCAAGCATTTTACCATGTCTTGTACGTTGACTGGGACGTTTATCACTTGTCCAATAATTCGATGATAATTTACGATAGATCGCCACTCCACCAGCCGCGTTGGTATCTGAGTTAGGTCGATTATTTTCCCTGGATACGCACTCATAACCCTTGATTGGAGTTGATTCACAAGTGTCGCGCATCCACGTTTCAGTCAATACTAAATAGTCGGATCGTGGTATCACTGTATCTGTTTCAATGTCCGCGGCATGGGCACTTAAACTTTGACAGTTGATGTTCGTTACAATAAGTTGTCCAGCGTCGGTTGCGTCGTCACAGAATTTTACGGCTTGTTTGGTAATTGTGTCTAGAGTGTGTCCACGAAGTCGTAAGTATTCATTGCGAATATCTCGAGTAGTCTGTGAGTCGTTTCCATCTCGGCCATGTTTGAAAACCAATGGAGAGTCCTTTTCTGTTATGATGTACAATCCGTCGATACTTGTGACGCGGCTCATGGCTACATATACCAATTGCTGTGGTTGTTTTGAGGAGTACTTGTAAACAATTGTAGTAAACGTCCCACCCTGGGCCTTGTGGATCGTAATTGCACAAGCAGGCACGCAAGGAAATTGTTTTCGCTTGCACTTCACTGTTTTTGTCAACGAAATGTTTACCACTTTCTTGTGCACTGGCACCCAATCGACGGATAAGGTGTTTGGTTTGCTGTGCACATGTGGTCGACATTTGATTTTTGCTTTGGTACCCGTATTTTTGTCTTCAAACTGGAACCATAGAGTGGCGATTTCATCTTCAGCTGGCGGCAAACTTGTGCTGGTCGATGGTCCTCCTGGAGCAGAACGGTCATCTGCATTGGCTGGCTGACGTTCGATGTATAGCAAAACTCCAATAGCCCCATTTACCAATCCATCGGCGACGTCTATGTTAGATGTAATCATGTACGGATATCCTACTGCTAATGGCAACATGTATGGCAATCCGTCGGTTTCTGCAACCGACATCTTGTGAAGTTTCCCTTGCTCCCGGCTCTTTTCAGAATTGCTGGAATACCCAAGCATAATATCAGTGGCGATACAGTTGTGTGCGTTTTGAATTGCGTTTCGATTGTATGAATCTACTTCATGGTTGCTGTAATACAATCTGACAGCGTCGGGTACGTTCTCTTTGCACCAGACTTCAGATTTGTGCCTGGACTCAATAAGTGCGATATTATTGACACTTAGTTTGAGTCCATCTCCAATTTTGGTGAGAATCGTCGAAAACAGCTCGTCAGTTTGTCGGACAACACGGACTAATGGGAAGTAGTTGATGCTTTGCCAGAGTACAGGTCCTCCGAGTTGGTTGTGTGGTACTGTGTAACACGGACTAGCGCGCACAGGTGGCAGCTGTCTGAAATCGCCGCATAAGATCATGTGAATGCCTCCGAATGGTTGATCGTAAATACCGGTAATGTGCTGTAGTCGATAATTGATTTTTCCAAGTATAGCTGCACTCAACATGCTGATTTCATCAATGAAAACAACTTTCACGCCGACAAACATGTTTCTGTAGGCTTGCAAGTTCTCAGCAGAAAGAAGTTTTGTCACTCGAGAATTTGTGAGACGAAACGCTGAGTGAACTGTCGTTCCGCCAATAGGGACAGCTACTTTGCCTGTGCTTGCACAAGCAACGTATGCGTTGTTCAGTGAGTTGTGTTCCTGTGTGTAACGATTGTACGTCTCCATCAGGCACTTAACTGAATAAGTTTTCCCACAGCCGGCCGGTCCTGTGAAGAAAACTTGTAGTGTGTCGACGACCTCATCTCCACAGCCATGTAAACGATGTATGACCTCATGAATCAGCTCACGTTGTTCAAGGTTCGTCGTTCGTATCAGCTCACAAAATTGCTGTTTTGGCATCACGTTGCTACGTTTTTTTACGACCGATAATAAGCCTTGTCGCGGGACGATTTGATTGACATCATCGTTGTTCTCGGAACCTTCTCCTCCTAACACCTGCTCGACAAACACTCTCCTTTCCTCAATTTCTGGTGGTTCTCTGCTGTCTGAATTTTGTAGAATAATCATAGCTTCCAGCTCTTGCATCACACTGTCGATGTTGAGATTGTTTTCGAACAGCTGGCGGCGTTCCATGATGGTATCCTTGTTATCATTGAACAGTTGTAGAAATTTATTGCTATCAACAATGTCAGCTATTTCATTGCGGAAAGGGAAGAACAGCAATACCATTTCACGTTGATAATTAACAGTTTCATCTACTTCGTAGCGTCTGTATCGTATTATTCGTCCAATTTTTCGTCTGCGGTGTTCATTTGATGTCGTCCTTCCCACAGTTGTCCTTTCCTCGGTCACCGGTTCTTCAATTTCGTCTTCTTGCACATCTACGTCATCTTCATTGTCGATGAAATCATGATAATCAGCGTAATACGAAGCAAACTCGGCCAAATATGAAGATTCCAGAGAGGGAGGTCGCTCTTCATATCGCTGAATGATATTCTTGGTAAATACATCTGTACTGTCTGCTTCGATGTTTTCGCGATCCATTTGTTTCCTACGTTTGCGACAGCGTTGTCTTTCCGATGGCCAAACTGTTGGTATGTACATAATTTGACGGCTCGTTTCGCTCATCGGTTGCCGTAGTAAATACCATGCTGCTTCTTGAGCTGACATTTCAACTGCATTAAGAAGTTTGACACTCAATGCTTTCAATTGGCCCGTGTAGTCCCGGTCAGGATGCTCTTCCATCATCTTAGTCAGCTCACGATTCAAGTTACCCATCCCACGAGCTGATTTGTTCACATATTCCACGACATACTGTGCGCAGCTGTATTCATCCAAGATAAACTGGATATCGATGTTGGATTTGATTTCACCAGCGAGGTAAGGGTTGAATGTGTTCGTCATAAGTTGGTCGAAGTTGCGTTTGAACAACATAGATGGCCTGCGCAAAGTTGAACGCACTACGTCAAGATATGCATCGAATGTCAAACTATGCTCCCTAAGAAAGTCGTCCATGCTAGCGTATGTACGTTCGCTGAGACAGTTGCGTAGCTCCTTGGCCTTTTTTTGGAATGCTATGCGGCGTCCATCAGTTTGAGGCATTGGGATCAATACACGGGTAGTGAGCATTGGCCAGTACGGGATCCCAAATCTACAAGTCGTTTCGCCTCGCTTCGTGCAGGTGAAAGTGTGCTTGTGGATTTGATTGGCGTAGATGGTATCGTTGGGCACATCTTCTTTGGCGACGGAACTCAGCTTCTCCACGAGCTCGATGGTCTTCGGCATATTTTCTGACACAGTGTCATGTGGATCATCGTGTAACCACAGTAAAATGTGAGCGTGCGGACTTCCTCTATGTTGAAACTCAATGCGAAGGAAATAATCCTCCACGTAGTACTGGCCAAACGGATTGTATGACTGTTTTGATTTCAGCATTTTCATAAATGTACCAACGAGTTTGTGGAAATATATGCAACATGTAATTGGATCGTCACTCACCAAGTTGCACCGCTCTGATGTGTTGAGATCTTCGGCGACTTTGCCAGGATATTTGTTGCTCAACTTGAGCAGTAAATTCAGCAATACTAACCAGCGTACCTCGTTTGCACTAAGAGTGAGAAAGATGGTCGGTTTACCAAGTTGACGGAGCATAGCGAAGAGATCTCGTTTACGAGAGGCCCAGTACTGGACAGAGTTTGGCACCGACTTCATAAAGGCGAGATTCTGCACAACGAATTCTTTGAGAAACTCCGGATCCTCTAACATGCGTCGAGTTACGCTCTCTGTGATCGAAACACTTCGGAATGTGCTGTAAATCCCATCGACCATTCGCAGACGTAGAATCTTCATTGCATCGTATACGACTTTTTGAGGCGTGGCTCCACGCCTGTCACTCCGTCGTATTTCACTGGTCGCCATCATGTACGGTGTCACTGAAATGTTCATGTTGAAACGGCGGGGCTCTCCGAAGTATATCGCAGGAAATGATAGTTCTTCTGCATGACGGTCATAAATGATGTTAAGAGGCGTTGCCCGATGTCCTGGTGCGATGTCAAGACAATCCTCTTCATTCCACAGTAGTGTGTGCTGTCTCGCAGCAAGAACTTCAGACTCGGGCGTATATTCGGCGGAGATTGCTTCGATCCGATTAATGCAGGCTGCAGTCTTGACAAATCTATTTTGATATCGTACAAACGATATAGACTTGAATTTTGAAGTACATCTAACCATTCTTTGACCGTACGCTTAGACATGTACCCGCTGATGTAATTTGTTTTGTGTGCAAGATTCCTTTTGATGTTAACGTTGATAACATCGTCCTCTTCTAGATGGCGAGGCAAGCATTTTACCATGTCTTGTACGTTGACTGGGACGTTTATCACTTGTCCAATAATTCCATAAGAGAAATCATGACGCAGTCGACGCACTTGCATAAATGGAAGGCGCGGTGAGACCAAACGTTCACTGATAGGATCCAGAGGCGGTAGACCTGGAGGTATGTCAGGATATGAGAAGCCGTTGACCTTTGCGAGAGTAGGAAGCTTACGCTTATTCAGTGATTGTCTACAGGTGTTGCAAGACTTTGTATAATCCTCCTTGCGTAGCTGCCGATTTTCCTTTCCTTGAAGAAGTATTCGGTTGTACATCAGTCCGAGAAGATGCTGCTCTACGTTGTCGGAATGCACGTTGCCGTTGAGCGTTAGTTAGGGGAACGCTCGTTCTCTCCGCCACGACAGGAACGCTTGTTCTCTCCACCACAGAACAAGACGTTGAAGCAGGTGACTCTGACGTACCGCTGGTGAGGGCTATGTTAGCAGATTTACGTAGCTTGAACCTGCGTTGCCTCTCCGCAGTCGCTTTTGCAAAGGCTCTTACTTGTTCAGGAGTTCTGGTCAATGCTTTTCGTAGTCTGTACTCACGTTGTCGCTCAGCATTCGTTCTGGTGGTAGAGGTGGTGTGTGGAACAACGAAAGGTACTGCAGACGTTGACGGCACGATATCCTCCGTCTCCATTGATGTACTGGAAGTTGAAGGCGCCGTTTCCATTGTTTTGAGAGTGGTGATTCCTGTTGAACATTTGAAATTGAATGGATGAATTTTTAATTTTAAAGAATCAATTTGAAAATCAAAACACTTATTCAGATGGAAGGTTCAAATTTTTGCTAAATAAATTTGAAATTAATTAAAATTTGTAATTGTAAATGATGAAGTTGAAAATTAAAACATTTATTTAAATTAGATGTTAAAATTCTTGCTCAACACAGTTTAAATCAAGTTTTCTTATATCTGCCACTTTTTCTTAATATTTGTAATTTTAAAGAATCAATTCGAAAATCAAAACATTTATTCAGATCGAAGGTTCAAATTTTTGGTAAATAAATTTGAAATTAATTAAAATTTGTAAAATAAAAAAAAAAACCAATGAGTGTTAGAACTCACGGGCGATGTTTTAACATTTATTGAAACTTATGGTTTAGGAAAATAGAAGTAATTTCAACACCATCTAGGTACCTGTGCGATTTCTATGAACACATTATCAAATGTGACATTATAAACAATAAACATATCCTTTATTATAAAATATAAACATTTCTTTATTATAAAAAATAAACATTTCTTTTATTAAAAACAAAAGAAAATAATTTACTAACCAAAAAGTATTTCAATTCATCATATTCGCATATCGTTTTTAAAGCCGACCGCAGCTCTCTGTTTCGTTTTGGCTACCTAATTCATATGAAAATTTCTACACACAAACATACACTACACATATCATAAAGCCAAAAAACAAAAAACAAAAAAAAACAAAAAATAATACCTTATCCAATGCAGACTGATCTAAATCAATATTCATACACACGCACATATATACGCACATACATACTTGCTCAGTCGTCATATATATGATGTGCCAAAAAACAAAAACACTCACACCACCGACCAACAGCCACTAGAAGCCAGCAAAGCAAATCGTTTCTGGCACACAAGTAAACACACACATCCGCACACACAGAATTATTTTCGTCACTATCAACATTTATCAATAGTATGACATAACCTATAAACTCAGTTTCTCAACTTTTGTGTCAATCTAACAATTAATCAATCAATCATAGTTTACGATAATGAAATATCAGTGTACAATTATTTACCTTTATTGTTGTAGTTGTTGTAAATGACGAATCTAAGCACTCCACATTTTCACTACAGACACAGCAGACGATACTTTAACCACACGTGTGAACTTGTATTATGACGCTTTCTTGTTTTTCCAACGCCAAGAACGTTCGAGAAAGACAAAGACAGAGACAAGCATGCGCCGATTCAATGCGCGGCAGACCGATCATAGTTGAGTGGGAGAGAGACGCAAGGCATTCGGCGGGCCTCTCTCTCGTTCGGTGACTCATCGTAACGTTACCGGGCGTTACACTTTTTCATAAGTGACTCCCAGCCGCAACCTAATTTAAGACGTTGTCACGTCAAAAAATATGTATTATGAATTTAATGCCTTTTTTAATAAATATTTTTCATGTTTCGAAATTATTTACGGAGCACTACTATTATTTTGAGCGCAGCTGTACATGCTCAATGGGTTCAGTATTTGAAGCATAAAATAGTTAATGTACAATGCTTTTGAATTTGTATTTGAGAGAGACGGTATAACGTTGATAAAATGCAACCCAGCCGACTATAATTTCATTATCATTTGTCTCATTGGAATATGTTTGAATATTGAATATTAATTTTATTGAATATGTATTTCCCATTCAGTTGTCTAGTTGTTGTTTCGTGGTTCTCACCCTACAAATATTTCTGCTACGGCGATAACTTCAATGCTGTCCCGGCAGGCAAGGGGACGATTGAACGACGAGAAATGGCATATATTTAATCTACATCTGCTTTCTTTATTTTGTTTACGGTAGTCGATTTTAGTTATTTCCTGAACATTTTAGCGACAGACTAGAGTGATTTGTTAGTTGGTTTTAGTATCTAAAACGAATTGTACAAATACATAAATTGTCTGAAGATAATAAGAAGATCTTACTTAATTATGTCTTCCTCGGCGTTTGTCTTCAAAAATGGCTGATTAAATGACTAAAAAATCGAATTTAACAATGATAGTTTACAAAATTGATCGCTATAAAACGACATGTAGAGAAACAGGTACAATACAAATACTCTATACGTGTGGCGGTGGAACGAAAGCAAATGTTCGAAATACAAGCTCGGTTGTGAGTATGGGAAACGAGTTACGAGTTAATTACGAAATTAAACATAAGCGAGTTCAATCAATATAAAGAGTTGATTGATATTAGAATAATACTAAATTTAAAGTCAAACATTTAAATTAATGAAAACGTAAAAATTCAAAAAAAATTGTTTTAACTTCACAACAATCACCGTTATCATATTGCAACAATATCTTCCTTTTATCATCAACATATTAATATTGTAGTCATATTTTCCATTTATCATCTAAGCAGTAATTCCGTGGATATAAGGGAAAATGTATTTGAAATATTTCACCTTTATGTCAATTCAAAAATATATTTTTCCCCGATTTTTCAGCACTTATCATCTAAACGACAACTTCATAATCAAAAAAAGTTAAATTTCTTAAAAAACAGTATCTTTTTAAAAAAAAATACCTACAATTAATTTAAGTACCTTTTCTTAAAAAAGTACATTTTCTTACAATAAATTGCCTTTTCTTTAAAAACTACATTTTCTTTAAAGAGTACATTTGTTATGAAACAAAATATCTTTTCTTGAGATAAGTACTTTCTCTTAAAAATTTGCCTACTCTTGAAAAAAGCACCAATACTAAAAAAAAATCCCCACTTTCCTTCAAAAAAAAACATCTTAAAAAATACATGTTCATCCAAATATTCCTTTTCTTAAAAATAAAATAATACCTTTTCTTTTCTTGAGAAAAAGTAAATTTTTTAAAAAAATAACCTTTTCCTAAAAAGTGTACCACTTCTTTAAAAAGTACCTGTTCCTAAAAAAAATACTTTACTGAAAGTACTTCTTCATAAAAATGGTACAGTTTCTTAAAAAACATAAGCTTTTAATAAAAGATGTATCTCTATTTAGAAAAGGTACTTTTCGTGAAAATATAATACATATTCTTACAAAAAGGACTTAAAATATACTTTTTTTTTTAAAATTCATTCTATAAAAAAAATTTTCTTAAATCATCATCTTACAAAGTATCTTTTTTTTAAAGATCCAATCAAATTCCAATCAATTTCAAGGGGCACCTTAGGCGTGTTGGAACTAACTAGTGCATAATACACTCGGGTTCACTTATTTAAAGGCACTAAAAATTCCATATTCAGCAGCCTGTATCTTTTGCAATTTGTAACCGATTGCAGAATTTTAAAATGGAAATGGAAGCTAGACATCTTGAAATATAAAAAAATCATGACAATAATGGTTTCTTAACTAAAGAACTTTTTTTTTAAATTTATAAAAAAATCACATGAGGTGACAAGGGACACCCGGTTGGAACGAAGTTCCTTTCGATATATATGTATTATGTACTAGTTAGTTCCAGTACGTATAAAGCCCCCGATCTTGAAGAAAAGGTACCTTTTGTAAAATAATAAACTTTTTTTAACAAAATTTTTTTTTCTGCAATGCATTTTTTAAAAAAAATTATATTTTTAGGTCCTTTTTGTAAGGATATGTATTATATTTTTCGGAATATGTATTATATAGGTCCTTTTTTAAAGAGAAGTATTTTTTTATTAAAAGATAATGTTTTTTTAAGAAAAGGTACTATTTTTAAGAAGTACTTTCTGTAAGAAAAAGCTATGAGTATGACTTTTTTTTTACAAAGAAGTACTTTTGTAAGAGGGGCCGTCGGTGGTGCAATGGTTAGTGTTCGCGGCTCTTGTACATGAGATCCTGGGTTCGAACCCTTCTCTGACCACCTTCAAATTTCTTTCGGCGGCGGTCACCTCGCATAGTGACCGCGACACTATCAAGTATATAGCCATGAAAAAAAGCTTCTCAAAATACCGTTCGGAATCGGTGTAAAACTGTAGGTCCCAATCAGTGAATGAAAACTGGAAAGCGCACAGCTCAGTGATTGTGAGAAGTTTTCCGCGGTCCCTTCATGGGATGTAATGGGAAACCATTTATTTATTTTTTTTATTTACTTTTGTAAGAAAAGGTACTTTTTAAAGAAGTGGTACTCTTTTTAGGAAAAGGTTATTTTTAACAACATTTACTTATTTTCAGAAAGCCTACTTATCTCAAGAAAAAAGGTAATATTTTATTTTTAAGAAAAGGTACTTTTAAGAATAGGAGTTTTTGTAAGAAAAGGTATTTTTTATACCGATATTTTTTGAAGAAAAGGGTTTTTTAAGAAATGACAATTTTTTTAGAATTGGTCCTTTTTTCAAGAACAGGTAAATTTTTAAGAGTAGGTAGATATTATCCTATTAAATGAGACAAAATTAAACCATAGATACAATGTAATATTTAAAAATTATAAAATCATAAGCAAATATCAAATTGACGCAACAACGGGTGGGGGAACTGCTATATCAACACGTTGACCGCCAACTACGAGATAACTCGTAGATTGATTTCCCTTCCAGGAAGCCAATTACGAGTTATCTCGTACTATCTAAAACTGCCACTTTTTGTGTAGTTACGAGTAAAACCGTATTATATCAGTGCTAGTATCGATAAATGGCTTCTGGGATAAGAAAAAAAAGTTAGTTTTGGCTTGCGTGAGCTGAACATTTATTAAAAAAAAATGTTATGGAAAAATTCATTCAATATAATGTAAAAATTCATTCAATATAATGGAAAAATTAACTCAAATAGAAGAAATAAAGTAAGATTTTATTATTTGTGGTAGTTTTTAAAACAATTTTCCACACAAAGGGCTGGCTTCTCTTCACAGGCTGGACAGAAGTAACGCGTTTCTCGGCGTTTTTTTGCTTGGTACATACACGACATGGCTTTGTCGGACGCCGTTTTTTTTCCGTTGGTGGTAAACACTCTAAATAATGGAGCTCTTGACTTCTAACGAACTTTATCAGTTTTATTTTAGATGAAGTTACTTTTTGAAAAATTCTGTGAGCATTTTGTATATGTATCTCTATAATATGTAGCGAAACCTTTTTGGGCCATCTAATAGTCTTTCTTAGAGATGAGTAGTACGAAATCATTTGATCTGATCGGTCTATGCCAGACATTCCATTATTGTAATCTCGAACTATATTCGGTTTCATAAAAATTTTTCCATTTCGATTGGGCACCTCTACCATTTCAACAGCTTGCATTTTTGAAATGGTAAGGACTTCTCGTTTGTCTTTCCATTTGCATACAGAAACAGGACCATTTTGGTGCCAAAAACACTCCCCTTTTTTCAGTTTACGATTTACCACATCTCTGGGGTTTCCTTTTCTGTTACTTCGCAGGGTTCCACACACATAAGTTTTTCGTGTATATAACAGTTTTGTAAGACTAACTGAATTATAAAAATTATCCATGTAAAGCGCGTAGCCTTTATCGAGATAGTCCTCAAGTAAATGTAAAACAACGTCAGCAGTGTGACCTACATTATTGGTAGTTTCCTCAGATTTTCCTCTGTAAATTTTTATTTTTATTACAAGACCGTCGGACTCACATGGTTCATATAGTTGCCATATTTGTGTTTTTTATTTTTTATGTACTGGCGGAAAAGCAATCTTACCCACCATAGCATCATGGATTCATCAATACAAATATTTTTACTTGGTACATAGTTTTCACGCATAACATTGTTGAAATGATTTAGGATTGGTCTCACCTTGTATAATCTGTCGGTAGATGCGTTTGAGTTATCAACCAAATGAAAATAACGAAGTAGCAACTGGAATCGATTTCGGCTCATATGTTAGCGCCAAAAGTTTACATTATACAGCTTGTTTGTGCTCCAGTAATGTTCTATTGTTGGAAAAGTACAAGGTCCCATTTGCAATAAAAGTGCAATAAAAACTTTCATCTCTTCAGCATTTACGTCTTGTCAATTTGATAACCTTTTAGATTTTTTTATAGCATTTTGATTCCCATTTTTCAATTTCTTGCGCAGCATATAAATTAGTTTGTTCTACCAGTAATGCAAGAAACTCATCCGAAAAAAATCCACCAGCGATTGCACTGAAAAATTTGATGTATCTAATTGCACACCAACATTTTCTTCAAAAAGAAATAAATCAGGATTGTGTTGAACTTCTGTCCACAAATCATCATTCTCATTTGACGTTGTTGCTTGGAGATCATCGTCTTTATCATCAGGTTCGGACAAAATTTTATAGGAAGCAAAAATTATGTTTTTTAGGAGAAAAAGGACCTACGAATTAACTCGTATTTGGCTTCTGCGTAGCGATTTCTGTCACAGAAGCCAACTACGAGATAATTCGTTCCCACGACAATCGGATCTATGCTCCGGAACGACACGAGTTTCACTCGGCCAAGGATTGTCAACTCAGCAACAGCTGTATCACCCACCCGTTTTTTACCCAGGTGAGCAAATCATATCAGCAGGTTTGCTCAAAATTTTATTAATTATTGCTGGCATAGAACAGAACCCAGGCCCTCCCGAGGTCTCGATCTGTTCTGTGTGTCACACCAGGATCCATCGGAACCTTACCCAGGTCCAATGCAATAGATGCCAGAACTGGTATCATCTTAGAAGGTGCTCTGGCCTCGCTAGTCATAAAGACTGGTCGAGAAATTTCGTGGCGAGTTGTTGTGGTAACCTACAGCAATCGGACAACACTACTCCTGTCCAAACACGCCCAACCAGTGATCGTTTGACACCCTCAGATCACAATGCAACGATGCTTTCCCAATGGCTTTGCTCAGTCTGCAACGGTGTTATTAATAGGAATATTCCATCGGTTCAGTGTAATCGCTGTAGGAATTGGTGTCATATGAGGCGTTGCACTAGTCTTCGTTCGCACAGGAACTGGAACGGGGACTTTGTCGCTGCTTGTTGCACGGCTAATGCCGGGACAACTGTCGGCACTCCAGCGGGGAATGCGACTATTGCTCATACACCACCCCCCAGATTAGTGCAATTTTCCTCAATAACGCCTCGGCCACTACAACAATCCTCTCAGGCAACAAACCCATCTCAGTTGCCCCCGTCAAATTTTCAATTGCGTCCGGCAATTTCAAATAAGCTTCACGCTCAAACTCAGCTGCGCCCGTCAGCTACTCAGTTGTCATCGACAACACCCTTGCTGCCCCCGTCAGCTACTCAATTACGTCCTGTAACTCTCAGGCACGCACCATTTCAGCCGCAAACTGCGGCCACTCAGTTGCACATTGCAACCCCTCAGCTGACAATGTCAGCCATACAGTCTACTCAGACGTCAACTCAGATTCCGACAGCGCCCGAATCTTCACGGCTACACTCGCCAGCCAATCAGTTGCACCCCGCAACCCCACAGCTGCCTTCGACAACCTCTATATTGCCACCGGCAATACCCCAGCTGCGCCAGACAGCTCCCAACTCAACGCCACGGCAGCTCCCTCGACGGCAACCGCATACAGTTGCTGATCAGCAATCGTTTAATTGTAATGGACTTAAGAACAAAATTGCTGAGATCACCAATTATATGCATACTCACAAGATCATCATAGCCGCCGTTCAGGAGACTAAGCTCACCAGCGAGCGTAGACTTTCATCCAGAGTTCGTAAATACTTATCATTGAGAAGTATTATTTTGCTCTTCTCCTCAAATACAACTCTATTTGCGAGCGACTCAATTTTGTGTTATCATTTTCGACGTAAAAAGAAATAAGCGCTCGTTTGTTAATGCTCTAGAACGTCATCGCTCGTTGAATACGCTTTCGAAAGCACTCAACAAAAGAGTACTCATTGCTTTCAATGCTTTGATATTTCTCACTCAAAAGTTATTGCGATGATAAACTCTTTACAACAACAAAGCTAAGTTTTGAATGCTCCTGTTTAATAAGAATATCAGAGCAGCAGTAGGCAACACCAATAGTATCTCATTTTTCATTTGAGTATGATTTACAAAATTCAGTGAATTTGTTGTTGTTCATAACTGATTTGGTTTACAGGAATTACATATGTATGTTTGAGTTAACTGTTAGTTTTATAATTTAGGTTTATTAAATGTTATTTTTAATATAAAAAAAATAAAAATAAATGATTCAATGTGTTAACAGTATTATTATTTCAAAAATAATAATAATTTCCTTACATACTACCTAAATATCAATGCATATTTTCCAAGCAACACAATTCATTTCTGTGTTCAACGAAACGACGGCACTTGAAAAATCAACATTATACATATGTTTACATTTGCTTATTTATGATTGATAAGTAAAATTCAATCGATCATTTTCGTGAAATGAGCGCTCCTTTTTTGCTTCAATGAGCGTACAATGAGTTATTCAATTGAAAAATTCTATTCAAACAAGCGGTCGCCATTTTAACTTATCAAAGCGATGTATTGAATGAGTGAAACTAATGAGGAGTTTATAGAAGAGAAGATTGCTTGATTGCTTTCGCTCACTTGTTTTGAAAATGATAAACTCATTGTAAAGATAACTCAAGAGAGCGAGAGCGTATTTTGATTGCTCTACGCTCTATGCTTTCATCTCATGGGAACTATGTCATTATTCGGAGGGACAGGGAGAGAAATCACGGTGGAGGGCTCGCTTTCATCATCGAGCGAAGCGTGAGCTTCAGACTCACAGACCCACCCCCTCCCTCCCAGCCCGATCAGTTCCTTGAGGTGATGAGCATAGCGATAGAGCCTGGAGAAATCGCTATTGAAATCGTCAATGTATATATTCCGCCAGTTAATAGCATCGGTGCGGGCTATCATCCCACAATCGAACACCTACTCCGGGGTGATAGTACAATCATACTTGGCGACTTCAATGCTCATCAAGAGATGTGGTTTTCCCAGCTGCTTGCAGACCAGCGTGGCATTACTATTGCAGACCAGATAGACGACTCGGAATTCGCAGCTATAAATGAGGACTTCTCTACAAGATTAACGGCTAATTGCTCTAGCTCCCCTGACATCTCCATCGTCAGTGCGTCGCTACTGTCCAATACCACCTGGCAGACCCATATAGCCTTAAACTCTGATCATATTCCCATCCTGATCACTGTAGAGAAGCCTAGCGACTTTGTGGAGTCGGATAAACGGACGTTCGTCAACTACAACAAAGCCAACTGGCCTGGCTTTACGAACGCTATTGACGAATCCCTTCGTCATTTGCAGCTACCCTCTTGCGCCAGACAGGGTGAGATGATCCTCAGGGACACAATACTCAAAGCTGCAAAACGCTTTATCCCAGCTGGTAGAATTCCCAACTGTAGACCCAACTTCCCATCTGAGGCTGCGCGTCTTGCGGATCAGCGTGATCTCATACGCGCCAGCAACCCAGCCGATGAACGAATATTGCCCTTGACGGATGAGATTAACGTACTCATCAACCAGCACCGTCGCGACAGATGGCTTGAACATCTGGAAAATTGTAATATTGGCTCGAAAAGGCTTTGGTCTACTATCAGAGGCCTATCTAGCAATGGAAACAATAAGGGTCACATTGCTATCGCGTTTGATAATACGCATTACACGGATGCCAGGAAATGCGCTACCAAATTCTGCCAGCAATTTATTGCACACCCAACCCAGCAGATTAGAGCTGTTGTTCGTAGAACTAATAATCTCAAACGAGATCTAGTACCCTGCTCCTTCACACCCAGCGAAGTTGAAGCCATAATCTCCAAATCTAAACCCTCTAAAGCTCTCGGTCCTGATGGCATCTCGATGATAATGCTGAAGAAACTATAGGGATTCGATTTCTCGCGCACACACTCACTCTTTCGTTGTGCCAACTGGTCATACCAGACGTGTGGAAAATTGCTCGAGTTATCCCGCTTCTAAAACCTGATAAACCCGCTAACCAGAGAGAATCTTACCGCCCGATTTCCCTCTTATCACCCGTAGCAAAGGTTTTGGAGTCCCTACTCTTGCCGACCCTGAAAGAGCATTTTCAGCTCGCCAATCACCAACATGGCTTCAGGCAAGCGCACAGCACTTCGACGGCGTTAAACGAGATAACTACCCATATCACCAATGGCCTCAATCAGAGCAGACCCGCTGAACGTACAGTAGTCGCAGCTTTAGACCTGTCTAAAGCTTTTGACACTGTCAATCACTCGATCCTGCTACAGGACATCTTGAACTCGTCTCTCCCAAATACTACCACGCGCTGGTTTGGCAGCTACCTCAATGGGAGGCAGGCATTTGTAGAGTCCAGGGGCCAGAATTCCCGTTATCGCAAGATAAAAATGGGTGTGCCGCAAGGAGGAGTATTGCCACATATACTCTTCAACATTTATCTTGCGAATCTTCCTGCACCTCCCCAAGGAGTTAGTATTGTGTCGTACGCCGATGATTGTAGACGACATATGTGCTAGGATTAACAGCTATTTAGCCACCCTTACTAGCTTTCTGCAGGAACGGAATTTGCAGTTATCTCCGTCGAAATCTTCTGTGACTCTTTTCACTTCTTGGACCAAAGAAGTAAGGAGAGAGCTCGACATCTCTGTCAATGGGGGGTATATACCCACAGTCCGTAACCCCAAAATACTTTCGATAATCTCCTTACTTTCTCTAAAAATGCGGATTACTTCAGAAAAAAGTCCACACCCGCAACAAGGTCCTAAAGGCCCTTGCAGGGACAACTTGGGGCAAGGAGAAGGAGACAATTGTAGTGACCTATAAAGCTATGTCGCTCGGTCTTCAACTATGCTGCCCCGGTGTGGTCATCTTTCTTAAGTGATACCCAGTGGAAAGGTCTACAGAGGATCCAAAATAGTGCACTTCAAATCGCAACCGGATGCACACAAATGACGAACGTGGATCATCTATATGAGGAGACCAAGTTACTGTCAGTGCAACAACATAATGTGTTGTTGACAAGACAGTTTCTTTTGGCTTGTCACCTGCCCAGTCACCCCAACCATCATATTCTGATGCAGGATCCACCCCCCGTCACATCCGGAAGGACATTAGGCGCTACTGTGCGGACATCCAAGACGTCATTCCATCGGACGTCAACAGACTGTCGATATCAGTAGCACAGAAATTGTTGCATAACACGGCGGTGTCAGATTTCGCGATTTCGAATAATGAGAGGCTTCTGCCCAGGCACACCAGAACCATTCTGGCACAGCTTAGATCTGGTTGGAGTTCTATCCTGAACTCATACAGATCAAGGATAATCCCAGGCACCTTAGATCAGTGCCCACACTGCCTACAAAGCCCTCATGACATTATCCACATTTTCAACTGTCCTTATAGGCCTACTGACTTGCGCCCAGTGGACCTATGGGACAGACCCTTGGAGGTGGCACAATTTCTCCAGCTCCCCACCGCTACCTCCAGTGACACATAGGGGAATTACACATAATTTTGTTTTTTTTTATATCTTCCAGGGACGAACGAGTGGAAACAGAAAATCTGTTACAACAACAACAACGAGATAATTCGTAGCGATTTCTGTTCCAGAAGCCAACTACGAGATAATTCGTAGGTCCTTTTTCTCCTAAAATAAACATCATATTTGCTTTTTGATGATACCTATCATCTAGAAATAGAGTTTTTAGTAATATAATGTGAAAAAATCAAAATGTAATTTTTGGCCAGTTTTCTGAAAATGGCCTTGGCAGTCAACGTGTTAATCAAGAATAACATACAATACTACAGTCACGATAACAAAAGTAGATATTCGCTAGATGCTTTAGAGACATGCGCCATAAAGATACCCGTTGACTGCGTCAACTTTTTAGTTATTGCATGTGTGTACTATTCGGCCGGCAATATATATTCAATACGAGCAGACTTGCAAAAACTATTTGATTTTATGAATCTTCAAAATTCAAATAACTATTATGTACTAGCGGGAGACGAACTGCAAGCACACAGAATGGGGTAATACTGTTAATAACGCAAAAGGCAATAACCTAAAAAAAGTCAACATCGAATTCCTTTCACTTCCAACATGTTCAGCTAAGCCCGCTTTCCTTAGCCGTAATTATGTCATAATGCCTTCCATTGAAGCCAGCACACTTGACACGGGCATGACTATCACAAAGCCAACATGAAAGAACACAACCCTCATATACGTCCCGGACTGTGCAAATCTAGTAATAATTACCAAATCCTAAAAGTATGCAGAATAATGCTGTGTTGTATACTGGGTGGCCGTCAGTGGTGCAATGGGTAGTGTGCGCGTCTCTTTTACTTGATATCCTGGGTTCGATCCCTGCTCCGACCACCTTAAAATTCTTTCGGCGGCGGTCACCTCGCATAGTGACGGCGACACTATCGAGTATATAGCCATGAAAAAGCTTCTCAAAATACCGTTCGGATTGGGAAAATTGTAGGTCCCAATCAGTGAGTGAAAACTGGAAAGCGCACAGCTCAGTGATTGTGAGAAGTTCTCCCCGGTCCCTTCATGGGATGTAATAGGAAACCATTTATTTTTTTTTATACTGGGTTATAGCATAATACGGATAAAAAAAGTTGTTTAAAATTTTTTCATTTAGCCCCCATCCGGCAACGTGCGATAAGGAACTTCGTTCCAAAAGTCCAAAAATGTGCTATTTTTTTGGTTCACTTGAATAAATGCACTTTATTATTAGTTACTATTTTTAAAGTAAGCGATTATTTTTTGTAGAGAGCGTTTGTTTATTAAAATTTTGCATCTTAATCATTTTACGAGTCAAAAAGACAAAACAAAAAATTTTAAATCTATCGGAAAAAACTAAAATCGATGTTTACCGTTCTGAAGGTAATTAAATTTATTTTTCATAATTAGATAAATTCAATGAATAAAGTTTCCTTTTGAGTCATAGCATTAGTATTGAAATTAGAAATAATATAAAAGCTGACTGGCATATGAAGAAACAAAATAATGGGTCGATTATCGATAGCAACCGAACCTCAGTTGCGTTGTCAACTGACAACGCCAGTGGAATAAAAATTTGTATTATGTATTGCGATTTTGGCCAGTTGCCGTAGGTAACAGTGTTTCCCATCGTGTACGGAGCAAGCAAAGTCGCAGTCTACCTAAATTCATAATATTGTTATGTATCATTGCTTTTGTTTAATTCGCCGTAAATTACTAACGTACATTACTAACTACTAATGATATGAGTAAGAGCTAACTGTATGAGAGAGTAATTGAGTCTTTTTTGCCAGTATACTTTGATGCTGCCAAAGACCTGTTTTGTTTAGCTTCAACTTCTGTTTGTTAGTTGTTTACCGACTGTCGAAATAAATTGAACATTGTTCTAAAGCACAAATCGTCATTCGTTTTTTTGATTTTGGAAAGTGGCTGCAAAAAAGCTTGCAGTCTCGAATCATTGGTGACCCCGACGTGATTATTAAATAATCGCTGAATCTTACGCTTAATATCAATTCGGATATTTAAGCACCTTTATTTAAAAATTTATGCTTTTAATTATTTATCGACACAAAGGCATATTGCATAATCATGGCTTCAAACGACGAGACGACATTGGAAGATGTTCATGGGAAGGAAACGTCGACGTTGTCGCTTTACAATAAAAGAGTAGCGTCGCTTCAAAGACAATTGACTACGTTAAATACATCGCTTACTACAAAAAAATTGAGTGAGTTAGATGAAGCCGATCTTGGAGTCCGCCTGGAATATGTTGAAGGTTTAAACTCAAATTTCGAAAAGGCGCAATTTGAACTGGAAGACAGCGGCGGCAGCGAAGTTGATAGCGATGCTCGTTTTAACTTCATTACATCATTTTTTGAAGTGAAAGCTAAAATTACGCGACAAATAAATGCTAATCGGAAACAGCTATCAATTCCGCATTCATCGACAATACGTCAGTTTTCCATGGATGAAACCATTCCACCACGCAAAGCCAGATTACCAGAATTAAAAATACCCCAATTTAGTGGCTCTTATACAGAGTGGCCTGGTTTCTTTTCGATGTTCACCACAGTGATTGATAGCGACTGCGACTTAGGTAAAATCGAAAAATTCCAACATCTTCGTGTCAACTTAAACGGTGCTGCGTTGGACACTATTTCATCGCTAGAGCCTACAGAGGCAAACTACGACAAGGCTCTAGATTTGCTCAAACATCGCTTCGACAATAAATTGCTTATCTTCCAGGCTCATATTAATGAGATTTTTAGGCTGAAGGGAGTCGAAAAAGATTCTGCTCTTGGCTTGCGGCAACTTAGCGACAAACTGAATTCCCACATGAGTGCCTTGCAGACTATGTGTACGCAGGATCAAATTGCCGATGGCTTTTTAGTGCACTTGGTAACTACAAAGCTAGACTCCAAGTCCCAGGCAAAATGGGAGGAAGATCTACCTATCGACAAGTTGCCCACATGGTCGTCAATGACATCGTTTTTAGAAAATAGATGCCGAATGCTGGAAAATTTAGAAAATGCTATGGGCTCTAAAGTGCAGTATCAGCAGGTAAACAAAAAATCTAATTCGAATGGTCGTAATGTCCTAGTAACCTCGGCTGCAGCGTCACAATTTTGTTCATATTGCGACTCGGAGGGGCATTTTATAACAAAATGCTCTCGCTTTGAAACACTTCCGCCGTCAATACGTTTTAAGGAAGTTAAACGATTGCGCTTATGCTTAAATTGCTTAAGGAAAGGCCATGTGCTGAAAATGTGCAAATCGGGACATTGTCGACATTGTTCGTCTAAACACCACTCCCTATTGCATATAGATAGTCCTAACAGGGAACCAGCTGCAGAATTGGGCCAGCAACTATCAGAACAACTACCACCATCATCGTCACCGCAGTCTGCTCTCGTTTCATCATCGCCGTCCAATCACCAACCTGAAGCCCAAGAAGCTACGCCTACTGCTACCATTTTGCTAGCTACTGCAATCGTTTTGGTGAAAAACAGATTTGGGATGCAAGTACCTTTTCGTGCGATTTTAGATTCGGCATCGCAACTGAATTTCATTACCAGTCGTGCAGCAAATCAATTGCAGTTAAAAATAAAGAAATCTTGTATTACAATTTCAGGTATTGGAGATGGAAATTTTATAGCCGATAAATCTACAGATGTATCCATTCAGTCTCGTCATGGGGATTATTCTGTTTCATTCGCTGCCGTTGTAGTACCTACTATAACAGAATATCACCCTAATATTGCACCAAATGTTAATACATGGAAAATTCCTCAAAATATAAAATTGGCTGATCCAGATTTCCACGAACGTGGGCGGATAGATATCTTAGTTGGTGCCAGCTTATTTTTCGACCTAATGAGTGTTGGGCAAATTCGATTAAACAAGAATTTACCCCTGCTCCAGAAAACTCGTTTAGGATGGGTAGTATCAGGTGGTGTCACAGTAAATCGAAAATCAGTTTCCTTGATTACATCATTTAATGGCACTACGGCCATTGAAAACGACTCCTTGGAAAATATTGTTAAAGGTTTTTGGCGAGTTGAGCACAACTATGAATCATTTCCCTGTCTCTCTAGCGAAGATGCATTTTGCGAAGAGCATTTTCAGAAAACCACAAATCGTCTGGAATCTGGTGAATATTCGGTTCAACTCCCAAAAAGAGGAAACTACGCCGAACTTGGAGATTCATATGATCGCGCGTTACTTCGTTTCAAAGGCCTAGAGAAGAAATTTAAAACTCATCCCGAATTGAAAAAACAGTATGTGACTTTTATGAAAGAATATGAACTTTTAAATCATATTGTCACTGGTCCCATCTCTGCCAAATCACATACATACGTTTTTCCTACCGCACCATTGTGTTCTTAAGCAAGATAGCACAACAACAAAGTTGAGAGTTGTGTTTGACGGATCAGCTAAAACAACAACAGGCATATCATTAAATGATGTACTCCACGCAGGGCCGACTATTCAACCAAAGCTTTTCGACACACTTTTACGATTTAGATTTTTTAAAGTCGCTTTAAGTGGTGACATTTGTAAAATGTATCGGTGCGTAAGACTATCTCATCCGGATAACTATCTTCAATGCATTTTATGGAGAAATGATTCTACGGAAAACATAAAGATGTACAAGTTGGACACCGTCACTTACGGCACCAAACCAGCAGCCTTCTTAGCTATTCGAGCTCGCGATGGACGAGGAATTGTCGTATCTAATAGGCGCCCAAAGTGTAAAGCGAGACTTTTATGTTGACGACTTGATCTCCGGCGGTAGTTCTGTCGAAGAGGTAATTGAAATTAGAGATCAGGTGACAGCATTACTCAAGAAAGGAAACTTTGAAATAAGGAAATGGAGCTCGAACGATCTGGCTGTTTTAAGAGGAATACCTTTATCCGAACGCGAGCAACTTCTCAAATTTCATGATGGGACGGACATTACAAAAACGTTAGGTTTGGTGTGGGATCCCAAAAGCGATAATTTAATTTTTACATTTACACCTGTGCTGGAGGGCAATACAATAACTAAACGTACAATTTTGTCTTCAATCGCCCGCTTATATGACCCATTGGGCTTAATTGGACCTGTTATTACGAAGGCGAAGGTTATAATGCAGAATTTGTGGAAGCACGAGTTACAATGGGACGAAAGCCTGCCTCAGCAACTACATTCTTCATGGTTACTATTTGTATCAAATTTTTCTGTCGTTCATAAGTTTGTGTTCCCTCGATTCGTTTCAGCGCCAAGATCAACTGTTCAGATCCACGCATTTTGCGATGCCAGCCTGTCCGCATATGGTGCATGTGTGTACGTAAGATCAGAACTTGATGGAGAAGTAAAAACCAGTTTGCTATGCTCAAAATCGAGAGTGGCTCCACTAAAAGTGATAACTGTGCCAAAGCTTGAGCTTTCTGCCGCTATGCTTCTGGCTGATCTCTTAGATGGTATATCAAAAACATTGCCAATCGAATATGAATACCATTGTTGGTCAGATTCCATGGTGGTGTTATCATGGTTGCGTGAGCAGCCGTCTAATTTCAACATTTTTGTCTCCAATCGGGTGAGTCGAATACAAAGTCTCACAAATAACATGACGTGGCATTATGTGCAAACCAAATTAAATCCGGCTGACATTTTGTCGAGGGGAGCAACCCCAGAAGAACTTTTGAATTCAGATCTTTGGAAAGGTGGTCCACATTTTCTATGTCAACATCCATCAACTTGGTCAAATGAAGTAAATTTCGTAGCTGAATTGCCCGAGCGCCGACGTATGGTTTTAGCCTCATCATCTATTATTGACTTGTCATCTAATTGCAAATTTCATAATTCGTTCTTGAAAATCCAGCGCGTATTCGCTTACGTATACCGCTTTATCAAAATGATAACTTCAAAAGAAAAAACAAGTCGAGGGCCGCTGACTGCACATGATATTAAAATGGGAACCCAGTACTTATTTCGAAATATTCAACAAATCCATTTTTTATCTGAACATAAAGCCTTAACTTCAAATACAAATGTACTGCCATGTAGTACTCTTTTCGCTTTCACCTTTTATCGATTCGTTTGGATTAATTCGAGTTGGTGGTCGCCTGCAGAATTCGATGCTAAACTTCGAAGCACAACACCCGATCATAATACCAAAAAATCATACTATCACTAAGTCTCTTGTTTTACATTTTCATCAAAAATTTCTTCATGCCGGGCCGCAGTGTCTACTAGCTACTATTCGACAGCAATTTTGGCCGATTGGCGGACGAAAAACCATAAGCAGCATTATTGGGAAATGTGTCAGATGTTTTAGGCTCAAGCCAACTATTGTCCAGCATATAATGGGCAACCTACCAGAAGATCGCGTGCGAGGACATAGAGCTTTTTTTACTACAGGCATAGACTTTTGTGGTCCATTTTATTACAAACCTGATGTCCGAAACAGACCTCCGGTAAAATGTTATATATGCATTTTTATTTGTTTTGCAACGAAGGCGTCACATTTGGAATTGGTGCAAGATTTGTCTACGGCATCGTTTTTATCGGCTATGAAACGTTTTATTTCCATACGAGGTTATCCAAAAACTATATGGTCGGATAACGCCACAAACTTTGTCGGTGCCAAAAATGAACTCACCGAACTTAGAAAACTATTTTTTGAGCAATCCCACATGCAAGGCATTCACCAGCAGTGTCAAGAAGACGGAATAGAATGGAAGTTTATACCTCCTCGATCGCCACATTTTGGGGGCCTCTGGGAGGCCGCGGTAAAGGCAGCAAAATTTCACTTTTATCGTGCTGCTGGTCTTTCAATATTGTCTTTTGATGAATTACGAAAGTTAGTATGCCAAATATCTTCAATCTTAAATTCAAGACCATTGTGCCCGATATCCGAAAATCCGGACGACCTTGAAGTATTAACACCGGCTCACTTTCTGGTAGGAGCACCTCTTGCATCGATTATGGAGCCTGACATAACTGAGCTCAACATAAACCGTTTAAATAGATGGCAGAGAGTTTGTTATATGCAGCAAATATTCTGGAAGAAATGGAGCAGCTCATACTTGTCGCTTTTGCAGGAGCGGTCAAAATGGAGAGCACCATCATCCAATATAAATATAGGAGATATGGTCTTATTAAAAGACGAAGATCGTCCCCCTCTTAAATGGCAGTTGGGCCGTGTTGTTGAAGTAATATATGGAAATGATGGCACTGTACGAGTTGCTCTAGTAAAAACCTGCAATGGCATAAGTCGACGAGCAGTAGCCAAATTGGCGGTGCTGCCAATTGAGAAAGAATATGTTGAAAGCCCAGACCTTTCAACGGGGGGAGGATGTACGGAGCAAGCAAAGTCGCAGTCTACCTAGATTCATAATATTGTTATGTATCATTGCTTTTGTTTAATTCGCCGTAAATTACTAACGTACATTACTAACTACTAATGATATGAGTAAGAGCTAACTGTATGAGAGAGTAATTGAGTCTTTTTTGCCAGTATACTTTGATGCTGCCAAAGACCTGTTTTGTTTAGCTTCAACTTCTGTTTGATAGTTGTTTACCGACTGTCGAAATAAATTGAACATTGTTCTAAAGCACAAATCGTCATTCGTTTTTTTGATTTTGGAAAGTGGCTGCAAAAAAGCTTGCAGTCTCGAATCACATCGATTACAGAGTTTTGACACTTCGCCAACTGTAAATAATGTAAACAAACAATAAATCTAAAGTGTGTGAGAAATAAAAGTGTCGTTAGGCTGTGCAGCCAGCAAGTGGCATAGAGAATATGATAAGACAACTTATGCAAAGTATGAACATGTTCATGTCGAGAATGCAGTCAATGATGCAAGACTTTATGAGAAGTCAAAATCAATTAATTCAACCCATTCTAGTAAAAAATAGGTTACTTCCTAAAAATTTTTACATGGTGTAAACGGTGTTAGTAAACACAGACTTGAATTGGCTAATTATCTAGCTGATGAAAACATAGACATAATGCTCTTATCTGAGACGCATCTAACAGATAGATATAATTTTAATTTACCTAAAAACACATATTTTATGGCACGAACCACCCCGATGGCAAGGCACATGGATGTACAGGTGTCCTTATACGCAAAAGAATTAGGCACGATGTGTTAGAAAGCTACTCGGAAGAATATTTGCAAGCAACTACCGTTCGCGTCTCAATTTCTCACGAGACAATTACAATATCGGCAATTTATTGCCCCCCAAGATTTTCGATATCGAGTGATAGGTTTACGAGCTTTTTTCAAAGACTGGGGCACACATTTTTAACCGCCGGAGATTATAATTCCAAACATACTCACTGGGGATCCCGTCTCGTAAACCCAAAAGGCAGACAATTGTACAACTGCATCATGTCTCGACAAAATGGGATCGATTACCTATCTCCCTGTCAGCCAACGTACTGGCCGCATGGTAGTAACAAACAGCCTAATCTAATTGACTTCACCATAATTAGGGGATTTTCAAAGACTAACGCGTCGGCAACAACGTCCACCGGACTGTCTTCAGACCATTCCCCTGTTATATTCTCAATTAACGCGGTTTACGAGATAGAATCCCCTATGATGCTAACATCCAAGAAAACGAACTGGCTGAAATACAGAAAATACGTAAGCAGCCATGTCCCAATTTTGAACAAAAGTATAGACAATGAGCTTGATATTGAAAATCACATCACCAATTTTAACTGTTTGGTCGAGGGTGCAGCCCTTCACGCAACCCCACTTCAGGACGATAAACAAGAGCACACACACACATACACGATCCCCTACTACAAGTCTTCGACTCAAACTTGCCACAAGAAGACTACGAGTAGCCTTGAAAAACGACGATGATCTTCAACATGGAAACTATGTTGAGGGAAATTTGTCTTTGTTTAAGTCAATAAGGAATCTTAAAACGACAGTTGAGACAGTTTCCTTTACGTGACATAAATGGTGACTGGGTTACAACAGATGAGGAAAAAGCTAAACTTTTTGCAGAGCACTTGAGTGAAGTTTTCCGTCCCAATCCATGTACTAACAGTTTTAGTCTATCGAATGTAGTGTGCAACACGGAGACATCTATAGTCCCATTGGATATAACGGTCGGGGAGCTTGTCAATATTATAAAGAAAGCAGCAAATTCTAGAAAAGCTCCTGGTTATGATATAATAACACAGACGATGATACTTCAGAACTTCCGCTAATAGCTATCGAGTTCCTCGTAGGTTTGTTCAATAATATAATAAAATATAGCTACTTCCCTAATGCCTGGAAAAATGTCTCTAGTGAAAATGATATTAAAGCCAGGAAAGGACAAAATTTTAGCTTCATCATATAGACCGATAAGCTTGTTACCATGCCTATCAAAACTCTTCGAGAGAGCATTTCTTTCAAAACTTAAAAGCCTCACTTCGCTTTATAATATCAATTTGGCTTTAGGGAGGGCCATAGTACTAACAACAATGAGATTAGAAAAGCTTATGAAAAAAGAGAATATTGTTGTGCTGTATTCTTAGATGTTGCTCAGGCATTTGACAAGGTCTGGCATGAGGGTCTATTACATAAAATTAAAAAATATCTGCCAGTTAATACACATACCCTCTTCGAAAGTTACTTGGAAAATAGATATTTTAGAGTCAAGCAGGGAGAAGGGAAATGTTCTCGGTCCTTTTCTTTTTCTTATATTTACAGCTGCCCTCCCCACGAGAAGCGATCTGCTTATGTCTACCTTTGCAGACGAAACGGCAATACTGAGCTCTCATAGAAACCCATGTAAAGCCGCCGAAAATCTTAGCTTACATCTCCAAACCATCGAATCTTGGATTGCTAACTGGAGGATAAAAGTAAACGAGACGAAGAGCAAACAAATTACGTTCACATTAAATGCAATAACTTGCCCACAAATGCAACTCAACGGTGTACCAATTCCCTTATGTGATGATATTACTTATCTGGGTATACATCTAGATCGTAGACTGACCTGGAAAAGGCATATAGAAGCAAAGAAGACGCAAATAAAGCTGAAGACGCATCAACTGCATTGCCTACTTAACTCGAACTCAAGGCTGAGATTAGAATATAATGTCCAGATTTACAACACTGTGATTAAGCCTATTTGGTCATATGGGTCCCAGATATGGGGAAACGCTAGCGCGAGTAACATCGAAGTAATACAAAGAGTGCAGTCTAAAATACTACGGTTAATTACTGGTGCCCCTTGGTATGTTAGAAATGAGAACCTACACAAAGATTTAAAGATACCTGCTGTAAGAGACGAACTCCAGCTCATCATACAGAGTCATAATCAAAAACTGGAACAGCACACAAACCCTCTGGCAAGAAACTTGACAATAACAACTTCATCCCGACTACGAAGAAGAGATTTCCCATCAGTTTTATAAGTCAACCAATCCCTGACGCCATAATTCAGAGGCCCGCTTAAACAACAATTTAATTAATAATAATTGAATTAAACTGATTAGAATATAAGATTCGAACACTTATTGTTAGGCTCTTTAAGAGCAGATTCAATAAAAAAAACCCACAGTATGAAAAAAAAGGAAGAAAAGAAAAAACTTTTTAATAATAATGGTTAATTCAGTGGAATTATTGTTTGTAGACGAAGACAAATTCCAAAAGGTGGCATCTATTAGAAGACACTTAAGAGACAACTCTAATCCTTTAGAATTGCCGGCTACACTGAGAATAATTGTTAATAAACAATTCCGTTTTAGGTTCAAGGCATATTTTCGCCTTCCAAAAATCCCATCCGCGGCATTTACATTTTTTTCACTAACCGGAGAAAAACATGATCTCTTACAGCCTTAAAGGAATTTACAACTTTAAACATAACGAGGATCTAAATTTGAAACATATGCTAGGGCCAAACCAAAACAGAACGAGACAACTACAATTAGAATAGTTCGTTCTGTAAATAGAACTTTCAAAACTGCTGCATCAGTGCGTGTAAGTAGGAAATCAATTCAGTTAAGTGACTTGTGTAACTACACACCGCAGTGGTTTAACGGGCTAGACGCTGCTGAAGATGATGCTTCACAAACATCGAAACGATCGTCCAGCGAATGTGAGTTCGAATCCCACCCGCGGCATTTACATTTTTTTCACTAACCGGAGAAAAACATGTTCTCTTACAGCCTTAAAGGAATTTACGAAGGAATAGTTTGTTTAGTGAATATTTTGGAAAATGACTTCAAACGAAGTCATCGGGCGACAGCAATGACTTCCCCCCAATTTTTTTGGGGAGGGAAGTTTCCAAAAGTCCCATGGCAACGACTTCAACCTTGGCATGGCTGAACCTACGTTGTCGGTTGTTTTGAAGGAAATTGTGCATCTAATTGCAAAAAACAGTTGTAAGATGTGAGTATTTCAAAAATAACGGAGGAAGGAGAAACCCAAAATAAAAACCGGTTTTACAAAGTTTCCTGGTGCTGTCGGGGTATAGATGGGACAGACGTACGTAACATTGGAGCGAATGCAGAAGCTCGCCATTTATACATAAATAGGAACGGCTAGTTTAGTTTGAATTGTTTGCTGCTAAGTTATAATACTATAATGATTATTTTCATAACAATGATCTAATTGTAGATGTGCGACTACGAAATGCGAATCAGGTATGTTGACGCCAGACATCATGGTTCTACTCACGATGCACTCATGTGGAATAACAGTCCACTGAAGCAACAGGTTGCTGATTTCAGGGCAAACACACGGTTACTACGTCTAAATTGCCGGAGTTCAGGCGCAGTTCAAAACTTGATAAAAAAATGCCGAAATTAGAGAAAAATATAGAAAACGAAAAATATGTTATTTTTTGTCGGGCGGACCTATGTTCCCGACATTTTATTTAAAGTCTGGAAAATTGCTCTTGAAAGTTTATAAAATGACCAGCAATAAAGCAGATTCATCATTCCCTTTAAATTGAACACCCACACTAAATGTCGACATGTGTACTATAATATAGTAAATTGGGGTTATCTGGGTGCACATATTCCGTTCCACAAAAATAAAGACACCATTAAATTTGGGATAAAAATACCTTTCATTTAAGGACCCACAGTTGCCTGTTTCTAGCAGTTTCTAACTGGACTCCTTTTTTGGAGCCTGTGGGACGACCAAGACACCGCTGGAAAGACCAGGCAGAAGAATCCCTCCGTATCCTTGGTGTTACCAACTGGCGAGAAAAGGCGAAGCATAGAACCAGTTGGAGAAATATGTTAAAATTTGTTTGTTTAATTAATAAGTGTAATACGCCTGACCTCATGAGGTTGTAAAATAGTCAATAAAAGTAAAGTAAGGGCCCGCCCCATAGGTCTGTCCGACAACAAAAATATATTTTTCGTGTTCTTATATTTTTCTTTAATTTGTATTTTTTTCATAAATTTTGAGCTGCCCGAACTAGGATCTATTTTTCATGAATAATATAGTATGTATTATGCACAAATTTTTATAAACATTACAATTTAACAACAACAAATTAGGATTTTCTTTAGAACCACAGCTTTTGACTCCTTATCGTTCACCTGAAGGTTTTGTTTTGTTTTAAAAACTATACAGCAACCAAAAATTCGCCAATATAACATCTATCAAGCAACTGAAGTTGCTAGCTGTCAGTTGCCATATGTAATAACTTTCGGTTGGTTGCTATCGATAATCGACCCATACGTTTTAATTTTGTGATACGTGTTGGTTCAAACATAGAATAATACATACCATAGAAGCTTTCATTCGCTCAATAAATTAAACGTCATAGGTACGATGGAAAGTAAACATTGGATGGTGGAAAATATGGGTTCAATAATACCAGATGGTGGCAATAGTATACAGCGATCAACAAAGGAACAGCAACCGAATTTCTTGTTTTTGTGGCAAACTAGTTGTGTTAAATACAATACAAATGTATACCAACGATAAAAGTCAACAAAAAAGTGCAGAATATATTTAAATTTTTCACTTCTACACCAAAACGACAGGAAAAAGTTAAGTGAACATATTTTGTAACTGCACCTGGTGTAAGATAATTTTAAATTTAATTGCTATCATTTCCACAAACCTACGATGAAGAGTGTGAAATGAAACGTCAGATGAGAGAATAAGTTTATCTACGTATGTATTATTCTATGGTTCAAACATTAAACTTCAACTTACACTGGCAGAAAAGTTTAAACACACCTGTTGTTGTCCATTCAGATCTGCCAGCAGAATGTCCATTATTCGATTAGCTGACTAATCACGACATCAATTACTAAACATTTTTATTAATCGATTAATTGCCTATCCCTTAATTTGTGTTAAATAATGCAATACATCCGTAATGCTTAATCTCTACTCACTTTTGTGACTTTTTTCGTGTTTAGTTAAAGCTGACTGTGATGAACATTCCCTGGAACACAGTTTGCATTTTCGCTTAGGTTGGTAATATTGTTTAATATGTTGTTTCTTCTCATCTACAGTGCGAAAAGTTTTGCAGCAACAGGGACATGTGAAAATGATTGGAAATTTTTGCGCTTCCACACAGTTGACGTTACGATGCAATTCATATTGCTTGTGGTCAGTGCATAGCATGTCGCAGGCATCACATCTTAGCTTGAGGGCCGGATGATGTTTCAGTCGCACATGATTTAGGAAGTCCGTATAATCTTCTAGAACTTTCTGGCAGTCATAGCATATATAACGCAGTTTATTTTTGTCACTAATAGAATGCATTGCGTTGGCATGTGCGATAAGATCTTCAAACCCGACTGAACTATGGTCGCAAGCAGGGCAATGGTGTTTATAAGATTTCCAGGAGACTGTATGTTGACTACAATATTCATCAATTTCTTCAAAATTTGATTCGATTTGTACAGTAGGCGTAGTTGTTTCTAAAAATGTGCCATATTGTCCCTCCTGCACTACCTCCTCTTCTTTGACAATAGTAGAAACCCAGCAGTCAGTGGGCTTATGTTCTTCCGACGTGGACCCTTGACCTACACCATCGTGCGGCAGTCCCAAAATGCCGTATATTTCCCGAAGATAATCATCGTTATCGCTGTTACTCACATCATCAGCTATAGAAACATTTCCTATAGAAAACATGGTGTCATGGTTTCCGTCTACTTCTTGTTTCAAATACTCGACATCCTCCTTTTCAATCTTGATTTCACACAATGATGTCTGTTGATGCTTTACAGGCTGCGTAGTTTCCTCGGTTTCTGCTGTTGGGGATTGTTTGGACGTAATATAATTGGCTCTGCTTTTAATTAGAGACCCGACCCCCGGATCAACCTTATTGCCGCTTCGTTGATCCACCTGCTGGCTGCGAAATAAGGGTTTCAACGTTACCTGTGTCCCAAAATCATCGATTTCCATCTTTATTCTAAGTGACATTTCCTGATGCCTTACGGGGTCTGTAACATTTTCTTCTGTTGACATGGATTCTTTGGTTGTGTGTATTGGGCCTTCATTACACTGCTTGCTGAGAAATAATGATTTTAAAGTTTCCTGAGCCTCTTGAACTTTGGAATAGAAATTATAAGATACATTTAATTGGTCCAAACACGGCTGACAAACGGATTTGGGCATCGCATCACTCATGTGAATACTAATTCGACAACACTTTTGCAATTTTTGACAAATTTCATTTGATTGATCTTTAATGTGGATCAGACGTTCTGCTTTCTTGGTAGAAGCACAGAGACGACAAAAAGCCATCCCAGAAGTTGCTTTAAAAAATTTTGTAGATCAAGGATTGCGTAAAGTTAATATTTACTTTTCTGTGAACAATCATTCACACCAAATGGATATACGACGTATGTAGTTGCCATATTTGAAAATTATGCGAATCGGTTATGGGTGAAGCCCAGTATTCAGTTCTGGCGAAATTTTGTTAAGACATCAACTTGACATCAACTTCGATTATGCGGCAAAACAAAAAATTAAGTTGGCGACTGTTGGTTTTGCCACTTTTATGAAAATTTGCAATGTTTTTGTAATTACCTAACCTTTAGAATTGATTCAGCGGGTTACATCGGGTCAGTCGATAAAATCGGCTCACAGTTTAAACCAAAAAGGCCCATTTATATCGGCAGCGGCATGAGCTTCAAAAAACTTTTGGTGGCAGCGACGCGTAGGAAAATTTTCGATCACCTTCCGTCTGTCAAACAGTTGAGTTTTTGTGAATGTTTTTATTATGGTTGCATTTTATTAGTAACTAACAGTATTGCATCAAAATGTACACCAGTTTAAAATGAGGTTAACAATTAAACTTCAGTTTCTACAGATTACAATTGTATGAGTAGTATTCTGGGTTATACAGCATTCGCACTGGCAACGATTTTCTTGATTTTGGCACTTTTGTTGATTTCAAGCAGCGATCAGGAAAATTTGCTTGATTTCCCATAAGTTTTAACAGACGACAAATCGGGTATTTTTTCTTAATTGTATAGCAATCAGGAAAAAATGCTTGATTTGATCAGGAAAAAAATTCTTGAAAAGGAGTAGTAACTTGTTTTTTAAGAATCACGAAAAGGTACTGGTATAGTAATAAATTAAAAAGTAAAATATGTTATTGTATAATTGTAATTTTAAGCGTGTTTTGGTTACCCCGCTTGCTTACATATTCGCTTGTTTTGTATGAAGCACTTAGCGAAGACTTAGCGACGAGAATCATTTTCGCTAAGTCTAAACAAATTTTTTTTTTGACATCTTTTGCCGTTTTCAACCCTTATTCATATTTGTGGATAAAATGACTTATCGCTAAATTGCCGTTTTCTTTGCGACTTTACAAGCGGCAATCGCTTGCTTGTAACCAAAACACGACTATTACACTGAACCAAATGTCGTAGGTTAAATCAACGAAAAAATTTAGTAACTTTTTAACTGATTTATTTATTCAAATTGACGAAATTTTGTTAGTGACAAAATTTCGTCAATATGAAATGTCATTATCTTAGCGTCATTTGCAAATACAGAGACGTTTTAGTAATAGTGTATGTGCGCGTCATTTGGGAATAGAGCAACAATTCTTGTAATTACTAATAAATTTCTTTAAAGTCAGCAATATTAATAAAATGTATTGCAATAAAATATTAACGTGTACATTTACATCTTTTCAGGTATATTGGAAAAGGAATTGAAAATCAATTTGCGGTTTGTGGTAACAAAATAAGAATTTTTTTTTGGAAATGTATGTGCTTCTATTTCAATATGCACAAATTTTTTAATTTTACATAATTGTATACTAATTTACATTGTCTCATTATAATATACAAAATCAATAAAATAATATACATATGTGTATAAAAAGCATTTTTACTGGGATTTATTGCCAATAAAATGTAGTCAAATTGAATAAAATCATTAGTAAAATGTAATATTTTGTTTTATTCAATTTGACGATATTTCGTCAATTTTACTATTCAAGCGAAAACGAAAAATTTAATAAAATTTTAGTCAAATCAACATCCAGTTTTTGTCAGGTCTATAGTGATGAAATTTCGCCAAATTAACCTATGTTTTCGTCGATTTCACCACTCCATTTGGTTCAGTGTATATTATATAAAAGCTCATTCACACTGACATCGAAAACAAGTTTAATGTGATTTTCGGTCAAAAACTCGATAAAAATAAAGGCTTTGCCATACAAAATGAAAAGACGTTCACAGTGTATATATGTCAAAAACACGCTCAAAAACTCCCAAATTAGCAATACAACCATGTGGTAATCAGTTCCTGGTGATTTTTTACTATTTAAAAAAGAATAACTGACAACTATTTGTTTGCATTGAAAGACGGACAGTGAAAATATTTAATTTCTGAACATTTTAATAAAATGCATTTTAATGAAACGCAAAATATAACAGGAAAAAACAATGAAACAATTAAATTTTTTTTAGGAAAACATAAATATAAGCACACGACAAAAAGCGTCCTTCTATCGCTGTGGAAGGATAACATCGACGGCCTGCGTGGGAATAGGAGAAATGATCATATGTATATACAGTCACTCGAAAAAATGAGTGCTCAGTTTTTCATCAAAAATGTATATAATTTTTTCACTTCAGTCTTACACTTTTAAAAAAACTTTAACAATTGTTTTGTATTTAGTAGAATGTGTACTTTGATTTTGTGAGAAAATAAAACATATTCAGTTTTCAGAGTTTCTAAAATTACAACAAAAACGGAATAATTTATTTATTTAAGAAATCAGCAACAGGTTGCATTTAAAAACTATTTTTTGTAACTCATCCATTATAAAGGAAGGCGTCTCCAAAATCTTATTGGCCAAAAGTATTCCTAAAACTCCCTCAGCTTTATACAACTGTATAAAAAGCAATGTACTAAACCTTGAAGTAAAAATTACAGAATATAAGCCCATCTTCCCTCCATGGTATCATCAGTGCAATCTTTGTGACATTTCTCTCTCAAATCTCGGAAAAAATTGAACACGAAACAACGTCTACAAGATAGAATTTACAAGCTTCTCATCAAAATTCGTTAACTGGGAGTTTCTGTACACGGATGCCTCAAAAATCGGACCCAATACCACTTGCGCCGTAGTCGATGAAAACGGACAAATCCTTAGTACCAAATTATTAGACGAATCCGCGGCAATCTTTACAGGTGAAGCTGCAGCTATTGACCAGGCCATCAACATCGCAAATCATTCAAAAAACAAACACTAATTTTAACATACAGCTTATCTGTTTTAAAATCAATCTCAAACATTTTCAACAAATGGATTTCAATCAACAAAATACGGGACACTCTAACATCACGGAAAGGCAGAATAAAACTAGTATGGATACCCGGTCACGTCGGTATACCGGGGAACTCTCTAGCAGATACAACCAAAAATAATTCCTGCTGCGCTCCAATGTTCAAAAACAGTATAGTAGAAAAGCTCGACTTAAAAAACTTGCAAACTTGCCCTAACTTATCACATACTAATATACTAAACAATAAAGGATTAGACATACTCCAAACTAATAACAATGTAAATATTAATAATATATATAAATTCATCTCTCAGATCAACATGATCATCTAACCTTACATATCTAATCTTTACGAGCTAAAGGTCTTAGTCGCCAGTGCTATAAATCTTAATATTAGTCTTATATTCACTATAAATTTTAATATATCGTAAATAAATAAGTAAAAACGGAATAAGTACTCGTTTTTAGCTCCAAAAAGTGAGGGCTCATTTATACATATGATGAGGAAACAGGTTTGAAATAACGGGAAACTAAACTTAACATCATGCAAAAATTACGAAGTTATATGTTTCCAAGCCTATCAGTAAGAGTTTGTCGGAGGACAGACATATGTGACGGTCACGTTGATTATTATTATTGAAAATAAAATATAATTTCCCCGTTTCAAATTCGAACCATTCGAACCATGAACGACGAGGAATGGCATATATTTATATTTAATCTACATCTTATTTCTTTATTTTGTTTACGGTAGTCGATTTTAGTTATTTCCTTAACATTTTAGCGACAGACTAGACTGATTTGTTAGTTGGTTTGGCGTTTACACGGGACAGTTTCTGGCGTTTACACGGGACAGTTTTGCTCCGACAGTAGAAATACATTCACACATTTTTACTACCACATTTACACTTCTATCACTTGCCTCGCCCATAGAGTAATCTCAGACTAGAGAGAATATTTGGCTCATCTGACGTTTCCTTTCACACTCTTCGTGATGCGGTCGGTGTGATAGAGAGATGTTTGACGAAAAGTGATATACACCAGGTGGAATTACAATAACTTCTTGCTTTAATTTTTCATGTCATTTTAATGAAAAACTCTGAAATTTAATTGTGTTTTACACTTTTTTATTGACTGTTATTGTTAGCATACATTTGTGTTGTATTTAACACAATAATTTGAACACACAAAACGAAATGCCGTTGTTGTTATTTTGTTCGTTGTTTTGCACCATTGCCTCTATCTGGTGTTAGTAAAGCAATTCTTTTCAACATCAAACGTAAATATCACACCAGGCCAAATGTCATAAATTTGGTGGGAGAACTAGTAGATCTACTATAAGTATTAATCTATGGCCTCGCCACTGTCTCTGATTTTTCAATGACAGTAACTTCGTCAAGAGATTTGACATAAGCGACCAGATCATGGCTAAATTAGTAAAGGTTGGCGCAATAGAACAACTGATTTTGCTTTCTTATGACTCCATCTGTTAAATTCAGTGTATTTTGTTGTTTAACTTTTTTGTTAGAGTCATGAAACAAAAAATAAATGCCTGTTGTTGGTTCACACAATTACAACAAAATCTACTGCGTCAACCTCTGCTAGTTCAGCCATCGGCCATATTGGTGACGTTTCGTAGTAATTTGAGAAAGAAGCAAAACATCGCAAACGACTTTACAAATTGGGATATATATTTCTATTTGAAAATTTTGCTAATTTTATATAAACATGAATACATGTCTAATTTTGCAGAGTACATCAGTTCCATTGTAATTTGGAGAAGTAAGACAAAATACAATGGCAAAAGAGCGAAAAAACAAATAATCAGAGCTCGAATTTTAACGAAACGACACTGTCGGCGGTTGCTTAAAACTGTACTGTCTTTATAACTAGCTGGACGCGTACGTCACACAAACAATTTTTCTCTTTGTGACAACAAATACATATTCTCAACTATCTTGTCTCAAACTGTCCCGTGTAAACGCACCGTTAGTATCTAAAACGAGTTGTACAAATACATAAATTGTCTGAAGATTATAAGAAGATCTTACTTAATTATGTCTTCCTCGGCGTTTGTCTTCAAAAATGGCTGATTAAATGACTAACAAATCGAATTTAACAATGATAGTTTACAAAATTGATCGCTACAAAACGACATGTAGAGAAACAGGTACAGTACAAATACTCTATACGTGTGTCGGTGAAACGAAAGCAAATGTTCGAAATACAAGCTCGGTTGTGAGTATGGGAAACGAGTTACGAGTTAATTACGAAATTAAACATAAGCGAGTTCAATCAATATAAAGAGTTGATTGATATTAGAATAATACTAAATTTAAAGTAAAACATTTAAAATAACGAAAACGTAAAAATTCAAAGAAATTGTTTTAACTTCACAACAATCACCATTATCATATTGCAACAATATCTTCCTTTTATCATCAACATATTAATATTGTAGTTATATTTTCCAATTATCACCAAAGCAGTAATTCCGTGGATATAAGGGAAAATATAATTCAAATATTTCACCTTTATGTCATTTCAAAAATATATTTTCCACCGTTTTCCAGCACTTATCTTCTAAACGATAACGTCATAATCAAAAAAAAGTTAATTTTCTTTTTCGAAGGCAATATGAAAATAAGGGGCAAGATAACCAAAACCCAACGGTGGAACCGAAAATGTTCAAATCATTATCTTATGTGCCAGGATTTTCTGAGAGATTAGAGAAATCAAAAATATTTGATACTAATAATTACAAAATGGCCCATAAAACAACACACACACTAGGTAGATTGTTTAGTAAAACCAAATATAGAATAGATAAATTTGATAGATCTAATATAGTATACAAAATACCTTGTGGAGGAAATAATAGTGAAAGTTGCAATATGGTATATGCAGGTACAACTAAAAATAAACTTAAGACTAGAATTGCAGGACACAAATCAGATCAAAAATATAGACACATCTCAACACAAAAAACAGCATTATCATCACACTGAGCAAACTTATTTCATTTTCCAAACTTTCAAGATACGTCAGTTTTTAATAGGGAAAATAATTATAAACGTCGTTTTATGTTAGAAATGTTACAGATAATAAGGACTCCAATAGCGAAGAGAATAAACTTTAAAGCAGATAAGGATAATGTAGCACAGAATTATAGACATTTAATTAGTAAAATGTAGAATATTTCACCGAAAATCGTTTGATGTATCATTGAATTTGTCACTATGTAACATTTTTAATATACCCGGATGTAACTTGTTGAATTACCATTATGCACATATTTTTATCAATCAAATCATTTTACTGGCTGTAAATTAGATAAACTACTTCTACACAAAAATTTTTCTGGCTGTAACTTAAAACATTTTTCATATGACAAGAAAATATCTTCAGTTGTTTAATTTTTTGTTATTTTGTTGTTTTTTCCAAATGACATGAAAAAATGTTGTTTGTCAATTGTTTCTCAATTCTAATTAATAATATATCTTCCTGACGATGCTATCCAAAGGGTAACGAAATATCGTAAAATATAATTAACACAACCAAAGGGTCGGACAATTTAATTTTTGGATAAAATGTTACTTCAGTAAAAGCTTAATAACTTTTGACATATTGTATGTAATTGAAAGAGAATTTATGTTTGGGTTCAAAACATATGCCACAATAAGGACTAAGCATACAATAAAATATTTTTCTACTAGAATTTGAGAAAAATTAGTACAAAACTTCTTTACCGTTTATCTCGAAACATACTTTTTGGTAAGTGCGCCAAAATAATGCTCAACTGAAGATAAGTCAAATAATTAAAAAACAGGAGTAATATGAAAACATTTTTCTGTTGCAAGAGAAATCATATTAATCCTTTGAAAACAAGGTAAAAGCTTTGTGTACTATAACCCAAATACATGGTCTGATATCAGCTAATGCACTGGGCAACATAAGGTCAGCTATTTAATTGGACAATGTTAATATTGTAGGTGACCTAGATTCATTTCAATGTGCAATCTTACCAAATGTTTAGCTAATTTTTTCATATTTATAGAAACAAATTGTATTTTTGTTTTTAATTAAATAAGTGTTTATTGCATACTCAGTTGCTTGCTGCTTACAATAACTACATTGAAATAAATGATAATGTAAGAAAACGATTTAACAGGCTCCTCAAATAAAGCACCTCTCGTTTGTCACATCCGAAGAATCCAGTCACGATTGCTGTGAACAAATGTATCAATGATTAGATGAAAGTATCAAACATTTTGGTATCAAATTAATTCGTTTCTACAATGGACACACATTACTATTCTTCAAGAGGCCAAGAGATTACATTTTCCTGTAGCTTATTAAAACACTATTGCATTAATCAATATGTAAGAAGACATAAGCAACACAACACACTTTTCTATTTACAAAAGTTATACAGTGTAATAGAAGTCAAACCCTGGACTTGAAAAATTCCATAATATTAGTGGTATTCATGCAAACAAGAAAACCTAGAACTTTTGCTCAGCGTAAGTTTTCCCCGAAGCGTTTCATGAGGCACCAAATAAAGTTACTCAGTGTAGAGTTGGGAATTTTAGTTCATTCAAGTGAGCGCTCTTTTTAGTTCAGCTCAACAGAATGAACTAGTTCATTCATTTAGTTCACTAGTTCATTGTATTATTGCATCTTGTAGTTTTAGTTCACTCGCAGCGAATAATCGCCAAATGATCTGATTTTTGCAGATTTCTAAAGTGTTTTAGATACCGTGTTATTTATTTATACTAAATCACCCTATTGAAGATCGACTTAACGATTGGGTTATTCCGTTTCTGAAATATTGGTATTCACGTAATCTGTTTACATTTTGGAATAAAAGTGGTGATTAGCGCTCTGGTTATTGTGTAGAACCCGGTTACATATCCATTTCACAAAGATTGCAACATTAGGCACGTTTGTGCAAATTGAGTGAGACAAAGAGAGCATGAACTAGAAAATGGCGGAGGACACTGCACAACTGAAATACAAAAAACTGCAGAAACAAGTGAACTACTGAAACAAAAGAGCGGAATAATGTGAACTAGTTCACAAGAGTGAATCGTTCAATTGAACTAGTTCGTTCGTGAACTACACAACTCTAGCTCAGTGTATCTATGCATAGAATAATACATACCATAGAAACTTTTATTCGCTCAATAAATTAAACGTCATAGGTACGATGGAAAGTAAACATTGGATGGTGGAAAATATGGGTTCAATAATACCAGATAGTGACAATAGTATACAGCGATCAACAAAGGAACATCAACCGAATTTCGTGTTTTTGTGGCAAACTAGTTGTGTTAAATACAATACAAATGTATACCAACGATAAAAGTCAACAAAAAAGTGCAAAATATATTTAAATTTTTCAGTTCTACACCAAAACGACAGCAAAAAGTTAAGTGAACATATTTTGAAACTCCACCTGGTGTAACGTAATTTTAAAATTAATTGCTCTCACTTCCACAATCCTACGATGAAGAGTGTGAAATGAAACGTCAGATGAGAGAATAAGCTTATCTATGCATGTATTATTCTATGTATCTATGCAGCAATTGTCAAAAAAGGGTGATAAAGTAAATAAACAAAGTAAAATTAAAAGTATATGCTTTACCTATTCCATTATTTTATTTTTTTTTCAATACAAAAATATTGACATATTTTTTATATATATTTTTTATAAATATTTTATTAAATATTATTAAATATTTGCCTCGAAAACTTTCCACTTTTGTGCAAGTCGCTTTGTATGGGAAATTTGTTTGTTTTGACGTTTGCTGTGCAAGTTGACGATGTTTTCGAGTTTACGAGGTTCTTTCGAGCTTTCATGAAGACCACTATTGTATTTCTTGTGAGACATTGGTGTCATATATAAATTGTTTTGGTTTTATGTTTTTCGTTTCCTCAGCTGCTTTTCTCTCATGGTGGCGAGGATTTCATTCCTAAAAGGGCCGGCAGCATAACAACAAGCCTCACATGTGGTATACAGCAATACACCAAGCACACTATTACCACAACGACAGCAGAAACACCGCCAGAAAAAGACTCCTCAGCAGTTCTTCGGGCTGGAACAAATTATCTAAGACCGAATAGTTCTCTAACAACCAGCTTTAGTGCATATGAACAGTGCAGGTGCCGCAGCGATAGCAACATATACAAGGATCTACAACCCCCATAGCCTATGTGTCAGTAACAGTCTGCCAACTCGGTTCGCTCTAACACGTTTAGATCTGTCTATTTTAGTCCATATTTTAGTTAAGATCCAAAGTAACTAAACAGACACTTTAAATGAAATCCTTTTAATTAAAATTTATTAAACACATGGCTATAAAATATAAATTAGGAAATATATACCACATATGTTTGATTTCTTATAAAGGCGTTGTTAGATGAATTTATATGCATATGATTATATTTTTAGTTTTTTATTATTTTCAACGCAGCGACTGATTATTTGGTCAGAAATCTCATGAACCTAACCGACAACTAAAATAAAAATACAGATTTTATATGGAATAAGTAATCAAACTGGGCCAACATTATGGAATGCAACACGATGCCATCTGAGCATCCTTAGTTTTTCATCATCTCCGGAAAAGGTGATTACTTTTAAAAGACTTTCGGCAGCAAATTCTATAAAAGTGAAAATAGCTGAGCATCTCGATGTTATCGCCAATTCTATGGGAGGAGTGATACCATTGGAAGGTGTGTTGTACCATACAAAGTTGTTTCTGCTCTTGCTTGTAGGAGAACAGACTCTTGTATTTTAAACATTTAGGTGGGCACTGATTGTGGATAACATTCTTTAGTTAACCGAATGCCGACGTGTTCGCTCATTATCGCTCAAAATCGGCCTTCATATGTCATATTCAAAATTCTTATTTTATTCGTGCAACGAAATTAAAAATATTACAAAATCTGTACATAATTTAAAGATTGATACAAACATCAGAAATTATAGTAAATACGCCTATATTGAATTTACTCATTTATGGTAAAGTGACATTTCTTATCCTACGAGTAGGAGATAGGGGATAAGGGTAGATAGCAAGTAAACCATTCTTAACGATAACCTTCGGTTATATTATTTAAATATTCCGTTTGTTTAATTTGTAAAATTCAATTTTCAATTAAGGCGTATTTGTACTGTTTTCTTACACCTATATTCGATCATTCTTTACACTAATGAGAAATTGGCAACAAATGCATTATTCTTAACACTACTTGGGACTTATCTTGCATTTTAGCTATTCTTTGGTATTTTAACTTTCATTATTTGGCTCTTGTTTTTTTCTCTGGTATTACAAATTACCGAGGAATAGACCGAACTGGCCTTTGGGCTAAGGCTAATGCCGTCTCAATTAGGTATTGTATTAGGAATTTTCCGAACACTTTCACTTCCCTATCTAAGTCTGGTGGACTTATCACTGTTCGTTAAAAATGGAAGTGATTTCATGGGAGGTGTCTTACTTGATGTACCTTAGGTGATGGTGAGGAGATTGGTGAGGAAGAAAGTGACGGGTGAGATAGGTTAGGTTTAGGAGACGTGACAATAAGATCGTCACTACACTCGGAGGTCGGTCGAACCATTGAGATTGCCCATATATATGAGGAGAGTTCACCGACGGCCATATGGCCCTCAAAATCCTGCAATCCACTCTGGCATCGTTGATCTCGTCAGCGATCGATCAGGCTATAAAAGTAACAGATTGGTGGATTTGCAGAGGTAATCAATCTTAAATCAGCAGAAGTGCATCCTGTTCTAGCAAGACAGTCTGCTTCAACGTTCCCTGTGACATCACTATACCCCGGAACACAGCAGAGTGCTTGCCGGGCACTACACTCTTCAAGATCCGTTTGCAATCGCCAACCAATTTGGATTTACATATGTGTGACCTGATCGCACTGAGGGCTGGCTTACTATCAACGCAGATGGCGAATTCACCCGATGGACACAAGCATGAGCCCATTATCTCAATTGCAGCTCTCATAATCGCCACGATTTCTGCTTGGAAGATACTAGAATTCGCCCCCAATCTCATCGAAAGCACGAGTTGAAGGTCCTCACTGAAGATCTCCGCCCCTCTGCCTGATTCAATTTTGGACCCATTTGTAAAGATCAGGTGACCATAGAGTGAGGAAGGTATATACCTAAACCGATAGCCGAAAAAATCCAAAGCGCGATTTTCGGAAAAGTCCCCAGCTTCTGCCAATCGAAAACAGGCGTAGAGTATGTTCAATCCTTTCTTTATTCGCTCCTTAGTATTTCGCTTCCAGTTCAGTTTTTGATCAAGAACGATACCGAGATATTTCGCCTCAGAAGATAGAGATAGCTTCACGTCCTCCAACCTTGGTTTCCTCAAACTCCAGCCCGCCTGCGCGTAAAAAGAACCCTGGACACTGTGCCTGGCCTAAACTGACAACTCTCGAAGGGCATGCAAGACGTTCACTCAACTCAATGCCCGTAAGAATTCCGCAAAAGCCACCGCAGAGGGGATAACACTCCACTCTGCGGGGTGCTCCTTCTAGGCAGCTTCCGAACTGAGCTCTCCCCTAGGCTCGAATTTAAAATCCGATCTCTAAGCATGTTTGCGATCCATTCGTCAAGAAGTGGAGGCACACCAGCTGATTCTAGAGATTCCCTGATAGCGTTGAATGAAACATTGTTAAAAGCAAGTTCTATGTCCAAGAAGGCATCTAAAGTGAAATCTACAAACTTCAAGTTGCGCTCAAGATATTGTCTACTACTCAAGTATCATGGGCTAATTCGATTCCTAATGTAAAAGTCAACCATTCTCAAAACTTTCAATAAAAACGATGAAAGGCTGATTGGTCTGTAGTCCTTAGGAGAGACATGACTAGTCTTTCCCGACTTGGGAATAAAAACGACTAGTACCTCCTTCCATTTGTCTGGTGTCAGGGAAAGTCTGAGATAGGCCCTATAGATACTCAGAAGTTAAGGGGTGGCAAAAGCGTTATATTTCTGCAGCATAACCGGCAGGTTCCCGTCAGGACCAGGAGATTTAAAGGGCTTGAATCTATGAATAGCCCAAAGCAACCTCTATTCGTCAACTATGTCCTCAATCACTCCCAGTTGCGACACATATCTGGAGTGGAACACATATCTGGAGTGGAAGTCAGCAGGCGATTCCTCTCTATATCCACACAATTTGGAAAGTGAGTTTCCATAAGAAGCTTAGATGTCTCAGCTCTGAAGTTGGTCCATGACCCATCGGATTTCTTAATGTCGCCAAGGATTCTACGGTCCTTGGACAACACGCGACGAAATCGCGCACCGTCATTTACCTCAATTATGGAGACACATAAGCTGGTCCAGGCGGTCCGTTAGGCTTTTTTTAATATCGTTGTTGACCAGTCCGATTAACTTTTCGATTTCTCCTGGTGTATTTACGCAGAGTACACAACTCCCGTGTGGTATTTATCTCTTTATCTTTATTTTGTTGTCATTCTAATAACAAAAAGTAAAGTTGCCAACATGCACGTGTAAATTCAGCATTATCGTTAGTAGTGTATTTTGCACTTTTGATTTTTTTTTTGAAATTTACACTTTGCTTGTCCTCATGCACTTTTTCTTGTCCTCATACAAAAAAATTATGTTAAATATGTTTGATCTGTTTTGATTGGGACAGAATTCAAACTCTGAATTAATTTTTTAGGTTAATAGCTAAATTCTGTTTAATCAGCCAAATTTGATCATTTAAACTATGATCAAGCAACCATATGATTTTGACAGAAAACAACAAGAAGGACAAACACAAAGCTTCTTGAAATGTTAATGAAATATCAATATTTTCTAGTTGAAATAACAATAAAAACGTATCATTTAACTCATAGTACAGTTAGAACTTTATTTCTGCTCATATATTCTCCAACTTCATTAAATATTTTGTATTTTATTACTTCACTTTTGTTTTGCAAGTGGCGTCAGTATGATGCATCGTAACTAGGGTAACCATTCAATTAATCATTATTCGGTTAATCGATTAATCGTGCTATAAAATTAACCGAACATTTTAATAATAAAATTTTTCGATTAACGATTAACTCGAACAAATCAAAGCGATTAATCGATTAATAAAATATAAGTACGTGTTGATGGCAAGCAGTCCGTCTTGAAACACTCCTACAATGTGGCAACTCATATGACAACGATTTGCGAACAAATTTCATAACTTTACACACATTTCGAACAGATTTGATAGTTTGTTGAGAGGAAGCGTCGCACAGTGCTTTGGCTCATAGACATACATAAAAAAAATTGCCTCAAAATTGGTTCATTAAATTTTCAAGAGCCACTGGTCACTTTGTATGAGGGGTATCAAAATACCTGGTCCGATTCTACTCAAACAGTGTAGTAACAGTATACAGTATATATCGTACGGTATAAAACAGTATACAATAAGGATAATAGTCAAAAAATTAGGTTTTGAAAATTTTTTGTAAAAATTAACCAATCCAATAGGGTGTTATAGTGTGATATAGAGTCAGAGCGACCCTACCCTTTGTATGGGAGGTACCGGAAAGCGTGGTACTTTTGGCTCCAAACTGTGATTTTTTTTAATTTTGTCTTGGTACCAAAAGTCACTAAATTTGTTGCTGCAACTGCGATTTGTGAATTGTACCTACATATGTTTTATACTTTATAATGAAGTTGCTTTTGTTCCGTTTTGTTTTGTTTTAATAAATGTTTTCTTTTTTTTGTTTTATTTTATTCGAATAATCGATTAATCGAATAATTTGATTGCGTTTTGTTCGGCTAATTGTCAGATTGAAATTTACGATTAACCGATTAATCAAAAAACCCGATTAAATGGGTACCCTAATCGTAACGATTAGCCGATAAATGTATGAATACCTCTTATTTCTCGTAGCATTTGCCACTTTTGCCACATGGTAGTAAGATTATTTGACAAAGCACTGAAAACCCCTTTTCGTATTTAAAGTCAGATCAAACATAAAGCAAAATCAACCCATTACCAATTTAAATAACCAGTCGAAAATTGGGCCATAACCTTCGAAATGCGTTAATCTTGGTCGGTGTAAATGTTGTATAAATTCCGGATAACTGCAGTTTTGCCGTGATTTATTCATACTTTCTGTTTAGTCCGGCAACACCATGTCACCATTGCATGTGAATGCTGGAAACAACAAAGAGGAAACACGAAAAAGTCGAAAATTGCCGAAGCGCCAATTTGTAACCAATTCAACCATAGGAAGTTTAGCTGAAAATTAAAATACATAAAACTTGAGAACTGTGCAGGAAAATGTGGAATAATTTTGAGCAATCACCGTTGGAGGATGAAACCATATCAAATGCATTTTCTTCACGAGGCATCTTTAGGATAAGCAGTGACGACGAGGTATTGTTTACTCCATTGGAAATGAGTTCTTTTTTGTGGCAGATTCGTAATATTCAAGTATCCTGTGTTAATGTCTAGGTTTTACAACACCCTAATGTCCTGGCGTCGGTGCAGAATAAGAAAATGGTTGTGGCCATCGACAAGAGTGTTTTCTTGCTTGAAGATGAAATGATAGCTAAATGTTTTTTGTTATCCTTTAATGCCAACATCGATGTTATGACCCTTTCCAATACGGGCAATTTGATTATTTGTGGTTTGAGTAATGGTGAAGTACATGGTATCTACATAAAAGGAACACCTCTTTTCAACCAGATTGTTAAAGTTGAAGATATTCATGTGGTGGGTGGTAATACGTTTGTTAGCATTCAACAAGTGGGCACGAAGTTTTGTCTGACCTGCTGCAATGGTAGTGTTTATAGGTAAGTTTGCATGTATTAACTTGGTAAAAAAAACAATCGTAACAACCCAGACAGAAGTGCAAGTAACTACAAACCGTTGAAAATACAACGTTTGCTATTTATGCCATTCAACGAAATCTATAACTCAGTTGTTAATCTAATCTGAAATATCGTACCGATAAAACTCGAAAAATGTTCGAATTATGTTATGTAATTAAAAATTGATGGAAGAATAAAAGATTAAAAATGATAGAATGGCATGGCGCGGAATGATAGCATACGTTTCGTATCATAAAGTGATTTTAAAATCCCATTTCGATGATAACTTCTATAACTCTAGTATTGGTGAAATCGAATGCATCTATTAAGTTGATGATAAATACAACTATTTCTTAAATTCGGTTACGAGTACCCATATTATCAAGCATGCAAAATCCAGATTTCGATAAAAAATTAATTCGATGTCAGAGAACGGTTTGCCAGTACTGAAAAGCCAAAACTTGTGCACAAAAATTATGTATGGTGTTACTAATATATTGGGGTACACATACAGTGGTGTGTGCTGAAATAGAGCCACACACTCTTCAAAACCTTTATTCTCTGCAAATCAGTTGTTCAAGGTGTTTCATGTCAAGAAATTCTGAACCTGATTGACCGGTCCTCTGCTGAATATAATAGCTCTGTTTCTTTACTTGCACAATTTTACACAAAGTTACACAAATTTACACAAAGTTACACGAAGTTACACAAAAGCGTTTCTTTACTCCAAAATTGTTTAAATGAGAGAGAATTTTTTTTTCTCTTAACGTCAATATGCGTTTCTCTTTTACCCAAATTTACACAGACTTTTTCTTCGGGTAAGTTTGTGTAAAGTAGTGAACAATCAGCTGTTCGAAACGTCAACATAAAAACATATGTATTATTTGTGAAAAAAATAACGCAAGTGAAAAAAATTATTGAATTTACAATTTTATTAACTTGAAAAGTGATTGCTTTGAGAGTGCTTATTTAAAGAAGATGGGAAGTGTGCAAATGAACAGTGAAAATTAACATGATATGCAAGATTTGTTGTCAAACATATGTTTTGTGTTTTGACATTTGTTTGCGTGTAAGAAAAGTGGTTTTTTGCGTTTCTTTACTTTTGTGTAGTTTTGAGTATTTGACAGTGAATTTTGCTTTTACTCTCATTTACACGCACTTTACACAAAAAGTAAAGAAACAAACCTAATGCCGGCATTTTTAATAAATGTTGTACACTACTGTTCTCCAGGTCAGTGTCAGTATTTTAAAGACTTTGTAATGACGTGTGCTATAAAATAGAGTCAATTACAAAATTTTTTTTTTTTTTTAAATGGTTAATGGTGGTTTGGATTTGAATTTGAAAACAAAGTTTAGCTTCTAAATATGATTAATGTTTATTAGTAGCATTAATAAATTGTAATTATTGACGTTCCAAAATGGGCCGATGTAAATATTGCAATCATGAGCGCCAAGAAAGAATAAAAGAGATGAGAAAAGAATTCAGAAGCTACATACAAATTACTGACATACATAATTGGATGTTCAAAGAAAATGATGGAGACCGGAATAAAATATAAGCCTAATCCAGGAAACAGAGGGAAAACCTGAAAATTACGGAACATTTGGAACCAAAAATATTGCGACACGTGGAGTTCGACTGTTGTTACCTCTTCCGCCCTTAAACGGCAATACGATCGGGATGTTGACACCTCTACATTAAGAAATATTCTAACTAAAAACAATTTAAAGGCAGAAAGTGTACGAAAAGTTCCATTTCTATCCAAACGGAACGTTCAAAAAATGTTGCATTTTGCCAAGGAGCATGTGAAATGGCCCGTACTCAAATGGCGAAATATTTTGAGGACAACTGAAACAAAAGTCAGTTTGGTTAATTATGATAGGAGTAATCTTCCTGTACGAAGGCCTTCTAACGCCGAATTCCGGCCCCAAAACACAATCCAAACAGTTAACCATGGTAGCGGAAACAATGGTATGGGGTTGTTACTCTTATTGCATATTATACCACTATATTAAAAAAATCCAATGATCCAATCCAATTTCTCTGAACACATTAGTAAATGTTACATTAGAAAATAAAAAACAGCGTTCAATCATATGATGACGTTAAATTTAAATAATATTAATACTTAAAATTATTTAAAGACCAGTGCAAGCACATGTGCCATTATTTTCTTGCTCAATACTTTTTGTTTTGAATAAAATAAATAAATGGTTTCCCATTACATCCCATGAAGGGACCGGGGAGAACTTCTCACAATCATTGAGCTGTGCGCTTTCCAGTTTTCACTCACTGATTGGGACCTACGGTTTTACACCGATTCCGAAAGGTATTTTGAGAAGCTTTTTCATGGATGTACATATACAGCTGCGGTCAAAATAATAGCACCACGCACAAATTTATATTGACTCCGTTTACATCTGTTTAACAGTTGGGCCAATTTAACTCAAAACAAGATAATAAATTCTTTGATGTTAATGGTTTATTATCATAAGAAAATTATTTGGTTTTTTCAACAGTTTATAATTTGCTAATTAATTTAAACAAAAAACTTAAAAACTACCCAGTCAAAATAATAGCACTTCATTTCATTTTTAACAAAAAATAGTGGTCTTTCTTAAAATAAATCAAAAATTGTACTCAGATATCTTGTTGATAAATTAATTGTATTGTTTCAATACTTTGTCGCGTGAACTTTGTTTGCTATTACCGCGGCACAACGCCTTCCCATGGAATCGACTAAATGCTGGCATCTTTCAACTTTGATGGAACTCCAAATTTTCTGCACAGCCTCCCAGAGCCCTTCAACGCTTGTTGGTTTTATTGTTGATACACCCTTCTTTATATCCGTCCACAGATTTTCGATAGGGTTTAAATCTGGGGACTGTGCAGGCCACTCCATTACATTGATAGAGTTATCGTTGAACCATTTTTTTCCATTTTGCTGGTGTGTTTGGGGTCATTGTCTTGCTGGAAGACCCACACCAGCGGCATTTCGTAGGAAGCATACGGCAGCATAATTTCATCAAGGATTTTTACATAAACCGATGCATCCATAACGGTTTTGATCCAATATATGGGACCCACACCTTGATATGAAAAGGAACCCCATACCATAATACTATGACCTCCATGTTTTATAGTTTTTGATGTGAATTTTGGCATGTATTCACTGTTAGGTGGCCTACGGACAAAAGATCTGGAACCCTTTTCACCAAAAAGGACAATTTTGGATTCGTCAGTCCAAAGCCACTTTTCCTTTGGCCAATTTTGATGTGCTTTCGCAAAAGATATCCTTTTAGCAACATGCTTAGAGGTAAGGAGCGGCACTTTTCGAGGACTACAGGCATTGAGGCTGTTGTCTCGAAGTTTGCGGCGAATAGTTTCCACGCTTGCCGGCACATCCAATGTTTTTTTGAGCTCCGTGGCTGTCATAAAGGGATTTGCTTTAGTAGTTCGTACTAAACACTTTACCATTAAGGGTGACCAAACTGGCTTCCTACCACGAGATTCAACTTTTTGCTCATATCTTGGGGCATTTATTATCATTTTATTGGAACAGCCCAGCAAATTCCTTATTTGGGAATAAGATTTACCCTTGGACGCAAATTTTTTTATTAGTTCACGTTTTTCCGGCGAACAATGCTTTCCGCGACCCATAACTATACAATTTTTATAAAATTATTACCTGATTTTGAAGAAAGTATATTAAAAAATTTTTATTACCTTGTTTTCACTTTTTTTCACAAAATTTTGCAAAACAAATTTAAAAAAGCCTGCTGGTGCTATTCCATTGACTGCACTGAAGTAGATCCTTTTGTAAATGATCGATCATTTCTAGAGAACCGTTAACTATCTTGAGGGAAAAAACTTCTCTTAAAAAGAGTAAACAGAGTACTACGTCATCACTTAGTTATGTTCAAATAATAAGCACAGAATTTATTTTTTTATTGGAATGACAATAGTTTTCGATGTTGGTGCTATTTTTTTGACCGACACTGTATATATCTTTCCATGGCTATATACATATATATATCATTGCACCACCACAAAAATCCAAGAATGCAAAGCAACAGACACTTGTATATACATACATACATTGTTATATTCGTACATACGCTACACAAGTTCACACAATTTTCGTTGCTCTCTTGCTATCTCATTTTTATATATGTACGTATAACCATACAGTTGCGGTCAAAATAAAAGCAGCGCACCCAACATTCAATTTTAGTTGCAATTATTTTTTAACGCCGGCTTATTTTTAATTCCACCACTGTATTAACCGTTACGGAATGCGAGTGCAAAACAAAATATGAAAAATTTTTGGTAAAGTTGATGCACGTGTTAAAGAAAAAAAAGCACATTGTGATTATAGTCGTCATTTTGGCCAGTCAGAATAATAGCAGCAAAATTTTAAATTCCAAAAAATCATAAAAATCTCCTAATTTTTTAAATCGCACCAATTAAAAATTAAGAGTATATTTAAATTACAGTGTTTTTTAATAATATTTATTACTTTAATATGGTAATAATATTTTTTTTTTGAAAAAGTGGGTCGCGCAAAGCACTGCACCGATGAAACACGTGGACTGATAAAAAAAAAATGAATATTGGAAGGAAAAACATACAGGGAAGTACAGAGCTGGTTAGGCTGTTCAGCAAAAATGATTAGAAACGCATTAAAATACAAACCAAAAGATGAAACAAGAGGAAGAAAGTCTGTTGTGTCAAACACAACAAAGCGGATGATCCCCTTTGTGCCTGCTACAGAAATACGAGACAGTATTTGTCCAAACATCAGTGTGGAAACTGTTCGCAGAGCACTACGCGAATACAAGCTGTACGCAAGGAGTCCAAGAAAGGTCCCACTTTAAAAAAAAAATACATGTTGCAAAAAGAAATCGCACACTTCATGGCCGACCGAAAAATGGAGGAGTCCAAAATTGTGTTATATGGTGGTACTGGATCCCGACAGTATGTGAGACGTCTGGAGAATAAAGAGTATGATCCCCGATATACAACCAAAACAGTAAAACATGGCGGATCAAGTGTAATGGTTTGGGCGTGTTTTTCCTACTACGGAGTTGGGCCAATACACTGGATCCAAAATATAATGGATGCCACCCAATATGTCCATATCTTGCAAAATGTTATGCTTCCTTAAGCAGAGTACGAAATGCCGCTGAAATGGACATTTCAACAAGATAATGATCCGAAGCATACCAGTCGGCTGGCAAAAAGTTGGTTCCAGGATAACAATATCGACCTGATGGAGTGATCTCCGCAGTCGCCGGACCTCAACCCAATTGAATATTTGTGGTGCGACATAAAAAAGGAGGTGGCCGGAGCAAAACCAAAAAATAATAACGAGCTATGGACGGTAAAAAGAGAGGCCTGGCTAAAAATTCCGAGCTCAAGATGCCAAAACTTAGGTTGGGCAACGAAGTACTAAGTACATTATTTTTTCTGTGCTTTTTTTAGTTAAATGAATTTAAACGAATTTATTTTAAGTTTCTGTTCACACTGCTATTTTTTTGACAGCTGAATTTGGAAAAATAAATATGTTTTGATGTAATATTTAAAAAATACACAAGTTTTCGGGTTTATTTGAAGGTGGAGAATAAATAGTAGCGTATCTTCTTTACATTTACTAGAAAAATGAACATGATTTCAAAGAAAAGTAATTTTTTTTCGGTCTAAACTTTTTACTCTATTGCGCTGCTATTATTTTGACCGCAGCTGTACATCATTATTCTCTTTGCTCTGAAAGTACTCCGTACTCACATTTTATTTGACTTACCTTTCACAATAATAAAAACCAACCCGTAAAAAACATAGTTTTTGACTATAAATTCTTTATATATGACCACGCCCCTTTGCCCAATTCCGCCATTATTTGCAGCAGATTTTAGAATATGTAAACCTAACCAACATACCCAATTTTGTTCAAATACCGTTAACAGGAGCAGAAATAATGGATTTTTAGTTTGTGATTTGTATGGGAGGTACCACCACCTTTATCCAATCCCGCCCATAATTTGGTAGTTTATTTTTGTCGTAGCCATCAGTTTGCCTGCGAAGTTTCAGCTTGATTGGATCACGGGAAAAGGGTTAAAAATCCATAGAGTAATCTCAGACTAGAGAGAATATTTGGCTCATCTGACGTTTCCTTTCACACTCTTCTTGATGCGGTCGGTGTGATAGAGAGATGTTTGACGAAAAGTGGTTTACACCAGATGGAATTACAATAGCTTCTTGCTTTAATTGTTCATGTCATTTTGGTGGAAAACTGTGAAATTTAAATGTGTTTTAAACTTTTTTATTAACTGTTATTGTTAGCATACATTTGTGTTGTATTTAACACAATAATTTTAACTCGCAAAACGAAATGCCGTTGTTGTTATTTTGTTCGTTGTTTTGCACCATTGCCTCTATCTGGTGTTAGTAAAGCAATTCTTTTCAACATCAAACGTAAATATCACACCAGGCCAAATGTCATAAATTTGGTGGGAGAACTATTAGATCTACTATAAGTATTAATCTATGTAAGAATCAATCGAAAATTTTTTCGGCATACATGCACACAGATAGGTGAAGTTAATGTAAAGAATTTAAAAAGGCGTTCAATCATCTGATGACGTTTCATTTAAATAATATTAATACTTAATAACACTTAAAAATATTTAAAGACAAGTTCCCACAAAAAACAAAGAGAATGCTAAGCAACAGACACATGTACAATAAAATTAATAAAGTGCGTTTTTGGACTTTTTATAAATTGCTCAAAAAAGTTCAGGAGTGTATGTATGTGTACAAATTCTAACAAACCTTGTGTTAAATGTGACCAGAAACATTTACCGGGAGAATGTTCATTTGTGTCAAGTGATGACAATTTGCCCAACTGCGGTATTTGCGGAGAAACGGATCGCCTTTCAAGCTATAGAGGCTGTAAGGCCTTCACAGTGTATCACAAAAATATGAATATACTTTGTAATTTGCACCAATATCATATTTTTTGTACTTTGCTTTTATCATACTCTAATTTCTATACTAGTTGTTGGCTCTTGCTACTACATTTGTTACAAAAACAACAATTTCAAGCGTTCAATAGGATCCTTTTAACTTTTGTAGCGAGGTTTCTTAGAAAATGCCAATGTTGGGGTCACAAAAGTAAGTATGCGACAAGTGGTTATCCATTCGTTAATTGACTTTACTGAAGAAAGTTTCTCTTTTTGTGGATTTACACGAATATATAAAAGCTAAAAACTCCGAAAAATAAGTCTGCGTAATTAACATACATTTATGCTGCAATAGCACAACGAGGCAAGGAACTGTCTCAGTATTTGAAGGATCTGATAATAAAATCGTACAAAGCAAGATATTCTCAAACAAAAATTAGCGGCATTGTAGATAAAAGTAGTGCGACTGTATAAGAAGTACAAGAAAAGTTTAAGTCTGAAGGTTCCACGAAAAATAAGTCATGTTCGGGGCGCCCCAAAGTGTGTAGCAGCCAAGAAGAAAGGATTATTGTAAGAAAAATTAAGGCAAACCCAAAGAAAGGTGCACCAAAAATACAGGCAGAAATTTAAGAAGAAGCTGGAACATCTTGCCATTCAGAAACTATTCGCCGTAGTTGCACAGAGCTGGATATCATGGCCGAAGCATTAGAAAAAGACTATTCATTAGCTACTTAACCGTCAGAAGAGATTAAATCTCGCTAAAGAGTACGTAAACCACCCAAAAATGTCCTGGAACACTATTATTTTTCTGATGAGACCAAAATAAATCTTCATGGATCTGATGGCCGTGATAAAGTTTGGAGATTTGGAGAATTTCGACCTAGAGCCAAAAACATGACCGACACTGTAAAACTCGGTGGTGGTCCGGTATTAGTTTGGGAATGCATGTTAGCATCTGGAGCTGGGAATCTGTTTTTATTGACGGAATTATGAACAAGTATTTTTTTTTATTCTGAAAAACAATTTACAACAGGACAATGATCCGAAGCATACGTTTCTCGCTGTTGTATCACACAAAATAACTTACAACTTTTCCTCAATCGCCAGGTGTCAATCCCATAGAGTCCCTTTGGGATAATCTTGGTCGCCAAATACGAAAACTGGAGATAAAAGGGGAGGTGATCTGAAAAATTTTATTTTGAAAGATTGGTTGAAAATTCCATGTCAGTGGTCCCAACATTTGGCAGATTCCATGCAATCTTGACTTAAACTTAGGCTGGTATTCTATAAGTCGTGAATCAATCACTTCGCGTTAAACGTTTTGATCACTTCAGCTGTCAAATTGAACACGCCACAGTTCTTCGCGTTAGTTGAGGAAATTACAAATTTAATGAAAAATTTTTTTTTTTTTTGGTAATTTTATTTGCGATCTATTTTAACAATAATAAGCAAATTGTATAATAAGTAAAAATTAACATAGGCTACTGTTTCACATTAGAAACAATAGCAATAGAATACATTATAATTTAATGCTAATTATGTAGAGAAAATTTAAATAAAATTCAAAAATTAAATACGTTTGCATTTATATAACTAATGTCGGAATGGAAGATCTAAAATATGATTTCGTTGTAATCTTCTTATTTCGTCAGTCTCGTCTAATAACGTGATAGCCAATAGATTTGTATGATTGCTAAGCCTTTCTAAATAACGGCGGCTATATTTGTTTATTTCAGTCTTTATAAAAGGTACATCAAGGTCATTATGTAAAGTTTTGTTAGTGACGAACCATGGAGCATTGGCTATTTGCCTTAAAGTCTTGGACTGGAATCTTTGTAGAATCTCGATGTTCGAGTTGCTGGCAGTTCCCCAGAGTTGTACTCCGTATGTCCAAATTGGTTTAAGAATTGTTTTATATAACAGTGTCTTATTTTCGAGCGACAACTGTGATTTTGGTCCAAGTAGCCAATACATTTTTTTGAATTTTATATCAAGATATTTTCTCTTTGCCTTAATGTGTGTCTTCCATGTTAGCCTTCTGTCAAGATGCAGTCCTAAGTATTTCACCTCACTCGTAGAAGGGATTTCTGAGCCGTTTAAATAAACAGGTGGACAAGATTCTCGCCTTAGAGTAAATGTTATATGGTTCGACTTCTGTGTATTAACCTTAATCTTCCATCTATCAAGCCAGTTTTGTAAATTATTAAGCTGTATTTGAATAAAACTTGATGCTACAACTGGAGAGTCATCACAGCAAACAAAAGCTGTATCATCTGCGTAAGTTGCTACAGTAACATTATCGATGGTTGGCATGTCATACGTAAATAATGTGTATAAAACTGGTCCAAGCACGCTTCCTTGAGGTATGCCGGCTAGGATTTTTCGAATGCTGGAGATGTCATTGTTAATCCTTACATAAAAACTTCTATTACTCAAAAAAGAGTTTAGAATGTGGTAAAAGGGTGCTGGTAGTATTTTTTTCAATTTATATAATAGTCCTTTGTGCCACACTTTATCGAACGCTTGTTGAATGTCCAGAAATACGGCTGAACAATACTTTTTATTTTCGAAACAGCTCGTTATTACATTTATAATCCTGTGGCATTGCTCGGGTGTGCCGTGTTTATGTCGAAACCCGAATTGGTATTCTGGAATAATACAAAATTTGTCGAGGTGTGTTCTCAGACGCTTAAGAAGTAGTTTTTCAAATATTTTAGAAAATATGGTCAATAAACTTATTGGCCTGTAAGAAGACACAACGTTCTCAGGTTTGTTTGGTTTTGAAACCATAATAATCTCCCCACATTTCCATTGAGTTGGGAAATGATATAACCGAAGAATTGAGTTAAAAATTAATGTTAGAAAGATTATTCCTTTCATTGGTAGAGATTTTATTGCCTTCGCATCGATCCTATCATAACCTGTAGACTTCATATTATTTAAAGTTGTAATTTCGGACAGTGTCTCAGTAGGTGTGATATGTTTTATTGGAAGATCCATTTGGCAAGCAGCGTCCAAGAAGGTATCAATTTCCGAATCATTATCATTTAGGGAATGTGGTTGAAAAGTATGTTGAAGATGATTAGCGAAAGCATCAGCCTTTTGACCATCCGTACGACACCAGGCACCAGTTGTGTTTTTAACGGGTATGTTTCTTTTTGTAGGCCGTTTTAAGTATCTCGTTGCGTTCCATAAAACTGATTCAGGGCATTGGTTATGAGGGGAAAGAGACCGCAAATAGTGGCCAGTAGCATTGTTTCTTTTCTCTGCAAGTATGTCTCTGCATGATTGAATAGCACGATTCCAATTAGATCTATCGCGAGGATTTCTGGTTCGATGCCAAATTCTTCTCAGTCTTCTTTTATTCTTGATCAATTCCCTAATCTCCGCCGATGTTTGTACTGTTGTCCCAGATCCTAATGAAAAATGTCGATCGAGGATGGGCAGATGGAAGTATTTTGCATTTCATTGCTTATAAGTAAAGTAGTAACCAATTTTGGCTGAAATCCCAAATGGTGGATTTAAAAATAATTCAAAATTAAATTGTTATCTGGGACCCATATGACCAAATAGGCTTAATCACAGTGTTGTAAATCTGGACCTTATATTCTAATCTCAGCCTTGAGTTCGAGTTAAGTAGCCAATGCCGTTGATGCGTCTTCAGCATAGTCTAATAATATAAGTCGACGCATGGCGTGTTGTTGTAATAATAAACGATTTTGACAGAATTTTGTTGTACTATTGTTATGACAATACACTCGATATGTCAAAATCATTTTATATACGAAGAGAGGCAAAGGAAAAACGCCAAAGTAAATAATTACATGCATAGAATTACATGTATTAAAAAAAAGTAATAGGCAGAAAGTTGGAACGCATTTAAGATCCAAATTGGTAAGTATCCATCAGTAAGTCCATACATATGTATGTAGGTAATTTTAGTTACTTCTTCTATATATTTTTAGCCATCAAAAAAACTACAGGCGGTGAAACGACCAGCGTAAGCAAAGAGGGCAAGGAAGATTCAAAACAAATGATGCGACAAGTTTGACACTTCGAGTGTATTACGTAAACAAAGAATGATAAAAAGAAACAACCCGATAACAAAATGCTTGATCAGCTGGGCTTATGCTTCCACTTATATTATTACACTATGGTCTTCAGCTTTATTTGTGTCTTCTTGGCTTCTATATGCCTTTTCTAGGTCAGTCTACGATGTAGATGTATACTCAGATAAGTAATATCATCACATAAGGGAATTGGTAAACCGTTGAGTTGTATTTGGTGGCAAGTTCTTGCATTTAATGTGAACGTAATTTGATTGCTCTTCATCTCGTTTACTTTTATCCTCCAGTTAGCAATCCAAGATTCGATGGTGTGGAGATGTAAGCTAAGTTTTTTGGCGGCTTTACATGGGTTTCTATGAGAGCTCAGTATTGCCGTATCGTCTGCAAAGGTAGACATAAGCAGATCGCTTCTCGTGGGGAGGGCAGCTGTAAATATAAGAAAAAGAAAAGGACCGAGAACATTTCCCTTCTCCCTGCTTGACTCTAAAATATCTATTTTCCAAGTAACTTTCGAAGAGGGAATGTGTATTAACTGGCAGATATTTTTTAATTTTATGTAATAGACCCTCATGCCAGACCTTGTCAAATGCCTGAGCAACATCTAAGAATACAGCACAACAATATTCTCTTTTTTCATAAGCTTTTCTAATCTCATTGGTCAAACGATTTACTTGTTGTAGAGTACTATGGCCCTCCCTAAAGCCAAATTGATATTATGAAGCGAAGTGAGGCTTTTAAGTTTTGAAAGAAATGCTCTCTCGAAGAGTTTTGATAGGCATGGTAACAAGCTTATCGGCCTATATGACGAAGCTAAAGTTTTGTCCTTTCATGGCTTTAATATCATTTTCACTAGAGACATTTTCCAGGCATTAGGGAAGTAGCTATATTTTATTATATTATTGAACAATCCTACGAGGAACTCGATAGCTATTAGCGGAAGTTCTGATATCATCATCTGTGTTATTAGATCATAACCAGGAGCTTTTCTAGGATTTGCTGTTGTTTTATAATATTGACAACCTCCCTGACCGTTATATCCAATGGGATATGTTGCACGCTACATTAGATAGACTAAAAATGTTAGTACATGGATTGGGACGGAAAACTTCACTCAAAAACTTTGTCTCTTACTGACTTAAACAAAGACAAATTTGTGGATATCGTGGGAGTCAATCCCTCAACATATTTTCCATGTTGAAGATCATCGTCGTTTTCAAGGCTACTCGTATAGTCTTCTTGTGGCAAGTTTGAGTCGAAGACTTGTGGTAGGGGATCTATATGCCTGCCAGTCTCGCCTGGCCCTTCGTTTCTGATTTACCAAATATTCTATGTCTGCATTCGTGTATGTGTGTGTATGCTCTTGTTTATCGTCCTGAAGTGGGGTTGAGACCAAACAGTTAAAATTTGTGATGTGATTTTCAATATCAAGCTCATAGTCTATACTTTTGTTCAAAATTGGGACATGACTGCTAACGTATTTTCTGTATTTCAGCCAGTTCGTTTTCTTAGATGTTAGCATCATAGGGGATGCTATCTCGTAAACCGCGTTAATTGAGAATATAACAGGGGAATGGTCTGAAGACAGTCCGGTGGACGTTGTTGCCGACGCGTTAGTCTTTGAAATTCCCCTAATTATGGCGAAGTCAATTAGATCAGGTTGTTTGTTACGATCATGCGGCCAGTACGTTGGCTTACAGGGAGATAGGTAATCGATCGCATTTTGTCGAGACATGATGCAGTTGTACAATTGTCTGCCTTTTGGGTTTACGAGACGGGATCCCCAGTGAGTATGTTTGGCATTATAATCTCCGGCGGTTAAAAATGTGTGCCCCAGTCTTTGAAAAAAGCTCGTAAACCTATCACTCGATATCGAAAATCTTGTGGGGCAATAAATTGCCGATATTGTAATTGTCTCGTGAGAAATTGAGACGCGAACGGTAGTTGCTTGCAAATATTGTTCCGAGTAGCTTTCTAACACATCGTGCCTAATTCTTTTGCGTATAAGAACACCTGTACATCCATGTGCCTTGCCATCGGGGTGGTTCGTGCCATAAAATGTGTAATTAGGTAAATTAAAATTATATCTGTCTGTTAGATGCGTCTCAGATAAGAGCATTATGTCTATGTTTTCATCAGCTAGATAATTATCCAATTCAAGTCTGTGTTTACTAAAACCGTTTGCGTTCCATGTACAAATTTTTAGGAAGTAACATATATTATTAGGCTTGAATTAATTGATTTTGACTTCTCATAAAGTCTTGCATCAATAACTGCATTGTCGATATGCACATGTTCATACTTTGCATAAATGTCTTATCATATTCTCTATGCCACTTGCTAGCTGCACAGCAGACATATGAGGGGTCTGTTTGAGAACATTAGCGTATGTCATGGTATCAGAAGTTGTCCTAATTTCATTATCCCTTTGTGGAATATAAACTGATTTAATTTCTAACTTCTACGAGCACGAACTGTACTCAATTTTCCATCCAATTTTTTCTTTAGGTCCTTGTATATTGGACACCCCCTGTAGTTGGCAGTATGATTACACCCGCAATTATTACATTTTTTGTTCTCTTGGGTTTTTATCGAACATATGGACGATTTGTGCAGATCACCACAAACTACACACACTGTTTGCTACCCACATTATTTTTTCGTGTGCCTGTATTCCTGGCAATTTTGCCACTGTATAGGGTCCGAACGCTTGTGTGGCTCTTCCACAGAGATTCGACGGTGCAGCAAATATTTCAACGCATATATTGGATGAACCTCATTGCGTTTCAATTTTCTTGCGTCTGGTTCTAGTTCTACCATAAACATAGGTTGGGGGATCTTGTCCCTGTTAAAAATATTAATCACCGGGCGTATGTAAAATAAAATAAAATTATTTAGTTAAAATAAGTTTAAGCATAAAATAAATCATATAAATCATGTCGGGATGGGGCACTAAGACGCGGAGCAATCCCTTAAAAAGGCGGACGGTTGGTCAGGTTATGTATGAAGATTAAAGTAGCAGATGAAACACTTTATACTTATATTTTTTACAAATGATATGTGCAAATAAAAGTTTTTTCCCCTGTTACCGTGTTGGAACGAGGCTTTTTACCGTGTTAAACGAGAATATGTCGCAAAAAGTGGACCGTGTTAGTGCGAGGCCGTGCTATAAGAAGTACGTGTTAAGCGATGTCTACCTGTATTCGTTTTTTTTAATATTTAATCCCATATATTTTTATATTGTATTTATATTTCTATTTTATTTTTTACGTCATTTAATTTATTTTTTTTTATTTTTTTTGTGGCCATCGGTGGTGCAATTTAGTGTGCGCGCCTCTTGTACAGTAGATCCTGGGTTCGATCCCTGCTCCGACCACCTTAAAATTTTTTTCGACGCCGGTCACCCCGCTTAGTGACGGCGACACTATCGAGTACTTAGCCATGAAAAAAGCTTCTCAAAATACCGTTCGGAACCGGTGTAAAACTGTAGGTCCCAATCAGTGTGTATGAAACTATAAAGCGCACAGCTCACTGGTTGTGAGGAGCTCTCCCCAATTCCTTCATGGGATGTAATGGGAAACCATTTATTTATTTTTTAAATTTATTTTATACCAGTTGTATTTATTTTTGGCCTTAACACACGCTCAACTCATTGTAGCATAGACTAATTACTATACTAGACTCAACATTTCTCTCAGCAAATTTATGACATTTGGCCTGGTGTGATATGAACGTTGGATGTCGGAAAGAATTGCTTCAATAATACCAGATAGAGGCAATGGTTCAAAACAACGAACAACATAACAACGGCATTTCGTTCTGTGTGTTAAAATTATTGTGTTAAATACAATTAATCCCCCTCTTGTGTTTTTTTTACTTTTCGTCAACCATCTCTCTATCACACCGATCGCATCACGAAGAGTGTAAAAGGAAACGTCGAATGAGTCAAATATTCTCTCTAGTAAGTTTTCAATTTCTATCTCTTTATACAACATTATTTTACACATTCATCACGAAGTATGTTACTGTTTATGTTCTTAGGATGATACATTATAGTCTTAAGTACTCTCTATACCCAAATTCCAAATTCTATCCATGTATTAAGAAATAAATCAATTGAAATTGAAATTAAAAAATTTCCTTCTATTTGTGTACCTTATCTTACCATCTCGTTTTTTGAATTCTTAAAAAAAAATATTTGTGGGTGTGTGTTTCCTTTTTCTTATATAGGAAACAAAAAACTAAGCAGCATCTTTTAGATTTGTAACCAATTTACTTATTGTTATTACAGTCTTTCTGAAATCGATGAAACTACTTTGGAGGATAATTTAAATATTTCCCTTGGTGATAATGAGATTGCTACCCTGGCGAATTATTTCAACGATGTAAGCCTTAATCGTTTATTCACCATAAGAGGTTTGGACGAACTCACGGCTGCCCTGTTAATTAATCAAAATTGTGATATCTTTGGCGGCGAAGAAAAGGAAGCAAATCCCTTGCTAATAGCCGGTGCACATGGTGCAATTTACATAAGATCCGCACAAGATGATTTAGTGCGTTTAAATCTGCCGGAGACCTATCAGGGTATCAAAAACATATACAATTTGGACAATTTTATGTAAGTTTTGTAATTATCAGCTAACATCTTCCCCTTTAACTTCGACGTTTTTATGTAGCGTTTTATTAACAAACTCTGGTCATTTAGTGGAATTATGTCCTATAACTAAACTAATATTGTATCCCTCTGCGTTAAATGGCTCAGCACTTTTAATAGATGATCTAATAGTTATGGAATGTAATAATGAAAACATTGAATTTTTGGTTTTAACAAAAAATTGTCGAGAAGGTGACAGATTTATACAAATGGTTGACTATCCAGGTACTTTATTTCAACTGAGTGTAAAATATGATCAACAAAATACAATGTCTCTTTGATGATTTCCAATTTTCAAGCTCTGAAATGTCACAACGAATTAGATGTGGCGGATAAATCATGGTTGGTGCAACAACCCAAATGCTCTGTGAATTTGTATTATCTATCTGGATCGCAGATTAATAGTAACAATATACCCGCGGTTTTGGAAATGATTTTAGTTTCCGAGACACATCCTAGTGAACGTTTTAAAAAACTTATAGCCAAGGGTCATTTGGAAGAGGCTGAGGTACGTTTGCTGCTGCTGTTACAATAAATCATAAACACGAATTATTGTAATTTGTAATTTTCAGGATTTTGGTCGCCAATTCGAATTGTGTTTACAACCTATCTACGAAGCAAAATCTAAAAAGATTTTGCTAGAAATGAACTCTTTAGGAAATGTAAGTGAAGCATGCATACACGTGTTTAGAAATGAGGCATTTTTTATTTTTATAAAATCTTGAAAGACAGGAAAGATAGAAATAGAGTTGCCATTAAATTTTACATACAGTGTTGTGCAAAACAAAAGCAACAAAACCTACACTTAAGTTGTTTTTAATTTTTTTCATAATTGTTACTTTCTGGGATTAATGTTTTGTTTTTAAAGTGTCCACTGTAGTGATGAGAATACTTCTAAACAAGAAGTGTAAACAATTTAAGCAATGTAACGTTACAATAACAAAAATCATGATGATCGTCAAAAGAAGAGCGTGCAAAACAAAAGCAACAAACAACATTTAATAAAAAAATAACAACAAAAAGCCTAAAAACTAACGGTTTATCAAAAGAAAGAACTCTTTTTGGGACATAGCAAAACAAATTGAACAACATTTGTATTAGTTTTCGCACAAATTTCGGCTTTAGCTGTTCAATTTAAAATGGCAAGACAAAAATATTGTGATGCCCTAAAATCGCAAATAATTTCGGAATATAAAAATGGAAAATCACAAATATCTCTTGCTAAACAGTTTAAGATAAATCGATCAATCATTTGCAGACTAATAAAAAAGTATAACGCAACAAATAGCGTAGTAACCGTACACTCAGGTGGACGGCCTCGAAAAACGTCGGTTCGAGACGATAGATTAATATGTGCCATGTTTAAAAAAATCCATTTGCTACATCTCAAGAGGTTGCAAAAACTCTAAATTTAAATATCAATGCATGCACAGTCCGTAGACGAGCAATTGAGAACAATTTAAAAAGTTACAGACCAGCCAAAAACCCATTGCTAACCAGTAGTCATAAGCAAAAAAGGTGGAAACAAAGAATTCAATTTTTTTTCTGAAAGATTAGCAAAATGTTATGTTATCTTCTTTATAGGCTTGATTTTGCAAGAGCCCACGTTGATGGACCATTGGAAAGTGGAAAACCGTTTTATTCAGCGATGAGTCGAAGTTGAATCTGATTAACTTGGATGGGATGTGTACGGTGCGGCGGCGCCCTTGTAGTCGTCTTGAACCAAAGAACTGTAAAATAAATTTTAAGCTCGGGGGAGGTGTCATTATGGTCTGGACTTGCTTTTCGTATGGTGGTGTCGGTGCTTTCCATAAAATCGACGGAATTATGGATCGTTTTGGTTACAAAAACATTTTAGAAACTCAGATGCTTCCACATGCTTCGATGGATTTTTCAACACGATAATGATCCTAAACATACATCGAAATATGTTAAAGACTACATTAGAGACAATAAAATCGAGGTCCTTGATTGGCCGGCTCAATCTCCGGACCTAAACCCTATTGAAAACCTCTTCGGTATATTAAAGAGAAGGATATTCGGTCAAAAGTTTTCCAATAAGCATTCTTTGTTTGAAGCCCTCAAATCTGAGTGGGAACAAATACCGGAAACCATTATTTTTTTACTGCTGTTTAATTTTGAAATAAACGACTTTTTAAGTTTTCATAGATTTTGTTGCTTTTGTTTTGCACGACACGTATAGGCAGGCTTACACCCCGCGAAATAAATTCAAAGGCAACACCATTTTTTGTTTTTTCCAAATGTTGTGAGGAATTTTCAAGTTTTTATTTTATATTGTATTAGTCCTTTCAAAATTAAATACTTTCAGACTATGACTCCTTCAAGGTGAATTAACAAAAATAAACTAATTACTAGTGCGAAATATTTATAAAGGCAAAAGATTTATTTAAATATTCTAAAACGTTTCGTAAGACGTATGATCTGCATTATCGCTGATAACATCTACTAAGCATATTGGCATTGATTTTATCAACGAATGAATATGCGCAGGATCAGTTATCTTCCACTTTCTTGTATTACTACTCTTCGATCCTTGACATTCGTCAACTGGCGTCCTTGGTGGTAAACTTGGGTAGGTAAAATAGACCAGAGGTTCTCGATCGGATAGAGATCAGAGCTAAGTGTAGGCCAGTCGAGAGTTGGTAATATTTCTTGACTCCAGAAACTTTGGAGTTTTCTTAGATCGATGTACTGCTGCGTTGTCCTGCTGGATGATAAATTCTGGGACACAAATTTTCTCTCCAGAATTAACGAAGACGACATCCAATAGTCGAATATAATACTCGAAGTCCATGTTTGTGGAAACGAAACATATTGGAGTGGTTCGTCTATAACCCATACCTGCCCAAACCATAAGGAAGCCACCGCCAAAATTTCGCCGCTGACGCATAATTTTGGAAAAATCCGAGCCAACAGGGCCATCCAAATTTAATTTTTTCCGTCGGAAAATAATACCCCTCATCAAAAAATATATATATTTCAGCGAATTTAAATCTGGCTAATTCATGTCTTGGCATGAGGCCAAGTTTTTCATACTTTTTCCCATATGAGAGTTTCAAGTCGCATTTCATTATTTGTTGACCGCGACGCAAGCCTACTCCCAAGCTCAATTCAGCAATAATTTCCTTATCGTCGAAGGTTTCTTTAACAGCAGCCCTTTTGATCTCTCTTTTGGCGCTGCCACTGGCCAGTGGTGTTCTTCCTGGTCGTTTTGTATTTCCATCTTGGCCACCCTATTTTATAATTGTTAATTACGCAGCTAGATCTTTTCAATCGCCTCGAAATTTCCCGATTGGACAGCACTTCAGCATGATTATCTTAAATTTTTCCCTTTTCTTCTTTACGTAGGAACTTACCACCAGGTCTTCTATATAAATGAATTTTTTTTTAATTTGACCGACGTTAATTTTAAAACAATAAAATTAAAACCAAAGATTCCTACTTACTACTGTTCGAATTCGGGTTGTTTTCCATGTTGCCTTTATATATTTCGCACCAGAAACAGAAAAACCAACGTCACTTTTCATTTAACGTGTAAAAGAGATCGAATGGTTACATTGTCTGACATAATATGCCTAATGACTCATATATGCATTAAAATTCTACACCAAAAACTCGATACCTCTTCGCATAGTTTTGCTCGGTTCGTTTGACCGCACACACAATTCTGTACTTTTTCGAAAATCTAATGGAACATTACGAATATATGAATACCAAACGAGCACAATATAACACTTTATGTGTTATATTTCATTCGGTCAAGTTAAGATGATTTGGAATGAAACAATGAAATGTAAAGTGAGTTTGCGAATAGTTGTGTTTGTGTGTGCGATTGTTATTTGTGCAGTTAGTGTCTATTTGTGATTCAGTGAAGTGCGTGGGTTACAGTTATTTAAACAAATATATGAAAACAGCACTAAATGCTTTTTTAAGAATGGCTTTCAGTAATGGAAATAACATCAATAATTTAAAAATATCCAATTACTTGTACATATATATTTTAGTTTTTTGCTCTCCTGAAAAATATGAAATTTTAACTTATGAGGTTTTGGTATTCAAATGTCGATATGTACATATACTTATGTAGATATCTTACATGTAAATATCTCACACATGTATATACAGACTTCACACATCCAATGACAATAATAAGTCAGTTTATCAAATGCTAAGGTCCGAACGAAAACAACACGAAAATAGAGAATGCAAACAGAAAGAGATAACCAAAATTGAGAGAGCGAAGGAAACAACGAGCATAGAAAGTTTGGTCAATGAGTGTTTCATTTCATTTCGTTTGCTACACAATGTGTTCGATTTTGGATTTCATTGGTACTGTTGTGTTCGGTTTTGCTTTGTATTGTATTCCATACTTTTTATTTGAAACGAACAAGTGAATACCAGTACTAACGAATACAGAGCAAATGTTATAAAGTGCTCGAAATTGAAGCGAATGCGATTCGAGCAGTTTGAGTGGCATTCATTCTGATGTCTAATACACACACTTTTTCTCGTAACTTGCACCATTTTCACAAACGCCTATGTAATTTATAAATGTTTTGGATTTTTGTATGACAAATATAGATCCACAGCTTGAACACAAACTATCTCCTCAATTGTAACGATCGTTTCATATAAGGTTTTGCCCTCACCGGGAGTAACAACCTTGCCGCGTTGTGGGGGCTTAAGTGTGGTCGAGGCTACTTAAGTGGCTACGCGAACTAAATGTTACTCCGGGGATAGCTGAGTCTCGTTGTAGGTCTATCTGTCGATCAGGCCACTTAAATAACGAATGTCAATGAACAGGGCCATGCGCTGGAATTTATTACGGGTGGGTAAACACTTTACCCAAAATAAATACAAAACTTAAGCTTCCCTGACATGGCGATTTTGGCGCCATTAAAATATCCAACGTTAAATGCAAAAACACTTAAGATCAAGGTGGTTGGAAGCAGTGCCGAGGACCTGGATGGCCAGTTAGTGTTTAAATAAACTGGTCCCTAATAGCTCCCTCCGACGCCACGGCTCGGGTCGGTAGTAACGTGTTGCCCGGTCCAGCTTACGCCACCACTGGGACTCACAATGAACACAAATGACAAAACAGAATCTAATACGAATACTCTTAAACTTGAAAACGACACTGCAAACGATATTGGCTTACGATTGACTACCAATATGACCTTTGAGACGGATCCCGTGCGTATCCATGACAGCATGTTGTGTCAGTGATGGTGTCGCAAGGACGGGATCACCTCAATTGTTCTACCTGTGAGGTTGGCTGTACTGCCGACCTCATGGGGAACTGTGGGCTAAGCATCGATGAGGGTATGGTATCTCCCCTCTCTGACGAGAAGGGGGATACTACCATCGTCGCTGCACAGCTTGCAAATAATTCGGAGTCAGTTTATGTTCCTACATTTCCCTGTAACACCGGACATGGGGTGGCTGGTGCAGGTTACACCTCGGTCAAAGCTGGCAAGGCTAGGAACTGATCCAGCACTCATAAAGAGAGATGCGTCAATCGCAAAGTATGCGCCGTCGTAAGAAGGCTCATGAGCTGCGATGCCAAGCGGGTGCTATCCGATCGCCGGAAGTGTATCAGGAGGTTCGAGTCTTCGCACCCTGATGCGCTGCTCCTGTGTGATGGTACGGGTAGCCCGTCTGTCGAAAATACTTCGTCTTCTGGTACCACTCCAAACACCCGAGTCCAGGCCCCAGGTTTGCCGGCTGCAAACAGAGCTTCCTGTTATTCGAGATTGGGGGATCCTCCAGCGCAGTCTGTGGAGGGTCCCTCTACTTCAGGGACCGCCGGTGGTAAAACCCAATCCGGTTCTCTTAGCCCACTTCCCAAAAGCGGGAAGTTTGCCAATAGAGCTCGGCTCCGGTGAAGGACCCCTCGTAGGCTCGAAGAGGCGAAGGACACAACAGCTTATGCTCAAATCCGTCCCTTAAGATTGCAATCATTGATAGAGCTGATCCGGATGGTAAGATCATCCCTACCAACTGGTTGCAGGTTGAAGAAGGCTGATGGATGTAATGTTGGACGACAGTAGGATTATCGGTGAGATTAGCTTCTGTGGTGTCGACTGGCTGAAGGGAGTCAAAATCGTCGATTGCGTTAATAAGGTGTCTGTAGACTTCCTTACGAGCACAATCACCGGTATTGACGAAGCGCGGCCAGGTTCGAGACTGGAGGTTATCTCTCAGTATTTACTCCCGCTCTGACCCATTGTATCCGTCTGGATACCGTCGCCAGTTTTACCAGCGGATAAGGTGATCAAATTACTTGGGAAGCAGAACCGGGGACTCTATACCCATGTCTGGGAGGTATTGTTCTGCTAATTTTAGAATCGTCCTGGATTCGGTGTCACTTGAGAAGCTTAAAGCTCGTGAGGGAAAAATGCTTTTTGGTCTTGGAACCGTCAGGTTCCGTCACTCCAGCTTCTCTGTACGGAAATAAACGTAGGCGGCTTCGTGTGGCACAAATAAATCTGCACCACTGCGAGGCTGCCTCCGCTAATCTTCTACTTTCCCTCACGAACCATGAGACTGACATTGCCCTAGTACAGGAGCCCTGGATAGACCGTGAGAACAATGTGAAAGGTCTGGGCAATGTCAATGTGAACGTCTTTGCGGTCAGAACATCTGGCAAGGTAAGAGCTTGTATAAGAGGTAGAAAAGATTTAAAACTTATCCTTCCAACTTTAATACGGGCGACGTGGCAACGGTGTGCATGGATGTTGAGACTATATCAAATTTGATATTTGAATCTGTGTACTTACCGTATGAAGAGTGTGATCCGCCTGCTAGGGCAGTTCTTGAATTTGTACACCAGGCATCTACTAAAGAACGACGGCTTATTATGCGCTGCAATAAATAATAGAGGCGAGTCTGTCTTTGATTTTATTATTCAATCCTTTCGTAATGAATTGAATGAGAGTGTTTTTGACATAATCCTATCTTCTGAGGAACTGCTGGTAAAGAATTGGATGGTGTCGGCTGACTACTCCTTTTCTGACCATAGTACAATTCTCTTCACTATTGACTTCGTGACGGGATCGCAGGGTCCCTTTAGGAATCCTAGCAAAACTGACGGTGAAATTTCATTAACTTGTCACTCGGTTGTCTTGGTTGGACTACAATCCCTGCACCACAAGTAACGATGTTAACAGGAAAGTTTACAAAGTCACATATCTTCTATATAAATGTTTTATTAATACATGCCCTCTTACCTTTCCGGGTAATAGGAGGCAGCCTGTATGGTGTACACGGGAGTTGTGTGCTCTGCGTTAATCCACTAGGGGACTCTTCAATAAGGCCAAGAAATCGTAAAGGGAATCGGACTGGACTGTGTACAAAATCAGTTTTAATCAGTTCAAGAAGGATAGTAAATAGGAAAACGGGCCGCCTGTGTCAGCTTCTGTGAGTGTTGTCCGAGAACCATAGAGTCCATGAAATCCGATGGGTCATGGACCAACTCCGGAGCTAAGACACTTGAGCTTCTTATGGAAACTCACTTTCCAAATTGTATGGATATAGAGAGGCATCACTTGGTGACTTCCACTCCAGATATCTCGCAACTGGGAGCGATTGAGGATATAGTTGACGAATCGATGTTGCTTTGCGCTATTCATAGCTTCAAGCCCTTTAAGTCTCCTGGTCCTGACGGGATTCTGCCGTTTATGCTGCAGAAATGTGAGACTTGTGTCACCCTTAATCTTCTGAGTATCTATAGGGCTTGTCACAGACTTCCTGATACCCGACAAATGGAACGGGGTACTAATCGTTTTTATTTCTAAGTCGGGAAAGACTACTCATGTCTCTCCTAAGGACTACAGACCAATCAGCCTCTTTTTTTCTATTGAAAGTTTTGGAGAGAATGGTTGATTTTTACATTAGGAATCGAATCTGTGGAAACTGCTCTGGACGATGTTGCGGGTTATCTTGAGCGCAACTTGATGTTTGGAGATTTCACTTTAGTTGCCGTCTTGGATATAGAAAGTACTTTTAACAATGTGTCATCCAGCGCTATCAGGGAATCTCTAGAATCATCCGGGGTGCCACCACTTCTTGTCGAATGGATCGCGAACGTGCTTAGAGATCACATTATAAATTCGAACCTAGGGGTGAGCTCAGTTCGGAAGATGACTACAAGGGGCACGGCGCAAAGTGGAGTGTTATACCCTCTGCTGTGGCTTTTAGTGGTTGGCGGCATTCTTAGGGACTTAGAGTTAAGTGGACCTAGAATAGTTGCCTACGCGGACGAAGTTGTTATTTTTGTCGTAGAAAATCTTTTCCACCGATCAGTGACCTCATGCAGGATGTCCTTGGAGAGTTGTCAGTTTGGGCCAAGCACAGTGGCCAGGGTGTTAACCCGGCAAAGACGGATCAGGTTCTTTTTACGCGCAGGCGGACTGGAGTGTTAGAAAACCAAGGTTGGACGGCGTGAAGCTATCTCTATCTCAGTATCGTTCTTGATCAAAAACTGAACTGGAAGTGAAATACTAAGAAGCGAATAAAAAAAGGATTGAACGTACTCTTCGCCTGTAGGAATTCGATTGACAAAAGCTGGAGCCTTTGTCCGAAAATCGCGCATTGTTTTTTTTTTTATCGGAATAGATATATACCTTCCTCACTCTCAGTGAGGACCTTCAACTCGTGCTTTCGATGAGATTGGGTGGGAATTGTAGTATCTTCCAAGCAGAAATCGTGTCGATTATGAGAGCTGCAATTGAGGTAATGGGCTCATGCTTGTAACCATCGGGTGAATTCGTCATCTGCGTTGATAGTAAGCCAGCCCTCCGTGCGATCAGGTCACACATATGTAAATCCAAAGCGGATCTTGAAGAGTATAGTGTATCTATTTTTCGTACCCCCAAATTATAAGGGAGACCCACCCCTATATAGAACACAGATTTGTCCGATTGCGAAACACAGATTGTCAGACTGCGAAAAAACACACACTGATGTAGCGGCAGCGAATAGTTGTCTTGTGTGGGTGCAAAACACTCTCAGAGCATAGAGAATAATGACGTGGTTATACGTATATAAAAATGAGATAGCAAGAGAGCAACGAAAATTGTGTGAACTTGTGTAGCGTATGTACGAACATAACAATGTATGTGTGTTCATATGTCTGTTGCTTTGCATTCTCTTTGTTGTTTGTGGGAATAAAACAAAAAGTATTAAGCAAGAAAATAATGACACATGTGCTTGCACTGGTCTTTCAATAATTTTAAGTATTAATATTATTTAAATGTAACGTCATCATATGATTGAACGCTGTTTTTTATTTTCCAATGTAACTTACTAATATGCTCATAGAAATGGAACAGCGACCGTGTAACAAACAGGTGTTAACACATCGCCTGTGAGTTCGAACACTCCTTGGATTTTTTTTATATTTTCCGTGTTCTTATATTTTTCTATAATTAATTTTTTTTTGTGGAGTCCGCCCCATCCCCGGCATTTCAGCCAAATTAAATATTCAGATAATTGAAATGTGGGAGGAAAGGTCTAAATGAATTGGAAAATAAAGAAATTGGAACAAAACCTTTTACGCTAAAAGTCTAAATGATAGAGTTGTTTAAAAAGCGTAATTGAGTTGTAAAGCTGAAAAAAAATAATGAAGATTAACAATGCAAAGTGATAATTCAGCGAAATAACAAGAGGAACTTACTTACTTACTTATCCGGTCTCGAACAACCCCGAGGGGTCAGGGATCTTACAAAACGAAGATAACATATTTCGCCAACCAGTTCGATCTTTTCCCTTATCTCTCGAGTTGGCAATACCAAGTGTACGCAGGGATTCGTCAACCTGATCCCTCCAGCGGAGTCTTGGTCTTCCTATTTTTCGTGTTCCTCCGAGTTCGGTTTCGAAAACCCTTAGTGCTGGTTCGTCTTCATCCATTCTACTGGCATGGCCTAGCCAGCGCAATCGCGTTATACTCCATAAATTTTGCGGAGTATTTTTCTCTCGGAGACTCCTACAGATGTTTCGTCTGCTTGCGATAAGACCCAGGATTCTGCGCCATAAAGCAAGACAGGTTGTATGAGAGTCTGGTATAGTTTGACTTTTGTTACTCGACAGAGGGCCAGCGAGAGAGCCAGAGCAATCGCGTTATCTTGTTCCGCTTAACTATGTCGATGTCGGGATAAAGCTCATACAGCTCATGGTTCATGCGTCGCCGATACTCGCCGTTGTGCACTATATGGCCATAAATCTTCCGGAGTATTTTTCTCTCGAAGACTCCCACAGATGTTTGATCTGCTTGCGATAAGACCCAGGATTCTGCGCCATAAAGCAAGACAGGTTGTATGAGAGTCTGGTATAGCTGGATTTTCGTCATTCGAGAAAGGGCTTTATCTCTGAAGTGCTTGCTTAGTCCAAAATAACATCTATTCGCAAGCACAATTGTCCGCTTGATCTCAAGGCTGACGTTGTGTTTGTTTACGGCAGATCCGAGGTATATAAATTCGTCCACTACCTCGAAGTTATAATGGTTATCAACGTTCACGCTTTGGTCTAATCGCGTGGAGGCCCTGTTCCTTAAAACGATTAATTTTGTCTTGTCCTCCTTTACCGTCAGACCCACTTTTCCTGACTCCTTCTCAATTCTCGAAAGCACCGCAGTAACTTCTCTAAATGTGCGTCCAATGATATCTACATATATCATCAGCATACGCGAGCAGCATGTGACTTTTGCTGCTGATGATTTTATTCATGTTGACAGCAGCTTTTCTCAGAATAATCTCTATTCAAGATGTTAAAGAGATCGCACGATAGGGTGTCACCTTTTCTGAGGTCTCGCTTAGTTTCGAAAGGTTCGTTAAGATCCTTACCAACTTTCACTGCGGATTTGGTGTTCGTCAGGGTCATCCTTCAAAGGCGTATGAGTTTTGCAGGAATACCAAGCTCAGAGATTGCTTCGTAGAGTTTCCCACATATCGGGCTATGGAAGGTCGGTTGTCGATTTTCCAGGCCTAAAGCCGCACTGGTATGGTCCAATCAGGCCAGCGATAATTGGTTTTAGTCTTACGCACATTATGCTTGATAGAACCTTATATGCTATGGATAAAAGGCTTATTCCATGGTAGGTGGCACAGAGACTCGGGTCACCTTTTTTAAATATGGGACATACTACACTGAGACTCCAATCGCCAGGCATGCATTCATCTAACCAAATTTTGCTAATGAGCTGATGCATGCGCCTTATTAGGTCATCGCCGCCAACCTTAAACAGCTCCGCCGGTAATCCATCGGCTCCTGCGGCTTTGTTGTTCTTAAACCGGGTAATAGCTGTTCTGACCTCGTCTTGGTTAGGAGAGGCAATCGACGCCGTCGTCCAAATTTTGATAGATTGTCTCGTCATTCCCAACATACTCTGCACATCTGCGATGAGATTTCCGTCCTTGTTTTTACAGAAGAGGCCCTGAACCCTGTCTATTAGTTCCGTTTTTGATCTTTCGGTAGAATTTTCGGGCTTCGTTCTTCCTTCTGTATGACTCAATTTTCTCACTTCTCCACTGCCATTTTCTACGCCTAAAGAGACGGCTGACCTTCTTTCTTTTCTCCCTATACCACTCAGTCGCAGCTCGCGTTGCAATTGACTGAAGCATTGCCATGCGTACAGCGTTATTTTCATCATGTGCAATGCGACACTCGTCATCGTACCGTGGTTTGATGCGATTCGGTTTTTCAAACCCAAGTACGGTTGTTGCGGCAGTTTTTATAGAGTCAGAAATAGGTTTCCACTGCGCTTCAGGATCGTCATGTGCCAAAAGTTGCGAGAGCTTCATTGAGTAGGCTTTGGCTACCTCTGGTAATTGCAGCTTTCCGATGCTCTCTCTCTCTCTCTCTGCGTCTGGTTTCGTACGATTTTCGCTCTACTTAATCTTGTGCGATTCTGCTACTAGGTAGAGATCAGAATCGATGTTAGATCCTCTGATCACTCGTACGTCCATTACACTGGATGAGTGCCTTCCATCAATTACCACATGATCAATTTGGTTCTTCGTTCTTTGATCAGGGAATCTTGTACCACTAATAACCATGTTTTTTGCCGTGGCAAAGTCAATTAGTCTCATACCGTTTTCGTAACTGTCAGCATGTAGACTGAAATTGCCAATAGTTGGATGAAATACATTCTCCCTGCCTACTTTAGCATTAAAATCTCCTAGTACAATCTTAATGTCATGGCCATTGCAGCGGTCATACGTATCCTCTAGGCGCTCATAGAATATGTCTTTGGCATCAACATCTTTCCCTTCTGTCGGGGCATGCACACAAATTAGGGAAATATAAAAATATTTCGCTTTTATGCGGATTGTGGCTATAAGTTCACTCACAGGACTAAACCTAGTGACTAGATGTCGTAGTTTATTGCCAAATACAAATTCGCAACCAAAATCATGTTTTTTTCCCATGTCAACTGTAGGACATGTCGCAGTTTCCCTTTCTTGTGCAGCCATGTCCTGTCCATCGCATTTCCTTAATTGCGGTAATGTCAGCCTTATAACTTTCGAGGACATCTGCCAATTGTATGCTTGCACCGGATCTATATAGAGTTCTCACATTCCAGGAGCATATCCGTAAATCGTGGTCCTTATAACGTTTGCGGGGGTCGTCAACAAATAGGGGTTGTTTATGTTTTCTCTTTCGTTTTTGTATTTTCACTGCCATTATGAACGGTTGCGGAAGGCAAACCCAGTCCACCGGGTTTTTGCATTTTACCTACTGCCAGGATATTTGATTGCAGCCGCTCGTTATGAATCAGACGCTGACCAGGATGCAATATGTCGAACCTGGATTTTTTTTTATCTGCCAAAGGACAAAAGAATATGCCAGATAGGTTGATGAGTTTCAGTGACATCAGTCACCTACTAAGCCTGAGACACATCAGTGATCGCATAACTAATCAGGCTGCTTATTTATTTTGCCTTCTCACTCTAGCTAGATAACGGAGGTTTCCGATAAAGCCATTGCCCAGGACATACTGCGTGGAAGTAGTGTGCTGCTTGGACTGCCAAATGAAGGAATCATTTCTGGCCACTCCCAAGTGAATGGCTATCAGAAACTCCACCTCCACGGACAGTCACATGTCCAACAAGAGGAGCTTAGGAGCAATTAAATGGAACTTGTTCCTTTAGTTAATTTTATGGATTAAGTTCCCTCCCTGCAGTTTTATTATTAAAAAAAATGTCTCACTTCTGCTCGTAAATTATATTTATCATCTTTGAAATGTCTATAAGATACAACAAAATAACATGAACAATAATTCCTGTCAATAGAACAATCCTGAGGTATTGAATGAGCGGTTTATTGACCTCTTGAATATGCTACGAAAAATTGAAAACAAGGAGTTTTTCCGGCAACATCGTATGTTTAACCTACCATCACGAAGGATTTTGGAAAAATATCTTAAAGAGGTATTAAAACACCTAGATGAAGAGGTAAATACTGTAACAATAAACTAATAAGAATGTAGAAGGTCAAAACGTTTTAACATTCTAGGATGATGAACAACATATTCTAGAAACTGTGGAACAATTGGATCGCCTCAAAACTTTAGCTATAGTTGATCCATATGAAATCAATACAGACTGGCAAAAATTTGTGTATCATTCGAATTTATTCAAGTACATTAACTCTTTATTTAAATCGGATATGTCTACTGCTTGCCTGATATGGAAAAGGCATTCTTGTGCCATCTTGCCACAACTAAATGATAAAGAATTGAGGAAAATTTTAGGTCTTATACCTATCGATACGAAGCCATTTAACTTACTGCAATGGATAAGGCAATTTGTACCAGTTGTTAGTAGCACTCATCCCAATATAATGCCATTCATCACAGACTGGAGCATCGAGAAGACACGATCGTTGCAGTATTCTGAACTATGGCCAGAGATTGGTTTAGAGTTTTCAACAAAAATTGCAGAGATTTTCGAAGATATTCAATTTATGCATTCTGATGTGAGAAGACAACATGAGCGTAATATAGGCAAATTAAGAGATCTGGTAAATGCTCTACAAGACTTGTTTGTATTGAAGAAGAGTTATAATCTCATATTTACTTTGGATAACTATTTGCAAGTAAGTGAAGATTCCTCAATCATTATGAAATACCAGTACAAAATTTATTCTATATCATTTTCAGGACAGCATTGATGAGACCGCCAAATGTATTTTGCTAAGGGTTCATTTGGATAATTTGAAAAGTTTAGTCAACGATTTCCTCTATCCTATTTATCAAGAAAAAGGGCAGTCCCCCGTCGCCGCTTTAAGACGTTACATATGCCAGTTAGTGGCTAGCCGCAATTCCTTTTCAACTTGGCTTGAAAGATCTGTTGCTTGTATAGAACTTTTGCACAACGAAGATGATCGCTTAGAATCTGCTTTATTGGTGCTACAAGTAAATTGCTTCAGAATATAACATAGTTAAACTGCTATTTTATTTTTATATGTCTTCTAGAATTCTCCTGTTCCTTGGCCAGATACTGTTGCACCGCTTATTAAGTTACGTTATTCTACGCATCCGTTGGCCTTGAAAATCAATACCGAATATGAAATTCAAGTTATTAAAATAATGAAAGCCAAATATAATTGGCCTACCGACAGTGCATCCGATATGAATTTGAATCTTTTCATGTTTCGTATTGTAAAAATGGATTTACCTGATATGTTGGATGACATAAGGGTATTGACAAAGGCAGCCCCCGATATTGCCACTGGAGCAAATTTTAACTGTTGCTATCAAATGGTACGAAGAGGCAAACCGGAAGTGGCTCATGAGTTTTTCAAATCTCTCAAGGCGGATAAAAATTCAAAATATGCCTCAGAAGTGACTGAGTTATTTGCGGTAATGGGACAAATTTAATAAAAAAAAATGTATTTATCGACTTAAACAGATTATTGACATACACTGAACGCTTAACTTTTCCAAATGTAACATTGGATAGAATCTGAGAAATGTTTTAGAAGAAAATCTAATACAAATCTTGAATTTTTTTCATCCCGAAAGTTGCCCAGAGTGTAAGGACGCCGGACCGAATTTATAATTATTATGATAGATTTATTAGACGATTATTGCTTCAAAATATAGCTTTTGCAAAGAAATGTTTACGTATTTTGCAAAATCTGACTATTTTTAGATTGAAGGAAAATTGTATTGCATTTTCTTAGCGGTGATTAATTTCAGCTTTTTCTAAGAAAACTAGATTTTTTATTTCTTCTTTAACATACGAGATTGAAAGGCAATGCAAGAACAGACGTATGCCAACATTACAATTTCTACATTCTACATTTTCTACATTTCTACATTCCCCATAAAATTAACTGACTTGCATAAGGAATCGGAGTATAAACTATTTCAAGGGGAAACACCTATGACATTCAATGACAGGTGTATAGCATCATTGTATTCAATAACAAGAATTATAGCATCATTGTCAAAGTAAAACTAAAACAATCTACTCCTTCTAGGAAATGTTGGAAAACTCTCCGCCTCCCCTAACAGAAGCCGCCCAAGACGAGCAACGCAGTCTTATTGATTTCTTTAAGTTTATAACACCTCACTCATGTCCTACGTCCCAGAAACGTCTGAGAGCTATACAAAATCGGTTTGTACTGCGTCATAAATATGAACTAGATATAAATGATATAATTGAATTAGCACCCTACAATAATCGCGTGGATTTGCTTAGCTCTGGCATAGAAAGTATAATAAAACGAAGTCAAAGCACTGAGAATATTTGTAAATACTTTTTAACCGAAATTTGCGAACTCGCCAATGCTTTGTATATATCAAAAATGTTTGCCGTAAAGCGCTTATGCCAGCGTATGAAATGTTTGATCTTAACCTGTGCATTAACTTACAATATGATAGAGATTAATGATTGTTCGCGGGAGAATAAGGATGATTTCATTGAATTGGCTTTAGAACTATTGGCCCAACAAATACAGTTGACAAAAAGTTCTCAGAACTGTAGTACATTGGCGGCTCTACTAAATGACAATGATCCATTAGCATTTCCTCTGGTCTACGAACTGCTGGTTAGGGCATCAATATTTGAAAGAAGTCAAACCAGTGAATTGGTGGAACTGACACAATACGTTCGCATTGGTAGTACCAGTTATGGTTTGGATGCCATTGAGAAATTTTATGAGGGTAGAGAGAAAGAGATATCAAAATTGATATGTGATGCTATAGATGTTTCGGATATATCTGTGGGTGATATAACATTAAACTATTCAACTGCCTTAAGTCATTCGATTGATATTAAGCAAGATACGAAACCTAAAAAACGTTATTCGGTATCGATGTTCGATGATGTGCCGCCCATGCCACTGCAGCAGACACAAAAAAAAGTGTGTTATATTCAAAAATTAAAAAATTCGAAAATTATACGTTTGGTTCTATTTTAGAAGGCGAACAACAGCGACCACATACACATCGTGAAGTTTGTGGCACGCACATTAATGTATTTGGTCCTGCAAACTCCTCCCACCAATTGTCTATTGCTCAAGATGAAAGAGTATATTTTGGGTACCGCTAACGAAGATGTTAAAATTGATATTGATAGTGCCCGAGATGATTTCTTTGTATCGTTGGAGCATTTAATCAAAAATAAAATGCATGATGTTTGGTATATCATGGCCCAATATCTCATTGACTATCAGAAAAGACACAATTGCAAGATAATCAATTGTGATTTTGTATCACTGCAAATGAGTCGAGTATTTAGGAATGTATTAACGCAGAAGGACGTTAATTTCTTGGGTAAATAGTTTACACTACTGTTAAAAGATATAAAGGTTAATTTTTCATATATTCCATATGTGTAGATCTATTTGTAATGCTTGCGGCTGATCAACATTCTACAGCTTTGTTGGAAAAATTGGAAAATGATTTAAAAACGGATCAACAAAAGGTTAATCTCTTGACGTTAACAGAAATGTATAATGTTCACTTCGAAGAGACAGCTAATGTGGAGGCCATAAGAACAAAGTTAGTAGTCAAACCTGGTCATGTAATTTTATTAAATCTGTTGTTATCTTTCAGACGCATCAAACATTTCTATTACATGGAATTTTGTAAACAGGATCCCACTATTAAGGGTAAATTTAATGCTGATATTGATACTATAGAGCAATTGCTAAAAGAGTTTCATAACAAGCAACTGGACGTACATTTACTAGAGAAAATGAGCAGAGATTTCAGTTTGGACTATCAAAAAATGTTGATAACACAGGTAAGTTAAAACAAACAAATCATTATCTACACGTCAGTGATACTGTAACGGGTAGACATCTGCACAAGACGTCTTGAATGATCATTGAAGACATTTGCTTTTTTTTCAAGACACGTAATGTAGCGAAGTAGCGACAACCAAGTACTTCGGGGTACTGTCAAGACATTTGCTTTTTTCCCAAGACATTGGTACAATGGCTTTGAAGAACACGTAGAGTTTAAATAAATTAAAATGTCTAGAAGGAGGATTATTCTCTTATTAAAAAAAGTGGAAGCTGAACACCATTGATCAATTGAGTAATGAAGATTGAGAGATGGATCTAAATAAAGAAATGATTAGAATTGATTGTAACCGTCGTAACCAACTTTTCAATAATCACTTGGCCAAAACATTTACATGAAAGCGTGTGCTCAATACCCTGTCTGACCACTCATAATTTTTTTCAGCGACCTCGCTTAGTGAAGAAGCTCAAAACCCGTTCAGAATCAGTGTAAAGAATCCAGTCACTGATTTTGTGAAGCTGCTTCTATACCTTCATGGGATCTAATGGGAAATAAGTTTATTTAGATAGACTTGGTACTATTCCTCTATTGGGAGCATAACAGTTTAATAAATCATTTTGTACATATCGTCCTCACCTTTTTACACTTGTGCCACTAAATTGGTTGTGGTTAGTTTCCCTCCCAATGTTTTTCGGCTTCTACAAGGCTGTAAGATGATGGTAGCTTAAACTTCGTATGTGACTTCTTTAAAAATTTAAAAATCAAGCTGTGGTTCATTTTCCTTATCAATATATTCTTACAAATGTCCTTAAATCGTCCTTTTTAGCGCTGTTTTATTCCCCATTAATGAAACAAGAATCGTCTTAAATTACGATAATTACAACAGTTTTACTTCCTTCTCTTAAATTACGATAATTACAACAGTTTTACTTCCTTCTCTTATACAGTAGAAAAGTTTAGTTTATTTACATCACTTAACAATCAGAATTGTCTATATTCAACCTTTTTACGAACTCACTACTGGTCAGTGTTGTAGACCGTGTTGCATTAGTCAAACGTACCTATCCTCCTATGGTAAAATAGGAGTTTGTCTTCGACAAAAAGGAGTCCCCCCTATTCAAGGTCGCGAGATCAACCCGTATTCCAATAGTCACTCCAGGTTCTCGTCCTGGACCAAATTATCTTCAACGCGCCCCTAACCAGGAACACGTCTATCCTCTCAAAATCAACCATCCCGTACAACTTTGCACATGATGGCCTATTAACCGAGCCATCGTCGGCTATCCCCATCCGCACGCCCAGGCAGCTCATACGGATGCGTCCATCCCATTTCCTAAGTCTTGCGGAAGAGATTCCGAACCAAACAAAGATGGTTCTAATGATCTGACGGTAGATCAAAAGTCTAACCTCAATCGAAAGGCCCGGCCCCCACGATAAGACCCCAAGGTATTTAAACCCGTCCGCAATCCTAATCTCACGGTCCCCATCCCGACAGTCACGTAACCCCTAGCATTAGGGTACAAAAGGCTCCGCTTTCCCTTACAAATCATCACCTCGCACTTTGTCGACGTTCAGCATCATCCTCGGCATATGCCAGCAAGAGCCCACCCTCAGGCGGAGCCCAACAAAAATGTTGTAGAGTACAGGACCCAAGAGCGAACCCTTGACCCAGAATCCCAAAAACTTCCGCTATTTATACCAAATCACCATACTTAGATAGTGTAATTTATCGTTCACTCGAAGTGAGTTGAGCAGTAAAACTAGCTGGCCTTCATGGAATCCTTCTGAATTTGCCGCTCGGCCGTATCTGGCTTTCATTTTATTACTGACCATCTTTTTTGCGCGCAAAATTAATTCATGGAGATCATTAAGATCCTCTGTATCCTGGTAATTGCTGTCGCTGTTCGCAGGGCCAGATGCTGGTTTAGCACCGAACTCCGAATCTCTAGGCAGCTTCAGCTCGTTTCCGATAATTTCTCTAGCGGGTCTAGTCATGAGTGGCTGACCTGTATGCCAAAAGGAACTTTGGTATGTGTTCATTCTAATCTCTTTGATCTGCGCTGACCACTTTTCTCAGGTATTCTTCAAGAGTTTGGTTGAATCTATTGTGGATCACTTAGCTTAATATCACTTTGTGATATACAAGTTTAGAACAAAAAAAAAAAAAAACAACATTTGAAATACTCGATATTTTCAACTTGGCTGTACTGGTCAACAATTTTCAATGAAAATTAAACAATGTTAATTTCAATTTTCTCCAACGTTTCTCCGGATTTTCCCGGCTTCTTCAGGGAGATGTTTATTTTGATCTACAAAATTATGTTTTACAATGTTCTGTTTATCTTAAGCTTTTACATTTTACACTTACTTTTAGCCACAGTCAACCTACACTGTCTATGATCAAATTATAATTGGCGCTAATTTTGTCTATGTCCTCTTTGCTGTATATTGTTTTGTTTGCTGTTTGTCTTATTCGTAAACTTTCTAGTGTCATTCGTTTTCTGTGTTTGTTTTCTATATCTAATATTTTTGTGTTATCAAAGTCAGGCGTGTGTTCAGTGTCTAGTGCGTGTTGTGATATTCCTGTCATCGCTTTTTTCTTTTTGATGTCCATTTCGTGTTCTGCCAGTCGTACTCCAAGTGATCTTTTTGTAATACCAATATAGACTTTGTCGCATTTGCTATTTCCTACTCCTTTACATGGTATTTCGTATACTACGTTGCATTGTTGCTTTTTGTCGATTTTGTCTTTGGTGTTTGTGAATATTGCTTTCAATGTTGTTTTTGATTTGTGTGAAAATATTATGTTATTGTTAGGGATTAATAGTTTTAGTGATTTGTTGTCAGTTAGATGGTTAATGAAAGTTGTACTAAAATATCGTTTTTCTTCATTGTTATTAGTGGCAGTTTTGGCGTTGTACAAGTTTTTCTGGTTGAGTTTCTTGTTAATTAATGACTTGATTAGTCTTAGTGGGTAGCAGTTTTGTTGTAAATTTTTAGTGAGTTTATGTATGTTTTTGTTCCTAAATTGTGCGTCAGTTGTATCTAAGACTTTGCTTATGAGGCCAAAAGCTGTGTTTATCTTCGTTTACAGTACAGCCAGTACAGCCAAGTTGAAAATATCGAGAATTATTTATAATCTCTGGTCTAAAATAAAACCCAACATTTGAAATAGTTGTAGTTTTGGATTGAAAATTTTTGGAAAAAGAGACCGACTTTTGGGAATTGGAAATTTGGGAGTTTCACAATCGTCATTAAAAAGCTCAATTTAAAAGCCCAATTAAAATTTTCGTATTAAATGACATTGAAATGAAACATCGGGCACTTAAAGTTAATTTAAATGGAGAATTACCAACTATGTGTGTGTGGTGAAAATTAAAAGAATTACTAAAGAGAACATGTTGAACTACGATTTATTGTTTCCGCGAGAAGGGCAGGGCAGCAAGAAGATTATTGCCCCCGTTTTGGATAATTAGCCATATAATCTAGAAGAACGAACAAGAGAGAGAGATAAAGAGATCTCAATTCTGAAAACTCCAACCTTAACCCGTATAAAGGATTCCCAAGGGGGTTTTTTTTTTTTGAATTGGAGATGACATTATCAAGTATCCTGAATGCGAATTAATTAAAATAAACCAAGAATATAATAAAATTCCTTAAAACGTTCCTAATTTACCAAAAATATCTCCAATTTCGGTATAATGGATCATCTAGTATCTAACCTGTTTTCATCGTTAGTTTTATTATTTTGTTTACTATCGTATTCATAACCACTTTTAATTATTTTTAATCCATTTGTTACGAATTCCACTCATCTTTTTATATATTACTTTGTAGTTTAAATTATTACACACATAACTTTCTTAAATGTATAAACCCATTTTATCGTGGTTCCCGTCTTCAATTCAGCGATCGCTTCATAGTAGCAAGATCTCAAGTAAGTAACTCACTTCCATTCATAACTCACTTGTTTTGTAATTTTTGTTATAAAATATCGCTACGGAAAGACGAATGTATACTTTCTTAATCGTTATACTAATCACATCCGCGTGTTAATAAATGTTTGTAATTTCCCAATGAAATGCTAACTTTTCAATATTTTAAGACGAACCATGGCGTAAGTTGGGTAAACATTCTCTTAAATCATGTCAATCCTCTTAATTCTTCTGCCTATCTCCTCTATTCTATTCTATCTTAGTTGTGTAACGTACTTATCCGGTCTCGGACAACCCCGGGGGGTCAGGGACCTTACAAAACGAAGATAACATATTTCGCCAACCAGTTCGATCTTTTGCTTTATCTCTCCAGTTGGCAATACCAAGTGTACGCAGGGATTCGTCAACCTGATCCCTCCAGCGGAGTCTTGGTCTTCCTATGTTTCGTCTTCCTTCGAGTTCGGTTTCGAAAACCCTTCGCGCTGGTTCATCTTCATCCATTCTACTGACATGGCCTAGCCAGCGCAATCGCGTTACCTTGATCCGCTTAACTATGTCAATGTCAGGATAAAGCTCATACAGCTCATGATTCATGCGTCGCCGATACTCGCCGTTGTGCACTATAGGGCAATAAATTTTTCGGAGTATTTTTCTCTCGAAGACTCCTACAGATGTTTCGTCTGCTTGCGATAGGACCCAGGATTCTGCGCCATAAAGCAAGACAGCTTGAATGAGAGTCTGGTACAGCTGGACTTTTGTTACTCGAGAGAGGGCTTTATCTCTAAAGTGCTTGCTTAGCCAAAAACAACATCTATTCGCAAGCACAATTCTCCGCTTGATCTCAAAGCTGACGTTGTTGTTTTTGTTCACGGCAGATCCGAGGTATATAAATTCGTCCACTACCTCGAAGTTATAACAGTAATCAACGTTCACGCTTTGGTCTAATCGCGTGGAGGCCCTTTTGTCTTGTCCTCATTTACCGTCAGACCCACTTTTGCTGACTCCTTCTCAATTCTCGAAAAAACCGCAGTAACTTCTCTAATTGTGCGCCCAATGATATCTATATCATCAGCATACGCGAGCAGCATGTGACTTTTGCTGCTGATGGTTTTATTCATGTTGACTGCAGCTTTTCTCATAATGATCTCCATTAAGATGTTAAAGAGATCGCACGATAGGGTGTCGCCTTGCCTGAGGCCTCGCTTAGTTTCGAAAGGTTCGGTAAGATCCTTACCAACTTTCACTGCGGATTTGGTGTTCGTCAAGGTCATCCTGCAAAGGCGTATGAGTTTTGCAGGAATACCAAGCTCAGACATTGTTTCATAGAGTTTCTCCCGTATCGGACTATCGAAGGCTGCTTTATAATCGATGAATAGATGATAGGTGTCGATTTGTTTTTCATGTGTCTTCTCCAGGATTTGGCGTAGCGTGAAAATCTGGTCAGTTGTCGATTTTCCAGGCACCTTTTTTAAATATGGGACATAGTACACTGAGACTCCATGCATTCATCTAACCAAATTTTGCTAATGAGCTGATGCATGCACCTTATCAGCTCATCGCCGCCAGCCTTAAACAGCTCCCCCGGTAATCCATCGGCTCCTGCGGCTTTGTTGTTCTTAAGCCGAGCAATAGATGTTCTGACCTCGTCTTGGTTAGGAGGGGGGCAATCGACGTCGTCGTCTACATTGTGATCGATTGCCCCATCGTCATCGGATATCTCAGGTACTAGTAGCGCGGAGAAATGCTCTCTCCATATTCCCAACATGCTCTGAACATCTGCGACGAGATTTCCGTCCTTGTCTTTACACAAGGGGTCCCTGAACCATGTCCATTAGTTCCGTTTTTAACTTTTTGGTAGAATTTTCGGGCTTCGATCTTCCTTCTGTATGTCTCAATTTTCTCACTCTCGCGCTTTCTCCACTGCCGTTTCTTACGCCTAAAGAGACGGTTTACCTCCTTTCTCTTCTACCTATACCGCTCAGTTGCAGCTCGCGTTGCAATTGACTGAAGCATTACCATACGTGCAGCGTTCTTTTCGTCATTTGCTATGCGACACTCTTCATCGTACCACGGTTTATTGCGAAGCGGTTTTTCGAAACCAAGTACGGTTGTTGCAGCAGTTTTTATGGAGTCGGAAATGGGTTTCCACTGCGCATCAGGATCGTCATCGGGAGGGGGTGGGTTCTGTGCCAAAAGTAGCGAGAGCTTCCTTGAGTAGGCTGTGGCTACCTCTGGTAATTGCAGCTTTCCGATGTCCAGCTTCCTCTGCTTCTGGTTTCGTACGATTTTCGCTCTACTTAATCTTGTGCGAACCTTTGCTGCTACCAGGTAGTGATCAGAATCGATGTTAGCTCCTCTGATCACTCGTACGTCCATTACACTGGATGAGTGCCTTCCATCAATTACCACGTGATCAATTTGGTTCTTAGTTCTTTGATCAGGGGATACCCAAGTAGCCTTGTGGATGTCTTTATGCTGGAATCTTGTACCACTAATGACCATGTTTTTTGCCGCGGCAAAGTCAATCGGTCTCATACCGTTGTCGGAACTGTCAGCATGTAGACTGAAATTGCCAATAGTTGGATTAAACACATTCTCCCTTCCTACTTTGGCATTAAAATGTCCTAGTACAATCTTAATGTCATGGCCAGGGCAGCGGTCATATGTTTCCTCTAGGAGCTCATAGAATATGTCTTTGGCATCATCATCTTTCTCTTCTGTCGGGGCATGCACACAAATTAGAGAAATATAAAAATATTTCGCTTTTATGCGGATTGTGGCTATTCGTTCACTCACAGGATTGAACCTAGAGACTAGATGTCGTAGTTTATTGCCAAATACAAATTCGCAACCAAATTCATGTTTTTTTCCTATGTCAACTGTAGTATATGTCGCAGTTTCCCTTTCTTGTGCAGCCATGTCCTGTCCATCGCATTTCCTTGATTGCGGTAATGTCAGCCTTATAACTTTCGAGGACATCTGCCAGTTGGATACTTGCACCGGATCTATATAGAGTTCTTACATTCCAAGTGCATATCCGTAAATCGTGGTCCTTATAACGTTTGCGGGGGTCGTCAACAAATAGGGGTTGATTATGTTTTCTGTTTAGTTTTTGTATTTTCACTGCCATTATGAACGGTGGCGGGAGGCAAACCCAGTCCACTAATTGTGTAACTAGCCGTTCCAAAACCCTCACAATTTCCCTGAGCAAGGCCGGATATTCAGCCGAAAGGCGAGTTTCGTTACAAATCTGTTAACCATATCGTCAGATGCAATCGTGTTGTAATTGTTTTACGAATTTTTATGGTGGTTTCAAAATTCCTACCCTGGTCTGAATGAACACCAGAACGGCATATCCTGTTATCCACGAAGTCTTTACTTATGGTATTTATGTGCACCAGAGTTGTCTTGCTGCATCTGGCCACGACTTCTTCGCATTGGCCCCTTAACTGTCATACATTGTGTGCAATTTTCTATGGTTTTGGTTATGTTTGTGGATGTCCCACACTCGGGACGTTATGGAATTCCGCCATTATCTCTTTTTCCTTAGGGAAGGTACCACAATTAGGTTTTTGACTATTTTACCATCCTCACTTTCCCATAACCGGTATAGGGCAGCCATTTAATCATTTTAGGCTGTTTCACTGGGCGCAATATGCTGTCATCAGGGGGTTTTCTGAGGCGGGTTGGTGTTTTATATTTTTTTTTTGATATTTGCCAGTGTAGGGTCGCTTCGTTGTGGCGTTGACCAGTCTTCGTTGGATTTCAATTCGAAGCAAACGGAGGTCAATGATGCTTTCTTTCACCATAGCTTTTGAGCAGTGTTTGCATTTCAGCCTTCGTGGACGACTTGACTGCATTTGCATTACCGTGTTTCCTGCTTTTCTGTGCTCAATATTGAAGTCATAGCTCAGCAACCTTTCAATCAGCCGAGCAAGTTGGCCTTAGGGGTTCTTAAATTGCAGTAGCCACCTTAGGGCTGCATGATCGGTTCTTAACTGAAAAGGCAAATACAGATACTTGGGGTAGTGTTTGGCACACTCTATGACTGCCAGTAGCTCTCGTCTCGTAACACAGTAGTTTCTCTCTGTCGTTGAGAGTAGTACTCTATTTCTTTTACCCCACTATAATTTTTTCCTGAGCTGTAGTACCCTATAACTTTTTCCTGACCATTGATTACTTTCAACAGGGTATGCAAGCAAAGGAGGTGCATAAATATACCTTCAGCTGATGGAATTACTTTTCATGTTTTACGGCCGATTTTTCATTGTCAACTCGTGAGACTTGCAGCCACTGCACACTGGGACATTTAAAAAAATACCGGAGAAAATTTCCAAAAATCGAAGCAGTAATCCACATAAAATAAGTGACTTACATAGTGGCCAATTCACCACGGAGGTTGAAAATTAATGGTTTTGAAGGTTCCATGTACGTTGTTCATCAGACAAGGGGCCCAAAGTTGAGTATTGTTTCAATACATGCATGCAGGCTAATTTTGGGCTATTTTTAGTAGATGTGTGTTATATGAAGATTTTGTTTCTGGTTGTTTTAAACTTTTTTTTAATTATTTTGTGTTTTAAAAGCTACGATATTGTGTATTAAGTTAATTTAATTTACGTAAGGTTGCTAGTTCAATTGCAATGCAAGGAATTGACTAAAAATATTAATTTTTTTAATCTTTAGTGGACCGACAAAAATTAGGACCGGCGCGCGATTTTCACTTTTGAACACTGTAGACCCTAACCGAAGTCACTGATTTTATTCGTTACCCTTTACTACCATTTGCTGAAGGAATTTTTTTTAAACATTGGTACAGTATCATATTTAAATACAAAATACTTGTGTAAGGATTGCTTTCTTTTCTACATTACTGTGTCGGAATTTAGGTCTGGCAATACCATAAAATAATGTCAAACTAAAATTTCGATATTGGATATAAAAACAGCCGTGTAAACAAATACGCGGCATTATATATCATATATACAGAGCTCGCAATAATTGGTCTCTCTGGTGCTTGATGTCAGAAAAAAACCACTCTTTCACTGACACGATGCGAAACTGTCGCGAAAAAACCCTAAAACTTCGTTCTTCTTTGACTTGCTCTTCGCTCAACCGACAACCGTTTTTGTTCGCTCGCTCGACTCATGTGTTCACTTGAGACCCTTTACTTCGTCAAAATTCGTCAGACGGTCTTCTCAGCATGTTTGTGTGTTACGCGTGGGGATAAGTCATTAATAATTGTTAAACTAAATTCCTAATATTTTAGTTATAATCAAAAATACTTAAGTTTTGAAGATTATTTTAAGGTTTTTATTATTTAATTTTATAAGCATTGAACAAAATACACGAAGATTAATTTTGTTTGGCCTGTACACATATCTGTCTTTTATTTTAAATTTACGACTTCTCCCTTCGTCTTTAAAGGTCTATTTAGTCCTGACGGTTGACGGTGGACGGTGGACGGTAGACAATCAGCTGTTTGAGTTGGGGTTGCATTTTGCATGTGTTAGAGGGAGACAACTAAAATTGACGGTAGGCGACGGTGGACTTCTGCAGGTTGCAGAATCTACCGTCACCGTCAACCGTCAAGAGCGATCAGCTGTTTATTGTTATTGTTTAAACGTCGATATTTTGTGCGCGAAAATTGTTTGTAAAAAGTTAAAGTGCAAATAAGTATGAACAATATTCTTTTGAATGAAGACAGCCTAATTGTTTTAGTACAACACAATGATTTGTTGTATAATAAAACAAATAAGGACTATAAAAATATTCAAAAGAAAAAAGAAGTATGGGAGACAATTGGAAAGGAGATAGGAGCAACTGGTAAGAGAATACAGAAAGAATATGGTAAAGGCATAAGTAAGTAAATTAAATAAATTTGTAATCAACCAGGTGATGCATGCTGCAAAAGGTGGGCGTCTCTGCGAGATAAGTATTGCAGAGAAGTGCGAAGGATGGCCTGCAGCTCTGGAAGTGGGGCAGTCACACAGACAAAATGGCAGCACTTCGAAAGTTTATCTTTTTTGAGTGGACACATGCGTGGAGGAAGGTAAGTGCATAATAACATTTTATTTTACATATGTAAGTAAATAATTGTTAATAATTTAGGCAGCGCTCAAACTTTTCTTTCGAAAAGGAGGACACGCTTTTTCCGCCATGGCAATATTTAGACGACATGGAGGTTTTTACTGCGTCGACACCATTGCCATCTCCAGTGTCTGTTGCGTCGCCATTGCCATCTCCAGTGTTTGCATCGGTGGGATTCACAGGATCCACTTCCACGAGCTCGCAGTCGCAACAGCGAAGACACGAAGTGGCACATGATGAGCAATCGGGAACCTCATCAAGTTCGCTGTCGCAAAAACGACGACGTGAAGTGGGTCATGATGAGCCAACTGCTACTTTTGTCGAAATTAGCAAATCCATTAAAGAATTTATGGAAAAAGACGATACTCCGGCAGACATACGGGCGCACAGCTTTGCCAAATTTGTAGAAGGCTGCCTCACAGGAATGGAGGCGAAAAAACAGATGAAAGTAATTGGCGATTTAACGCAGGTACTAATTACTGCCCAAAATGAAGATATTAATTAAAATTAAACCAAAGAAAACAATAAATGAATTGAACTGAAATTGAGTAAAATAAATTATTGTTTATTATTATAATTGTTAGATAAAAAGTGAGTATGTATATAAACACTTGCATACAGAGTAAGGTATTAAAATTTATAATTATAATTTGGTTGCTGTCTATGCACAAGACGATTTTCAGCAATGAGGTAGTGCGTTACCCGAGATAATATGTGGCTGGAGTTTGTAGCTGAAACGGAAAATAATCGTGTTCAATATCATTATTTAACAAATTTAGCACTTAAACAAGTAATACCATTGTTACCACCTAACTTTTTGGCTGGAAAGCCACTGCTCCTTCTGTAACAAAATAGTTTACAAGCTTATTTCGCTGCTGAAGAGAGCTACATGAGTTTCTACGAGCATGTGAAATTATAGACCGCAAAGGGCCACCACTATTCTCCAGTTCCTTTCTCCACTTACAATAATGTTATTGACAAGCGCTCATCGGCATTTATCATCTGTTTTGGTTTGGTAATATGCACCTTTATGCTGGCCAATAACACGTCGTACAAATTCCTCGTCATCCTGGTGTGTAGCAAAAATTGTTCCGGGTCCATAGCCTTCATTTTACAAAAATAGTTTTTAAAATAATTTTGTGATGCCCTTTCAGCATTTAATGGCTGAGCGCGCCACCGTCGCTTTCTCATTTTCCTATTGCGCAGATATTGGTATAAACCCACATACGCATTAAATGCCACCACTAACTTCTTCTTATTTTTCATTTTGAAAATTGCTCTTTTATTTTTTTCAACACGACCACTTTTTAATTTTATTTTGTACAAATGCCCTGCGATCAGCTGTTTTTGTTTTGTTTTGTCTTACCGTCGTCTACCGTCATCACTAAACGCACAATATTGAGTCTAACGTCAACCGTCAACCGTCAGCCGTCAACCGTCAGGACTAATTGGGCCTTAATGCTTCGCCTGTGACGAAATATCAAAGGCAACAACATAAGGCAATCCCAACAATAAAAATAAACACCTTTTTTGTAGACCTTTTGCTTGCTTTGCTCACTTACTGACTCTCAGTAGCTGAGCGACGAACAGTTCTGTAAGCAGTCAGTAAGAGACCGATTCGTGTGTTACGCTCAACCCGAAACCGACAACACGAACGAAAAGAAAAAGAGGGTTGCTGTTCAGACACTGAGCGATTACGTTTAATTTTTTTCGGTCTTTTGAGTGAGCAGACCTGGCAGAAAATTTTGGTTGAGCATATTTTGCGAGCTCTGCATGTATAGTGGTGGTCATATAATTAGGGACACCAGTTTTCATTTTGAAGATTGGTATTTTGTTTTTTTAATCAAAATAGGAAATATTTTTTTCATGAAGTATATTTGTTTTTCTTATATTTTAAAGTATTTATTTATTAAAAAAGAACGTAACAAATTTTTCATATAAAATTATATGATTTTGACTTGGACATCTAATTAAGGACACTTAAATCTGTTGTTCTTTTACATATTACAACTTGTTTTATTAACTTAAAATTAACTGTGTATTTAAATCTAATGTTTAATAGGGTACCCCTTTGATGCAAGCACAGCCTTGCATCTCCGTGGAAGACTTTCAACTAGATGTTCACATCGGTCAATGGTAATATTCTGCCATATTTGTTGCTTATTATTGAATAATTCGTCGGCATTTTTGCTTGATTTCTTTCCTAAAGCCCTCTCCACATCTGCCCACAGATTTTCAATCGGGTTTAAATCGGGGCTCTGTGCCGGCGATTCCAAAACATTTATTTTTTTCTCCAGCAAACCACGATTTAACGCTCGTAGCAGTGTGCTTTGGATCGTTGTCCTGTATAAAAACGAAAGGAGCTGGCATGTGTTCGTCCGCATATGGTTTCATTGTATTTGCCATAATATTTTTATACAAATGTTGGTCCATTTTCTGATTTATCCTACGAATAGGTCCTACACCAAACCACGAAAATGCAGCCCAAACCATAATATTTCCTCCATCATGCTATATTGTCTTTAATGTATACCATGGGTCGAGTTCTTTGTTTGGAGGACGTCGAACATATTTTTTGCAATCTGATCCAAAAAAGTTGAATTTGGAATCATCACTCCAGAGTAAATGTTTCCAAAACTGCAAGGGTTTTTCAGCATGTTCCTTTGCAAATTTAATACGACTTTTTAAATTTTTTTTTGTGGTTTTTTTCTTGCAATGCATCCACGGAGTCCACCTTCAAGTAATCGACGCCTTACGGTTCGCGTTGATATTTCACCGCTAATGTGTGCCGGTAATTCACTGTGAATTTGTTTTGAACTCAGAAAAGGATTTGCCTTGCTCGTTCTGCAAGTTAGGCGATCATCTGCTTTAGTAGTTTTCCTTGGCCGGGGCTTCCTGCTTTTGTTCTCAACGCTTCCACTGCTTCTGTAATGGACAATAGCATTGTGAACCATTGACTTAGAACACAAAAGTTCCGTTGCAATTGCCCTAATCGACTTTTTTCCTTTATGTACTTGCAAATTATAATCTTGCGCAGTTCCGGAGTACAACTATTTTTACGGCCCATGTCTACAAATAATGTTACTTAAATTGTCATGTTTAAAAGTGATTTCAATATTTTATTTCACTTACCGTTTTTTAATTTTTTTTTAATAAGAATTTAAAAAAATATCGTCCCTAATTATGTGACCAAGTGAAGACAACTCCAAAATGCGACTGTTTCAATAAACTCAAATTTTGTTTTCTAAGCTGCAGTGATATTTGCTGTAAGATGCTTGAGTACTGTTATAATCTACCGTTACAATACACTGTAGGCTCATAAAGTAGCATCAGAGACTAAACACATAAATTACAATTCAAGTATTTAATTTTTTCAATTTGTCCTTAATTATGTGTCCACCACTGTATATGTATATAACGTGTTTTTCAATAAGAGCGCTACAAAAGTTTTTTTAAATAAAACAAAACCGGTTTTAGATACCAATGAAATTCTTTATTCCTGTGAAAGTACGTTCGATGCCATTATGTATCGAACTCGATTTCTTTTGCATGGCCACCACGGTCACGCTTGCAGAAGTCCAGACGCTGAACCCAATTTTCGACGGTTTTCAAGCATAAATCGGCCGATACTGCTGCAATTTCACGTTCGATATTCGTACGAAGTTCGTCAATCGTCGCTGGCATGTTGACATAGGCCATAGAATTGACGTAGCCCCACAGGAAATAATCTAACGGCGTCAAATCGCACGATCGAAGCGGCCAATCGACTGGGCAATTTCGTGAGATAACACGTTCACCAAACTTGGTTTCCAATAAATTGATTGTGGCATTCGCTGTGTGGCTTGTGGCGCCGTCCTGTTTGAACCACATGTCCTCCAAGTCCATATTATCCAATTGGGGCCAAAAATATTCGGTTATCATTGAACGGTAGCGATTCGCATTCACAGTAATGTGCCGGTCTTGATCATCACGGAAGAAGTACGGCCCAATGACGCCGCCGGCCCATAAACCGCACCAAACCGTAATTTTTGCGGGATGCAATGATGATTCATGGATTTCGTGTGGATTGCTGTCTGACCAATAACGCATATTTTGCTTATTGACGAAGCCATTCAGCCAGAAATGAAATTCAGAAATTGGACGTAGCACTCTTAAAGTTGAGGCCACTGACTCCAAATTTCGGTAGTAAATTTTAATAATTTCGACTCGTTGTTGGCTCGTAAATCTTTCCATGATGAAATGGCAAACTTTACTGAAGAGAAATGTCAAAAGAGCGGGAAGAAATATGGCGCCGTTTGCTGTCCCTATCGATTTACTTTTGTAGCGTCTCTGTTGAAAAACCCTTTATATCCCAGGCTTCGCAAAGAATCTGATGGATAGATTTAGTACAATTATGCAGACTTTATCAAGTGGAAAAAATATCAATGATGAAGCTTTTGGATATTTCAGTAAAAAACAGCTGAGCTTAGAAAGCTCAAGTAGAAAGTAGAAAAGTACAACTGGCACAGAATGCCTCCCAGCGTTTATAAGATTTTGGTACAAGGCTCGGAGGCCATCCAGGCTGAAATTTTACCAATAGGCGTTGTATCTAAAGAAGCTCAAGAAGCTAGTAATAAAAATGATAAGCACTTTCGGTTGAGTAACACGAGGAAGGTCAGCAGAAATGCCAATACAACCGATTGAATGAATCCATATGCTGCTAGTGCCGGTGGAGGTTTCAAAATTACTTTGCGCAGTGGAAGAAATGCCCGCCAACCAAAAAGAAGAAATGTGAAAATGCAGCGGAACAGCTCGAGGAAAGCACCGAAGACGAGATGATGAAAATGCCGAACCATCCGATTTGCTTTGTTTACATTGCAAATCTCTTTCGAACTGTCAAGTTCATATGTGTTTTGTTTTGGTTTGTTTACATTTATTGTTAGTATACGTATGTGTTGGATTTGACACAACGTAAGTGAGAAGCAAAAACAAAATGTATGTTGTTATCATCAATTTGTCATTAACTACAACAACAACTACTGCGTCTACCATGATTATTTTTACCGTGTGTCGAAAGTAATGATATCTATAATAACATCTAAATCTTGTATGGCTACAAATTCCCAAACTTTTTATTTATTTTATAAATCCTTAATAAAATTGGTAGAAAAGTTTAAAACGTTAAACCTTGTTAAGAAAAGACTTTTTATGGGAAAACGTAAAATTACACATGATCTTCCCTCCGTTAAGTTAGTTATCGAAATCATGATCGAAAAATGAAATCGGGGCATCCAAAAACCTATGAAACGATACCCATAATTTTTTATTTAACACACCCCTCAATACTCGACCCACCCTAAGATGGAATAAACAATGCAAGATATAAGCTCAGCATCCTCAAAAACCTACCGACTAATGATTTTAAAGTCAAAAACAACGACGTTATTAATTTTGTCCGGTTATTTTTTAAATCTCTCCCAATGTGCACAAACCGTCTGCAGTACGTGCAGAGTCCTAGAAAACTGCGTAATTCATGGAGGTTGTGTGGTCAGGGCCAATGTTTTACTGTCAGGATTTTGTCATCATCGGTGGAAATGCCATCTGCTGTCACTCGACGTCCCAAGTATTTTACATATTTCTGGAACAGAGAACACTTCTTCGGACTGGATCCAGCTGCGGTTATACGTTGAAGGACTTCCTTAGGATTCTTCAGGTGTTCATCGAATGTTTTCCTCATGGCAATTATGTGGTTTAGGTACACCGGGCATGTTCGCCAATGAAGTCCTTCCAACACGCACTCCATTAATCGCTCAAAGGTGGCTGGAGCATTACAGAGCATAAATGGCATTACTTTGAACTGCTACAGACCATCCCCTATGCTGAATGCAGTTTTCTCTTTGCCTTTCTCGCTGATTTCTACTTGCCAATAACCACTTTGCAAGTCCAGCGTGGAGAACCATTTTGTTCCTGCCAACGTATCCCATGCGGCATCAATTCTTGGTAGTGGATAACTGTCCTTGTTGGTGACGTCGTTTAGCTTTCTATAGTAAACGCAAAATCGGGTATTTCCGTCTTTCAGTTACAAGTTTCTTCACCTTCTGGGCGTCTATTTTAGTGGTTTCTGGGCGTCTATTTGAGAGGTTTCGCTTCCCTTGTGTCGATTTCATGCTATATTGTTGATATTCTACCTTGGCATTGTGTCTTCAGGGCGAAGGAAGCTCCATAGGCTTGAAGAAGGTTCGATTACACCATCCTTCTGCATTTCAGCTACAAGTTTCTTCACCTTCTGGGCGTCTATTTTAGTGGTTTCTGGGCGACTATTTTAGTGGTTTCGCTTCCCTTGTGTTGATTTCATGCTATACTATTGGTATTCTATCACGGCATTGTGTCTTCAGGGCGAAGGAAGACGCATGCTTCCACAGTAATTGTTTTACCTGATTTCTATCAGATGAGTTTAGTTCTCGCATCCACTCACTCAGATGCAACTCCAGTAGTGTCTGCTCATTTTCTGATAGTTTGCTGGAGTCAGAATTACCTTCACAGTTGTTGACCGCCTCGGCTGGAGTACATTCTGCAATATCTGTGCGGTCGCCGATCACCGCCTCGTTGTTGGGCAGTTTTAGGACTCGTATGGGCAAATATCCCTCATTATAAGTTTTTACTAAAGCTTTGGTGGTGATGAAATTATTGTTTTTTATACTTTCAGGTTCTCCCTCAATTCAGGCCCACATTATGGTTTCAGAGTTTGGTGGCAATTTTACATGTTTTTAGCGATAAGCCTTCTAATAAGTATTGTATTGTCGAATCGCACGTTGAGTGGAATTTCCACATTAGCCCACGTCATAAACTGCTGCCCCATATACACCTTGAGGCCTGGGCAATCATAAAAACTGCGCCAATTATCACCTCATCTACAATGTCGGCGACAATAAACATGTGATAACAGAGTTTTTACACTTCGACAACTGTAAATATTCGCCCCTGAATAATATCGACCACTATAATTTCGTTATCTGGGTCCACAGATACCGCTGCACAAAAGTAAAGACACCATTAAATTTGTGAGCAAAATACCATTCATTTGAGTACCACATTTTGCTGTTTTTAGTCGTCTCTAACTGGACCCGTGTTTTGGACCCTGTGGGCTCCATAGGTCCGTCCGGCAAAACAAAAATATATTTTTCGTGTTCTTAATTTTTTACCTAATTTCGTTTTTTTTATCAAGTTTTGAGCTGCGCCCGAGCTCCGGCAATTTTGCCGCTACTAGGTTATATTATATTATATTTGTTATATTTGCCGCTACTAGGTATATTTTTGATGTGGCCGTCGGTGGTGCAATGGGTAGTGTGCGCGCCTCTTGTACAGGAGGTCCTGGGTTCGATCCCTGCTCCAACCACCTTAAAATTTCTTTCGACGACGGTCACCTCGCTTAGTGACGGCGACACTATCGAGTATATAGCCATGATAAAAGTTTCTCAAAATACCGTTCGGAATCGGTGTAAAACTATAGGTCCCAATCAATGAGTGAGAACTGGAAAGCGCACAGCTCAGTGATTGTGAGAAGTTCTCCCCGGTCCCTTCATGGGATGTAATGGGAAACCATTTTTTTAGGTTATATTTGATATACATATTATTGTATTATTCACAAACTTTTATAAACATTTTGACTCCTTATCGCTCACCTGAACGCTTTGTTTTAAAAACTATACAGCAACCAAAAATTCGTGGTTGCCAATAGAACCATTAACAAGGAACTGAAGTTGCTGTCAGTTGACGTATGTAATAACTTTTCGTCAGCTGGCAACTCAACTGAGATACGGTTGCTATCGATAATTGACCCATTAATTTAACGGAGATTCATTTGGTGTAGTATAATTTACCCTCTTGTAGCCACGTTTTCGGGGCTCTCTGCAGATTCGTGCAATATGGTCTGGGCTTATTTGCGCCTGATAACGCTTTGGTGAGTTTTTGGCTCACTTCTTTAAGATCGTTTATGGCGCCCTTCAAATCTCCTGCTCCGACTCCATTTCAAGTTTCGTAACTTTTTGTATTTGAGGCTTGAACACAAATTTCGTTGTCTCTTGTGCTAATGCAAATGAAACGGTTTCGGTGAATGTAGTTTATTTAGTGTCACAAGTCACATGTTTTATGTCAGGATCACGGTTTCCGTTGACTAATGTATCGATCTTAAACTGATCCAACAATGGGTGAGACTCACCAGGATAAGTCATCAATACCAAGCTTCCACCTGGGTCGTGAAATCCTGTAACGTATCATTTTTCTTCTGCACTCGGCCTCTTAATTCCATGGGGTATAACTCTTTCTTGTGATCGCCGCCATACTTGTATTGTAACGCAGCCAGTATTTCATCGCAATTGTTTCTGGCACCGATGGGAATGTTTTATAGTTACTGTTCCATAGGCTTTTGATTGCGACCATTCCGAATAGGAATTTTAAATGGAAGTTTTCAACGAATCTTTCATCCATGTTCTCTTCGACTATCTCAAACTTATGTTCGACCTGTTCGATCTTCTGCTCAAATTTCTCGAACTCCAGTTCAACCTTTTGAATTGATCGTTCTCTTGAATCTAGATGTTGCTCACAACTTTCGAGATTTCTTGCAGTTTCTCATTCGTTGCATTTGATGTTTCCTGTATAATTCTAGAATTTTGCCAAATTTCTTTTCCAGTTTCTCGTCCATAAATTTTCATTCATAATTCTTGAATTTTCGTTGAATTTCCTTTCAAGTTTTCGTCCATAATTCTAAAATTTTTGTCCAATTCATGGCAGCAAACATTGTAGAAACATCCATAGTACCAGTTGCTTCCTTTGCAGATAAACTGCAATTTCTCCATCATGGCAGCAAACATTGTAGAAACATCCATAGTACCAGTTGCTTCCGTTGCAGATAAACTTGCATTCAAACTCGTATGTGTTTATGTCAATGTTTGGGCGCTTAAATTCTTCTATCAGTCTTTTCTGTAGCTCTACCTTATTATCAGCCGTTGGTGGATCAAACTTGCTCAACTCCTTTTTAGTTGTTCGACTTTCAAATTTTATCATCATCAAATTTTATCGTTATCGTTGTCCTTTATTCGTGATCCCAATTCTGAAACCAATATTACGAATTTTTAGTACTGTTTTATTCCCCGTTAATAAAACAAAGTTCGTTTTAAATTACGATAATTACAACAGTTTTACTTCCATCTCTTTTACTTATACAGTACAACAGTTTCCGTTATTTACACCACTTAACATTCACAATTGTCTATATTCAACCTTTTCACGAATAGTTCGCGTTTCTTACTTTCCGGCATTTAGTCACAGGTTGACCCAGAATTCCAAAATCCACCACTATTTATACCAACTCACCATACTCAGAGGGTGTAATTTATCGTTCTCTCGAAGTGGGTAGAACACCCTAGATTACATTGTTGTAGTCGAAAAATGTATCAACGTTCTTGTAAATTGTATCGGTTAGAGGCAAGCATATTGAGTTGATCGCTACCCACGAAATGTCTGTATCACGTCAAATTTTCCTGCAATGGTAGGAATTGACGCTACTCTTAAGTGTGCGTCTGTTAAGTACATGCAAAAAATTTTATGTTTACATACAGGTACATATGGCTGGACGCATCTGTTAGTGTGCCATATCTACCTGTTTCTGTGTTCTCATACAATACGATATTTTGGTTTCAACCATTTTGCAGAAATAATCATTCATTACTTATTTTTTGAATTCTGAGCGAGGGAAAATTTTTACAATACTACTACTACTCTAGTACTATTGAAACAATTTATTACTCATCATATGCAACCCAAAACAAAAAATTATAATTCTTGACAAAATGAGATACCTGCACTAAATTGTGAATAAGCGCGAAACGCGTCCATCGATTTTTATGATCCATGTCTCATATTGTTCATAAGTCATGTGACTTTAGGAAAAACTAATAAAACTTTGCACTTTCTTTAATCTCATGATTGTTTTAAAATAAAAAGTTCTAATTTTTTAAGCAAAAAGAAAATATTTTTTCTTTACTTTTTGTATGTATAACTGCGAAACTGTTGATTATATTGCGAAATGGTATAGGAATAAATTAATGGTATTGTTATTCTAAATTTTTCTAAACCTATTCGGACAAAATCGGACACATCGTTCTCGAGTAATGATGACATATACGTACGGTATTGCGCAAAACCTAAGCAACTTTTGTAGCAGGTTCTTAAAATAAATATTAATTTAAAAAGATATCAATTAAAAACAAAATAAAAGACAGTCGCCCTTATTCCCGTTGTCGTCAATACAATATCGACACCATTTTTATTGGCGACTTGAAGGCATTTGGACAAAAAAAATTTTGCGTAATGTTTTCAGAGGGTTGTTTTTGGATCATATACATCAACAACTTTATGGTTGTCGATGTGACAATACATTTATAATGTTCTAAAGTTGGCAAAAATCTGATGACGACGTCGACGACGACAACGGGAATAAGGCCGAGTATTTCATTTGTTTCATTATTGGCAACATAAATATTTGCAAAATACAAAATCGAAAGTCATAACGGTAAAATTTGTGACGAAAACAATATATATTCAAATCTAAGCACCTTTCGTTTTTTCGATATTGTTTCTATTCTCGCACGAAAGTAACGGGTATTTTCCAAGACATGAAGAGTTATTGCAAAGAAAATTTAATTATTCTTCCGTTGTGATCCATAGTGAACCGCGAGAGCATCAATTGTTTATTAAAACAATCAGACGTAAAATATGCGATAGACATTTTAAATTGTTCATACTGGAGGCATATAATGGAGGTCAGTCACAATGTGAAATAGCCAAAGAATATGGCGTGAACAAGAACATTGTGTCACGGTTAACAAAAATGTATAAAAGGATGGGTTCACTTGATACTACCAACAACGGTAGACGGCCTCGCAAGACATCTGAGCTAACAGACCGAGAAATTAGCAAGTTGGTAAAGCAATACCTTTTATCTCTTGGAACTTAACATACACCATTGTACTGTTCGGAGAAGAGCCGCGGAAAATGATTTGAAAAGTTATGTACCATGTAAAAAACCAATGCTTAGAAAAAACCATTTGGATAAACGGTTGGTACAGAGCGTGATTAGTTCAAAGACCATAAAAAAAGTTTTTGGTCCAATTTTTTTTCTATAATAGCATTGGCGACAAAATATAAGCACTGGAATGAAACAAAAAATGGTCATCTGTGCTGTTTAGTTAGTAATCCAAATTTAATTTATTCGGCTATGATGGGAAGTAACACGTTCCCCGCAAAATAGAAAAACGGCTGGATCCACACTTCTGTAAGAGAACTGTGAAGCATGGCGGAGGAAGTGTGATGGTCTGGGCGTGTTTCTCTGGCAACGGTATTGGGACCCTTTGTGTCATTGACTGCATTATGGGCCGTGTCATGTATAACAACATCTTAGAGAGTGTAATGATTCCGTACACAGAATGGAACATGCCGCTTCAATTCGAGTTACAACACGACAATGATCGAAAACGCACTTCGAAGTTGGTCACGGACTATTTAAAGATGAAAACGGTTTCAGACGGTTGAATCCAATCCAGACTTGAATCCAATTGAAAATCTTTTTCAAATCCTCAAACGCAAAGTTGGTGGAAGGCATTCCAGCAACCGCGAATATCTTTTAAAAACTATAAAAGACGAATGGAAATCTATTCCGTTATAAACAATAACCAAGCTCATGAAATCCATGCCGAAACGTTGTCAGCAGGTTTTAGACAATAAAGGTTTTTATACAAAATATTAAAAATTTGGTTAGGTTTAGCGCACCTGAAATTTGAGTATATCGTTACCTTAATTTAGAAAGGAAGTAACTAACCATTTTTTTCGAAATGACATTTTTCATATTCGTATACAAAAACATAAAATACATCGTTACTGCAACAATTAGTGTCTGTGCACGCAAAATTTGTCTCCGCTTTTTAATTTAAACTGCATTAAAATACTTGGTGAATATTTGTATATCAGGGGGCGCCTCTGGTTTCACTTAGGTTTTTAATGTTATCTTGTGCTAAATACACTTCTTACTGGCGCACCAGCTCTGTGTAAATCATTCGTCGAGTTTAAAAGTGCTGCCACAACCATTTAAAACCATTTCGAAACCCCTGGTTGCATTCCATTTTGTTCTCAATTTAAGTTTACCCAGTAGTACAAAATACAAGTATAGGATTAGTATGGTGCCATACAATTAGTACTCCACACAGACAACTGTAGAAATTAACATGGTGATGTAATACTTACTTACTTATCCGGTCTCGGACAACCCCGGGGGGTCAGGGACCTTACAAAACGAAGATAACATACATATTTCGCCAACCAGTTCGATCTTTTGCTTTATTTCTCCAGTTGGCGATACCAGCGGAGTCTTGGTCTTCCTATTTTTCGTCTTCCTTCGAGTTCGGTTTCGAATTCCCTTCGTGCTGGTTCGTCTTCATCCATTGTACTGACATGGCCTAGCCAGCGCAATCGCGTTATTTTGATCCGCTTAACTATGTCAATGTCAGGATAAAGCTCATACAGCTCATGATTCATGCGTCGCCGATACTCGCCGTTGTGCACTATAGGGCCAAAAATTTTTGGAGTATTTTTCTCTCGAAGACTCCCACAGATGTTTCGTCTGCTTGCGATATGACCCAGGATTCTGCGCCATTAAGCAAGACAGGTTGAATGAGAGTCTGTTACAGCTGGACTTTTGTTACTCGAGAGAGGGCTTTATCTCTAAAGTGTTTGCTTAGCCTAAAATAACATCTATTCGCAAGCACAATTGTCCGCTTGATCTCAAGGCTGACGTTGTGTTTGTTTACGGCAGATCCGAGGTATATAAATTCGTCCACTACCTCGAAGTTATAACGGTTATCAACGATCACGATTTGGTTTAATCGCGTGGAGGCCCTGTTCATTGAAACAATTAAGTTTGGCTTGTCCTCATTTACCGTCAGACCCAATTTTGCTGACTCCTTCTCAATTCTCGAAAAACCCGCAGTAACTTCTCTAATTGTGCGGCCAGTGATATCTATATCATCAGCATACGCGAGCAGCATGTGACTTTTGCTGCTGATGGTTTTATTCATGTTGACTGCAGCTTTTCTCATTATCATCTCCATTAAGATGTTAAAGAGACCGCACGATAGGGTGTCACCTTGCCTGAGGCCTCGCTTAGTTTCGAAAGTTTCGGTAATATCCTTACCAACTTTCACTGCGGATTTGGTGTTCGTCAAGGTCATCCTACAAAGGCGTATGAGTTTTGCAGGAATACCAAGCTCAGGCATAGCTTCATAGAGTTTCTCCCGTATCGGACTATCGAAGGCCGCCTTATAATCGATAAATAGATGATACGTGTCGATTCGTTTTTCGTGTGTCTTCTCCAGGATTTGGCGTAGCGTGAAAATCTCCAATCGCCGGGCATGCATTCATCTAAATTTTGCTAATGAGCTGATGCATGCACCTTATCAGCTCATCGCCGCCAGCCTTAAACAGCTCCGCCGGTAATCCATCGGCTCCTGCGGCTTTGTTGTTCTTAAGCCGGGCAATAGCTGTTCTGACCTCGTCTTGGTTAGGAGGTGGGCAATCGACGTCGTCGTCCATATTGTGATCGATTGTCCCATCGTCATTGGATATCTCAGGCGCTGAGAAATGATCTCTCCATATTTCCAACATGCTCTGCACATCTGCGATGAGATTTCCGTCCTTGTCTTTACAGAAGGGGGCCCTGAACCATGTCATTAGTTCCGTTTTTGGCTTTTTGGTAGAATTTTCGGGCTTCGTTCTTCCTTCTGTATGTCTCAATTTTCTCACTCTCGCGCTTTCTCCACTGCCGTTTCTTACGCCTAAAGAGACGGTTTACCTCCTGAGTAGGCTGTGGCTACCTCTGGTAATTGCAGCTTTCCGATGTCCAGCTTCCTCTGCGTCTGGTTTCGTACGATTTTCGCTCTACTTAATCTTGTGAGATTCTGCTACTAGGTAGTTATCAGAATCGATGTTAGCTCCTCTGATCACTCGTACGTCCATTACACTGGATGAGTGCCTTCCATCAATTACCACGTGATCAATTTGGTTCTTAGTTCTTTGATCAGGGGATACCCAAATAGCCTTGTGTGGATGTCTTTATGCTGGAATCTTGTACCACTAATGACCATGTTTTTTGCTGCTGCGAAGTCAATCAGCCTCATACCGTTGTCGGAACTGTCAGCATGTAGACTGAAATTGCCAATAGTTGGATTAAACACATTCTCCCTGCCTACTTTGGCATTAAAATCTCCTAGTACAATCTTAATGTCATGGCCAGGGCAGCGGTCATACGTTTCCTCTAGGAGCTGATAGAAAATGTCTTTGGCATCATCATCTTTCTCTTCTGTCGGGGCATGCACGCAAATTAGGGAAATATACAAATATTTCGCTTTTATGCGGATTGTGGCTATTCGTTCACTCACAGGATTGAACCTAGAGACTAGATGTCGCAGACTTTTGCCAACTACAAATCCTCAACCAAATTCATGTTTTTTTTCATGGCAACTGTAGTATATATCGCAGTTTCTTTTTCTTGTGCAGCCATGTCCTGTCCATCGCATTTCCTGGATAGCGGTAATGTCAGCCTTATAACTTTCGAGGACATCTGCCAGTTGGATACTTGCACCGGATCTATATAGAGTTCTTACATTCCAAGTGCATATCCGTAAATCGTGGTCCTTATAACGTTTGCGGGGGTCGTCAACAAATAGGGGTTGTTTATGTTTTCTTGTTCGTTTACGTATTTTCATTGCCATTATGAACGGGTGGCGGGAGGCAAACCCAGTCCACACTGTGTTTGCATTTTACCTACTGCCAGGATATTTGATTGCAGCCGCCCATTGTGAACCTGGATTTTCTTCTTTTAGTTTCTATCCGCCGTTGGCTCGTATGTTTGGCTCATCCGCCATCTAAGGACAAAAGAATATGCCCGATTGTTTGATGAGCTTCAGTGACATCAGTCACCTACTAAACCTGATTTTCTGCTCATTTGTTTCGCCTTCTCACTCTAGCTAGCTAACGGAGGTTTCCGAAAAGTCATTTCCCAGGACATACTGCGTGGAAGTAGTGAGCTGCTTGGACCGGCCAATGAAGGAATCATTTCTGGCCACTCCCAAGTGAATGGCTATCAGAAACTTTCCACCTCCACGGACAGTCCCATGTCCGGCGATGTAATACGCTAGAGAGAAATTGACACCTTTCTCCCACTTTTGAACTAGTTGTGTTCCAGTCCAACAGTACTAGTTCGGAGAATTTTGATGGTTCCGAATCATCGCTTTTGAACTAGTTCTATACTAGAGAGTATAAATATAGTCCTGTACTAGTGGTTTTAAGCTGGGATTGAACTGATTTTGTATGTTTTAATTGACAACATCGATATATTTTTTACTTCAAAATTGTTTACCACCAAAATAAGTTCGTTAGTTTAGTATTAATAGATAGTGGTGCTAGCTCTCACCACACGTCGTGGGGTAGTACTAGCTGTAGCCGCAGGGGTCAGACCGTAGTAGAATTCTTGAATAATTATTTAGGGAATTAGGGAAGAGGTATTGGATATAACAATTTGTTCTGAAAACCTTATAGATGAGATTCAAGGATGGAGGATTTCTAATGATAACTCATTCTCCGATCACAGATACATAAGGTTCATGATAACACGGCCACCGCCGAAACCGATAAGCTTCAGAAACAAGGCCAAGACAAAATGGACAAAGTTTGGAATACTCTAGTAGGGACGAATTGGAAGATAAACTGACAAGAATCACGCGAGCACTGGTAAAGTCTTTCGAAGACAGCTGCCCACTTCGAGAAAGGAAATCGGTACAGGAAAAACCCTGGATTACATGGGAAATACGAAATCTTGGTAAGATGGTCCATAGGCTTTACAACAGGGCTTCGGGTAAAACACTACCAGTATACTGGAGGACTGTAAAAGAAGTCTCAGTAAATACATCACAATTTTGAGAAAGGCGAGACGCAGCTCCTGGAAACTATTCAGTGAACAGGTGGATAGCGTCAACTATATGCAAAAGATGAAAAAATTCCTCTCTCAGTCACACTTTCAGGTGGAAACGCTAGTATACGACACGGGGAAGAGAATGGAAATAATGGAACAAACTTTAAACTACACACTTTCCGAATGGGAACGCGGAACCCACAGGGGAACGACGACAATGCGAAAATGTAGTATATCAGACGCCAATCATTACGGACCAAATGGTCGAGAAAGCTTCTCCCCATATAAAGCGGCGGGACCGGATGGGATTTTCCGACTATCCTACAACATGAGATTGGCCAAATAATAACCCATTTGGTGGGAATATTCACCGCATGGTGAAAATTCGCCTATACACCAAAGAATTGGCAGGAGGCTAGGTTAGTATTTATGGCAAGTTATGCAACGGCCAAGGCTTACAGACCAATTAGCCTTACCTCGTTTCTACTCAAAACCCTGGAGAGAATAGTAGACGACGTGGTGAAAAGTGGAATACCGGGCGATATGCTGAAGTTCAAGCAACACGCATATGTCAAACCGCACTTCATGAGGTAATCCACTACATAGAGGAATCTCTCAATAACAAATTGTACACACTCTCTGTATGCATATATAGTGAGGGAGCGTTCAACAATGTCCGGACCGAAACACGCATCCAATCCTTAAACCTGTTTATGGTGGACCGGGCATTAAAAGTAGCTAAGGAATAGTAGCTAAGGCTCACCACAGGGGGGGGGGTTATATTACCACTCTGCACAGGAAGTTTACCGACGAAGGACTTAAACCAGTCAGGCAGACGACGTTATAATAGTTCTTAGGGGAAAGGATCTCAATCAATTATGCAGAGAGACCAAGAGGGTACTGAATATAGCGTACAACTTGGCACAGCCAAGGGGCTTAAATATGAATCCGGATAAAACGGAAATATGTCTATTCACAAGGAAAACGAAAATCTCAGAGTTTGAAGAGCCACGATTCCTTGAAAAGGCGATTAAATATCCGATAGTGTTAAATACTTAGGGGTAATCTTAGATTGGAATATTAATTGGAGGCACCACATAGAGGACAGGGTGGAAAGGGTCTTAAGGATGTTGGTCGCTATGCAGAAGAGCTATTAGATCCAAATGGGGCCTCAACCCGGAAATAACACACTGGCTCTATAGAAGCATAATCAGGCCAATGCTAACATATGATTCTGTAGTATGGTGGACTGCAGTTGAGAGGAAATGTAATATCACGATACTGGAGAAGGTCCAATCAATGTATTGCATTGGAATTAGCTGTGCAATGAGCACAACCTCGACAAGGGCTATGGAAACTATTTTATTTTATGTATCCAGCCAATCGAGAATAGGGTCAAATACTCCCTTGCGGCAAATCGCCTACAGCTAATAGGTGAATGGATCAACAGGGATCTTAAGTCGAAACACCAACTAATAATGGAGGCTTTGGCGATGTGACATGACGCGTCTAGGGACGCTTGGCAGTATGGGACCCTGGCATAAATGCCAAATGGAACCCGCTGTTACATGGACGGGTCAAAGTTAGGGGAAGACGGGTCAAGGACTTTTCATTGTAAATCCGGCAACCGAAACCTGCCTACGCCTCTCGGATCACAATACGAACGTTCAAACGGAAGTTCGGGCGATTACGGACTGCATCAAATGGCTCGGCGATAATACAAGCCCAACCGAAGCGAATATCTTCACGCATAGTCAAATGGAAATGAGGGCAAAGTCATCGGAAATTGCCAAATATAGAACGGTCCTTGACTGCAAGAAGGTAATTAATGATTATTTCACGCACGGCATATTCAACATCATCTGGGTGCCGGAATATAGTGGAATAGTCGGCAATGAACGTGAGAACCTTCTGGCAACGAGAGGATCAGAGTGTTTCTTTAACACTCTGCATCGCAGCCCTCTTTTCAAATTAACTAGTTCTATTAGTAACTAGTGTTTTTATTACCAGATCGTAAACTAGTACCACTAGAACTGGATCAAAATTTCTCTAGTTCATGAACTAGTATTTTTTTTTGGACAGTTCGTGGGTGTCCTACTGGGTAGGACAATTCGTATTAATTTATTTTGGAAGAAAGGGGTCGTCAACACTTCCATGTATAAAGTGAACAGTGAAGTGAAGTGAAAGTGCTGTACGATAGGGGAATTTTTTTCGATTTAAGTTTTTAGTGAAATCATTTTCAGTAGTTTGTAAAATTATTGATTATAAGCTTTCATTATTCTACCATATTTATGTATATTCTAATTTGTTTTTATTGACCAATAGGCATTAAATTATGAGTTTATATGTCACAGTCATAAATAAATATCAATAAAGACTTTATTTTGGATCTTGGAATCTTTTTCTTCCAGGTTATCAGTATTCTCCAGGCGCGGGAAATGCATTTTGAAATTAAAACCGACAGTTTTGGCGATGAGGAATTGGTTATGATAACAACAGTGGAAAGTATACGAAATTTGTGTCAGCCGTATATAAATGAAATAAAAAATACGGATTTACTAACAGCCAAACTTAAGAAATTCATCGACGAGGTAATCCCAACTGGTGTTATCATTAAAAATGATAATATTTGAAATATTCTCCTTTTCTTTTTAGATTAATATATATTTCTATGAGCTTTATTTATCTGTCATTGAAATACTTCTGTACTTTGAAGCTGTTCCCAAAGAAATGCAAGTATGGACTAGTATTTTACATTTCCTAAAACACAAAATGATCACCAGGCGCCGCAATCGTCCTGGCCAGCTGGAGAACGATATGTGGTTTGAATCTCAAAAGGAAATTGGCGTTTTACCCAAAATAGCCCGGTATCGTCTTCCTTTCAAACCAATAGTTGAACAGCCTTTAAAGGATATACTCGATTCTGAATTGAATGTGGACAATTGCGAATCGTGGTTCCCTCTTATACAAATGCACACAGTACTCAAAGGATCCACGGATGTCGCTCACAATTGTGATTATTTCTGTATGTCGGCGGTCAAGAATTCTATTGCCGAATATAAAAATCGTGACGATGGCGAAACTTGGCATTTGCAGCCTACCAATAATGCTTTTCTTAAATCCATTTTACGTTTAGTCAAACATATGAACAATCCTTCGAAAGCATTTATGATTCTATATTTTGTTTCAAATTATGCACCCGATGGCGCTGATCAAGTTGAAGCCTCTTATGAGTGTTATAAATTTGCCTTGGAGAATGAGAAACTCCTTACCGATGTAAAGTGCCAAGAGCAATTGGCAAAAATTAAACGAAAATATCCCCTTTTGAAGACCCAACATTTATTGTATGTCTACAGCTTAACCGATGAGAAAATAATGCGATTTGTTGAGGATCCCTCAGAGTTAATATATCAATTGTATCATCATGATGTTATATTGAAAGGTGGTAAATTGGATATAAATACGGTGGTAAATGAAATAGCTGAATTGCATAATATGAATTTGGAAACAATACAATTTAAACTGTTGCAAAAATGGCTGTCATTTACAGTTGATACACCAGACGGCACGGTAATGGATGAAACATTATTTGAGGATCAGAATTTGCCTGATAGTACCCCAGAAGATTCGGGTAATGCGGCTGAAAATGTTATAAGGTAAGAAGTGATAAAAAAAATACCAATATATTATTCATTCTTAAATTACACAAATATTAAGGTATACCAGCTAAAAACAATTATTTTCTAAGGAAGGTAGTAGGTGTGTTCTGATTACACCGCTTGCTTAGATTATCGTCTGTTTTGTACAAAGCACTTAGCGACTCAAAATTTTTCGCTAAATTTACACATTTTTTGTTGAAATTTTTCTTAAAGTTTACAATATTTTCGTTTCTTTGCAACTTAGCATGCGATAATCGCTTCTTAGTTATACCAGCTAAATTTTTTCTTCTAACTGTAGTAGACCGTCGGTGATACAATTGTGTGCGCGACTCTTGTACGTGAGGACGTGGGTTCGATCCCCGCTCTAATCACCTAACATTTCTTTCGACTACGATCATATAGCATAGAGAAGGCGATACTATCGAGTAATTAGCCATAAACAAGCTTCTCAAAGACTCGTTCGAATCCGATTTAAGAAAAGAAGGGTGCGATGTGGAGTATTCAAAAAACAATTCACTCGAATCCTTCCAATGTCCATAGGCATATACTTAAGCCGCTAATTCGACCTGTTGTGCCCTATCAATTTGTCCTACTAAGTCACTACACCTCTTATAGGAATTCGGTGCTATTCACGAAATTCCTTAAGTTATTCCAGTCCATGATGGGAGTATTAACGGCATAATCGGGATTACGGTCCACATGTACCGTATTAGACTAGTGGCGAATAATAAGTGGAGGGCTTGCATGGAGGACAATGAGACGATGGAGCATTCCCTATGCCAATGCCTGACATTCACACAAGCTAGACCCAGGTATCTCTCGGACAGTATAATACCGGACATGATCAATCTTGTGGGAATGGACTGGAATATCTTAAGGAATTTCGTGAATATCACCGAATTCCTATGAGAGGTATAGTGACTTAGTAGGACAAATTGAGAGGGCACAACAGGTCGAATCAGCGGCTTAAGTATATGCCTATGGACATTGGAAGGTTCAGAGTGCTTTTTAACATTCTGCATTGTACCTATATTTTCAAACTAACTAAATACATGATCAAAATAGCAAAAATTAAAACAAATTGTGGGAAGAAAAGCAAATTAAATCATGATATGTTTCCATGAGTGGCGTTTTGATGTGACTTGTAACAAAATGTATACGCTTCAGCAATAATCGCCCTTATTCCCGTTGTCGTCGTCGACGTCAATACAATATCGACACCATTTTTATTGGCGGCTTGAAGGCATTTGGACAAAAAAAATTTTGCGTTGTTTTTGGATCATAGACATCAAAAACTTTGTTGTTGTCGATGTGACAATACATTTATAACGTTCTAAAGTTGGCAAAAATCTGATGACGACGTCGACGACGACAACGGGAATAAGGCCGAATATCTTTAATCCATAATTACAAAAAAAAGATATTACAATTGAAATTCAGCTGCCTGTATCTTTTGCAATTTGTAACTGATTGCAGAATTTTAAAATGGAAATGGAAGCTAGACATCTTTCGATATAAAAAAAATCATGACAATAGTGCTTTCTTAACTAAATAACTTTTGTTGAGCAATTTATAAAAAAAGTCCAAAAATGTGCTATTTTTTTTTGTTTCACTTGAATAAAGGCACTTTATTATTTTTTTATTATTTTTAAAGTAAGCGATGATTTTTTGTTTACGAGTCAAAATGGCAAAACAACAAATTTTAATCTATCGGAAAATAACTAAAATCGATGTTTACCATACTGAAGGATATTCTAACCGCGCAATAGCTAAAAAATTGGACGGAGCGCAACAGTTGTCGGCAATTACATCAAGGATACCGAGGGGTATGGAAAAATTTTAAAGGAAGGGTTTCATTGTCTTTATCTACGTATGAGAAAAGAATAATCATCAGAATTGCTTCTAATTCTACCTTATCCTTGTCAAAAATAAGAGCTCAAGCTGGAGTGGAAGCGAGCAAGTCATCAGTACGCAGAGTAATGAAGAGCTGTGAGTATCTTAAATACCTGAAATTACAAAAAAGCCGCCACTTAATGCTCCTCGTGAGGAAAAGCGGCTTCAATTCGCAAGAGACTACATGGTATGGGATGTGCAGCCAAGAGGTCATGTAAATGGCTGAAGAACCGTTGTATTTGCAGATGAGAAGAAGTTTAATTTGGATGGGTCTGACAGCTATAACTACTATTTCCATGATGTGCGCAAAGAAAAGCGTTTTTTGAACCGATATCACAGCCGAGAGGGCGGGGTTATGGTGTGGGGTGCTATTATGTACTATGGCAAATTACAAAAATGACTGGTGCAAGCTATAAAACGTTATTGGAATCGGCTTTTCCGAAGTTCAGTGAACTATTTGGTCCCATATCTTGGATATTGCAACAGGATAATGCCCCTATAAACAACGCCAGAGTAGTAAAGGAGTTCATTGCAAGCCAAAATGTTAATATTATTGACTGGCCACCCTATTCGCCAGATCTAAACATTATCGAAAATGTGTGGGGTTGGTTATCTGGTAAGGTCTATGAAGGAGGTGGACAATTTGATGACAAGCAGTCACTAATTAAGGCCATTTAAGATGCTTGGAATCAAATTTCGTTGGATTACATAAATTCTCTTTATTTGTCAATGAAAACCCGTATATTTGAAGTTATTAAAAACAAAGGGGGTTGCACCCATTACTAATAGTTCTTAAATAAAGTAAAATAAATTAAAAAAAACAAAAACTGTTTTTCATTAAAATTAGTTAAAGCGCCTTTACTCAAGTGAACCAAAAAAAAAAATAGCACATTTTTTGACTTTTTTTTATAAATTACTTAAAAAAAGTTCTTTAGTTAATAAACCACTATTGCCATGATTTGTTTTTATATCTCAAGATGTCTAGCTTCCATTTCCATTTTAAAATTCTGCAATCGGTTACAAATTGCAAAAGATACAGGCTGCTGAATATGGAATTTTTAGTGCCTTTAAATAAGTGAACCGGAGTGTATAATTGAATTCAATTGTTTCCCCAGTTATAATAACATAAAAATTTACATATATAACTTAATGAATAGCCCAAATCAGCAACAACCAAACCAGTAAATTGAGTAATTTATGCAGTGTTAATCAGACAAAAAGTAGTTACAATTTTTAATCGGAAAACATATGCGGACTACGGATTTACACTAATTCGAGTCCTACGAATCGATCTGCATCATTAGTTTTTTTTGGCTATAATGATGGTTTCATACAGATGAGCACATTATTTTAGACAAGGTTTATACATATGCCCTCATTACTCGAGAAGGCCTCATCCGGTTTTGTTCAAAGAAATTTAGAAAATATGTTCCTTTCAATTCCTTTAATCTATACCTACACTATACCTACACTATTTCGTAGTTATAACAAAAAATCAATGAGTGTTCGAGCTCACGGATGATGTGTTAACACCTTTTTGCTACAAGGTACCTGTTCGATTTCTACGAACACATTAGTAAATGTTACATTGGAAAATAAACAATAATAGGTTTTTTGCAATGCTGAACATCAAATGTTGCCATAGCAACAACAACGAAACAACCAAACACACAACATCACACATACATTGTCCGAAGTAGCTGAGTTATACGTGTGTCACATAACCACATGTTTGCCATATCAACAGCAACGAAACAGCCAAACACACAACAGCACACATCCTTTGTACGGAGTAGCTGACGTATTAGTGTGTCACCATAACGTCGACTGCGCAAGCCCATGGGCTTGCAAATGAAATTTTGCGTGGCTATGCTTTATATCTCCATTCAACAACAGCAACAGACACATGTACATACATACATTATTATGTTAATACATACGCTATAGAACAATTTCGTTTGCCTCACCCCTGCCACACCACTCTTTCATTGCTCTCTTGCTCGCTCATTTTTGTTTAACACGTCATTATTCTCTTTCGCAGTCGCAGAAAATCTGGCTTTAGCAGCAGCATAAAATCTGACTGATAGATTTAGTCCCTATACGCCGCTATAGATGTTAACACATCAAAAAATCAATGAGTGTTCGAACTCACGGATGATGTGTTAACACCTTTTTGCTACACGGTACCTGTTCGATTTCTATGAACACATTAGTAAATGTTACATTGGGAAATAAAAAATAATAGTTTATTGAATTAAATTACTTGTTTTATATACACCGGGCAATTATGAACATCAAATGACTCGCTTTGTTTGGCCATAGCAACAACAACGAAACAACCAAACACACAATATCACACATACTTTGTCCGAAGTAGCTGAGTTATACGTGTGTCACATAACCACATGTTTTCCATATCAACAGCAACGAAACAGCCAAACACACAACATCACACATCCTTTGTACGAAGTAGCTGACGTATTAGTGTGTCACCATAACGTCGACTGCGCAAGCCCATGTACATACATACATTATTATGTTAATACATACGCTATAGAACAATTTCGTTTGCCTCACCCCTGCCACACCACTCTTTCATTGCTCTCTTGCTCGCTCATTTTTGTTTAACACGTCAGTGTTCGCAGTCGCAGAAAATTTGGTTTTAGCAGCAGCATAAAATCTGGTTTTAGCAGCAGCAGAAAACCTGTCTGTGTGTTGTTTGCATGTGTTGACTTTGATAGATTTAGTCCCTATACGCCGCTATAGATGTTAACACATCAAAAAAATTATGAAGAAAAAATAATATTTATTTTCTAAAAAAATTGTGTATGAAAAAATTTTTATAAAACCATTATTATAGGGCAAAAAACTAATGATGCAGTTCGATTCGTAGGACCCGAATTAGCGTAAATCCGTTGAGTCCACTTCTGTTTTTTCGACTTGCAGTGTTATTACTAAAACGGTTTAAGTTCAATGGGCAATTGATACCAATAGAATTGAATTGGAATTTCTAAAATTTGCAATTTGAGTATTCTCGTAGAGTGAGAAAAGTTAAAGACAAAGATAATATTTTTTATTTATTTATTTTATTAAGTCAACATAAAAAATTAGTACGGCCAATCTTTCGACGATTAGGTAAAATAATAAATTTTTCATTGTGTTTTTTTCACTGATTTTCAGAGCCAATTATGTGATCAATAGTTGGCCCAAGGAAGTGGCCGTGCAATTCTTGGTAGCTCATATATTCCCAAGTGATGGGTAAGCCAGTGTTTTTGAGCCTAAAATAATTGTTGTCTAAGCATATCTTGAACATATTTAATTACAGCACGGTCAACACATCTAAACAACTGCAAATGTACGAATGTTATTTCAAATTATATGATGGCAGTAGTTCCTTCAATAACATGTTGAGTCAAAAACAATACATTACCATAAAATGCGTGCATGAACTCAAGAAATTGGGTTACAATTCTAGTTTGGAAAAGTTTGCCAATAGCAATAAAATTGATATTCTAAAGACCATATGGCAACGTAACACCCATAATGTCAATACCATGCAAATATTGGCAAATATTTGTTTAGGTTTTGATATATATTTACCTAAAGTTTGGAATGGTATACTAAAGCGTATGGTTATGCTTGGCACGGTTAATGAACTCAATGCTTTGGTGGACGTGCTGTCGTCGAAACCCCAGTTATTGCATACAGAAGGTTTAGTACTGGCATGGGATTGTGTACTGCTGCAGCCTTTTAAAAATGCGAATCAAACTAGGTCATTGGAACAAGAAGAACTACTACACAACACACTATTTAGGCTACAGGTAGGTGGAAAAGAGAGCGGTGATTTTAATGTAAAGCAGAAATTTAAAAATATGCGTTCATCCATTCTTTTATAGAGTTGTCCCGTGGTACATTCGTTGAATCTTGTAAAATTTGCCGAAAACTGTGAGCGTTTGGATAGACCGCATATGACGGCGGTATTTTTGGCTTTTTGTCGTACCGATGAACAAAGGAATGAAATAAAAAAGGTATGTTTATACAGCTGTCCGGTTTATTATACAGCTGGCTAACCAATGTTCTATACGAATTGTCCATTATTCCAACAAAAAATAGCCATCTTCCACTTAAAAAAATATTTCTTTCCTTTAACATGTAGTTTATAAGTTATTTAAAACGAATGTTTAAAGGTTTCTAAATATTTTGCTTTTATACTTATATACATTGTCAAATTTTTAATCACTTTTTTATTTGTTAATGGTTTTTTTTGCAGCTCATACCAATACGTAATGAAAAGATGCGCCAACAGATTTTAGACTTGGAAAATGTTGGTATTTTGCCATTTATTATAACATTCGCCATAAATGAATTGAAACTGTAATTATCAACCAGCAAAGAAAAGTTTTAAATTTTTTATAAATATAATTAAGTATTAGAAAAACATTTACTCATATCATCATTACCGTTTATACATACTTACAAAAATATTTGCATAGAAAAGGTAAATGCGTTTATCTAATTATATAAAAAGCAACACATTTTTTTATTAATTTAAATGAATATATCAGTAAAAAAAAACAAAATAGAATTGTACCAATAACTATATTATATACATATTGAAATATGAACAGCAAATGTTAACCTGAAACTAACAAAATTAATATACAGATAGATTGCACTACATATTTACTTACCCAATCGCCCTGTTTTCCGTTGCCAATGTTAGCTGACATTATTTACACAGTGGGAATTAATGCATTCAAAAGCAAATGTGACTTTCTGTACAGAAATGAACGAATGTTTTAGTTGCGTTATTTGATATCTCTAAGGAATCATTTTAGATGTTACTTAATAGATTTTCAAAAAATAGTTTGGAATTATCTATACGAGTGATCGTCTGTATATGTGTAAAACAATTCTATATTACAGCTTCCTTTTAGTAAGAATACAATTTAACAACTTTTCAAACCCAAATTCTGTTAAATTCCATCGAATAACAAAAACAGTCCGTAGATAATCAATCAAGTTCAATTGAAGGTATGTATTAAAAAATAATTAATTATTAAACCTTTTATATGTTTCATGAATACAGACATAATTGGTCGAAAACATTTTAAATTATATGCATATACAGTGCGCTCGGGATACTTACTACTTATCCGGTCTCGGACAACCCCGGGGGGTCAGGGACCTTACAAAACGAAGATAACATATTTCGCCAACCAGTTCGATCTTTTGCTTTATTTCTCCAGTTGGCAATACCAAGTGTACGCAGGGATTCATCAACCTGATCCCTCCAGCGGAGTCTTGGTCTTCCTATTATTCGTCTTCCTTCGAGTTCGGTTTCGAAAACCCTTCGCGCTGGTTCATCTTCATCCATTCTACTGACATGGCCTAGCCAGCGCAATCGCGTTATCTTGATGCGCTTAACTATGTCAATGTCAGGATAAAGCTCATACAGCTCATGATTCATGCGTCGCCGATACTCTCCGTTGTGCACTATAGGGCCATAAATTTTTCGGAGTATTTTTCTCTCGAAGACTCCTACAGACGTTTCGTCTGCTTGCGATAGGACCCAGGATTCTGCGCCATAAATCAAGACAGGTTGAATGAGAGTCTGGTACAGCTGGACTTTTGTTACTCGAGAGAGGGCTTTATCTCTAAAGTGCTTGCTTAGCCCAAAATAAAATCTATTCGCAAGCACAATTCTCCGCTTGATCTCAAGGCTGACGTTGTTGTTTTTGTTCACGGCAAATCCGAGGTATATAAATTCGTCCACTACCTCGAAGTTATAACGGTTATCAACGTTCACGCTTTGGTCTAATCGCGTGGAGGCCCTGTTCGTTGAAACCATTAATGAGCTCAAAAAAACCAAAATATAACGTCAACTAATTAAAACCGCGAATGTTGACGTTTATCAGATTGTTGACGTTTATAAATGTCACAATTTAAGACCAAAATATTACTAATACTGCAGTTTGAAGCGTTTTTATTGTTCATAAATTAAATCCAAACAAAAAGCAAATCCAAAGAAAAACATAAAAGGTTTCCAACCTAAATGAAAACAATAAAAATATTACACATGAGATCATTGCATACATATCTATACTTTGACATGTCTTAAAAGAAATCTGTTATTTTTTTCTGCTGTTTTTTCTCCAATAACACTATGCGACAGTCAAAATCGGGATGGGATGAAACCAACGGGAAATGTTATATCGGTCAAAAACAAGTTATACATGGCCCGGCGTTTCGCTGGGTCACGTCTAGGAATCGAGATATATCGATTTGAAGTTAGTAACTATCATATAGGGAAAATTGTCACCTTTGGTGGCCTTTTTTTTACATAACTCGAGAACCACTAGTCCGATTTTGCTCAGACAAATTTAAAAAAATTACAATTCCTTTAATCTGTTAATATAACGTTTTTCTATATACTCAACAGTTTTGACGGTAAAAATAAATGTATGAAGAAAAAAAATTATTTTTGCCTAAAAATTAAATTTTTTTTTTTAATTCATAAAAAATCCAAAACGGAAAAAAGTGTCACGTAAAGTCACATAACCTATGAACAAAATGAGACATACATCATGAAAATCAATGTATGCGTTTCGCTTTTATGCAAAATTAAGTAAAGGAATGAATTTCAAAAATTTGCTCGAGATATGCTCAAAATTCCTTGGAAAAAACATTGATGACATTTTTTTATGATTGTCAGATTTAAAAGAAAAGTAATAAACAAAAGGTTATTTGATTTTTATGGTAGCGGTAACAAACTAAAAAACGGTCATAAATGTGCGTGGACAATTAAAAGGAAAAAAGGAAAGTGCACTTTTCTAATTATTTGGGTTTTTTTCCGTTGGCTACCTGCATGATTTTGTTACACAAATTGCACTCACAATTTGATTTTTATGGTAGCGGATCAATCGGATTTCACCTATACACCAACACCAGAAGCCGGTCCATCGAACAAAATAATTCCAATATCACAAGCAAGAATGGACAAGATTGTTGCAGAATTAAACCTTTCTCAACGTGAAGCAGATAAACTTGCCCAGCTTTTGAAAGAAGGCAACAATTTGGAGCCTAATGTCAAAGTCACCGGATATCGAAGACGACAATTGCTATTCCAACGGTACTACACACTCAACGAAGGGAACACATTTGTTTACTGCCACGATATAAAGGGACTGATGGAGGCGATGGCCATTAATTATGTCGCAGCTGATTGGCGAATGTTCATCGATTCTTCGAAATCAAGCCTGAAAGTCGTTTTGCTACATAAATATAATAAAAAACCAAACATTCCCATTGGCTACAGAACAGACATGAGCGAAACATACGATTCCATGAAAATAATTTTGGATAAAGTTTGTTACACTGATCACATGTGGCGGATCAGTTGTGATCTGAAAGTCTTGGCGATGCTAAGAGGTCTCCAAGGAGGCTATACGAAAAACATGTGTTTCTTGTGTCTTTGGGATACCCGATTTAAAGGAAACCAATACGAAACGCATGACTGGCTTGCTCGAGATCCAACGGAGAAAGGACACAACTGCGTAAATGATCCACTGGTGCCAATGGAGAACGTCCTCATGCCCCCTCTCCATATCAAACTGGGAATCGTAAAAAATGTCATCAAGGCCATTGTGAAGCAACCGAAAATTCTTGATTGTTTGAAAAATATTTTCCCACGAATCAGCGAAGCAAAATTGAAGGAAGGTGTTCTGAATGGGCCGGATATACGAAAGCTCATGAAATCAAAGAAATTTAAAGGTGCTTTAGACGGTAATGATTACTTTGCGTGGAGGGCAGTGAAGAAAGTCATACGATATTTTTTGGGAAGTACGCGAGCCCTTTGACCAAGATGTTGCGCTACTTCCAGAAAATTGGAGTGAATATGTCCCTCAAAATTCACTTCTTGCATCACCATCTCGAATACTTCAGCAAGCAGCTAGCCTCAGAGTCGGATGAACATGGCGAGCGCTTCCACCAAGTGGAAATGCCAATGGAAACGCGATGTAAAGGCAAAAGGCTCGATTCGCTGGTGGCTGAAATTTGTTGGTGGTCGCAAAAGACGTACGATCCCGACAATGAAGGTGAAGAATATACAATGGGAGTTTCCTCCGAGGGTAAGTCACAAAAATGAAGTTAACTGACTGATTAAAAACAATTGATTTTTTCCAGATGAAGACAGATCCTTATCCGATACAGACTCTGAACAAGTGGACGAACCACCACGCAAGAAAGTAAAGGGCGCAAACAAACGAAAATAAGTTTTGCGTTCATCGATTTTTATAACCTATGTATCTATGTAATAATCTAATAATTACCTGTAATAATTTTTAATTTTACGTGTTAATAATAAATAATATATAATTAATATTATCCAAATTCATTGAAACATAAAATCAATATTCTTGTCAAAATGATATACCTTCACTTAATTGTGAATAAAAGCGAAACGCGTCCATCGATTTTCATGATCTATGTCTCATTTTGTTTAAAGGTTATGTGACTGCGCGAAAGTAATACGACTTGCCTTTTTTCCGTTTTGGATTTTTTATGAATTTAAAAAATAAAAAAATTTTATATTTTAGGCAAAAAATATTTTTTTTCTTCTTACATTTATTTTTACCGGCAAAACTGTTGATTATATAGAAAAACGTTATATGAACAGATTAAAGGAATTGTAATTTTGAATTGTAAATTTGTTTGAGCAAAATCGGACTAGTGGTTCTCGAGTTATGTCAAAAATCAGACCACCAAAGGTGACAATTTCCCCTATATGATAGTTACTAACTTCAAATCGATATATCTCGATTCCTAGACGTGACCCAGCGAAACGCCGGGACATGTATAACTTCTTTTTTACCGATATAACTTTCCCCGGTAGTTTGAACCCTTCCCGATCACTGACCCCTACCATTTGTCTCACAGTGTAATTGAAATACAGCTTTCTCCCTTAAACGTCTTAACACATTTAGGTCATTTGGCCCAACATTCTCCCATCCGGCCCAATCCAAAGCGCAGTTAAAGATTTCGATGGCTTCACTAGGTTTTATTGTTTGCACACTTTCAGCCACATCGTAATCGTCATCATCGGTCACTTCTAGCACCTCATTTTCACCCTACCCGGTAACGTTATCCAGCAAAATATCTGTATTCCACTCCTGAATGAATGGCACTGTATAGTCAACCTTAAGAAAAAATTAAAAGTATGACTGGTAGTGTCCTTGAAATAACTTTGGAAAAGCGATAACCCTGAGGATTTAGTTCATTAATCACATCAACTGCGCTTGCAATTAGTTGTTGATGTTCCGAGTCTATCTTTTCTTTCAGGATGTTTAATGAAATATTTTCCTTTGGATCTTCCTCATCTTCTGTGAAACTCAAAAGATTTTTCCATCATTTAGCAATAGTATCTGTACTGACTCTATTCCATGTGATCTCTAGAAGTGTAACAGCATCCTTTAATGTAACAATTTTCATTGAATCGACTAATTCTGAATTTTTTGCCGCTAACATGGCTAAAAGACTGTTTCTATAGTATAGCTTCGTTATCTTAATTACGTTTTGATCCATTGGGTGGATTAGTGGGGTCACATTTGGAGGAAAAAACATTGCAATTATCCATGAGGACTTGGAACTTGTGTACTCAGTTAGGCAGTTGCAGTTTTTAAAAACGCGCGGATTTTTAGCTTTTTCAATTACAAGCAATTTAAGTTTGTGATTTCCGGATGCATTAGCACAACATAAAAAAGGGATTCGTTGTTTTTCCGTCTTCATGCCCGGAACAGTCTTTTAAATCCTTGCAACCATCCATCAATTGCGTTAAAAGCTGAATCTTTTAGTTTTAGATGAATCTCTTTAGCCTTTTCCTTCAGCGCTAATGAATTTAAAGGAAAATTTCTTTTCTCTCTGCTTAATAAACCAACGGTGTACAGACATTTTTTCCATTCTTGGCATCTCTGATGCGCTTAATGTCTTCCTTTTTCCCGGTCCAGAAAATGTGCTATTAACACATTCCAAATTGCCTTTTATTTCTTTTTTATCTTGCTAATCGTTGACTGTGACACCATATTGATTGGCTAAAGCTGTCGCACTTGTACCTTTCTATAATAAATCCAAAATATTAGCTTTTTCTGGCAACTGTAGCACTTTTGGTTTTTTTGAGCTCATTTTATACGCGCAACTCTTACGAGAACAAGAAAGCCACTGTACAGAAAAGAACAAGAACTATCTTTCTATGCATATAAGGGGAACCTCAAAAAATCGGAACTAATTCCATACAAGGTATTTTTTTAACTGTTACTAAAGCAACAATTTTGCATTATTTAGAGTTGACGTTTTAGAGCTTTTGCGGTTTGGTTGACGTTTTAGAGTAGACAACATAGAATAATACATACCATAGAAGCTTTTATTCGCTCAATAAATTAAACGTCATAGGTACGATGGAAAGTAAACATTGGATGGTGGAAAATATGGGTTCAATAATACCAGATGGTGGCAATAGTATACAGCGATCCACAAAGGAACAACTACCGAATTTCGTGTTTTTGTGACAAACTAGTTGTGTTAAATACAATACAAATGTATACCAACGATAAATGTCACCAAAAAAGTGCAAAATATATTTAGATTTTTCAGTTCTACACCAAAACGACAGGAAAAATTAAGTGAACATATTTTGTAACTCCACCTGGTATGTAAATTTTAAATTTAATTGCTCTCATTTCCATAAATCTACGATGAAGAGTGTGAAATGAAACGTCAGATGAGAGAATAAGTTTATCTATGTATGTATTATTCTATGGTAGACAATGTGAATAAAAAAGGGTTGACGTTTTGGGAGGTTGACCAAATGGGGTGTTGACGTTATCCCGAGCGCACTGTACTTTCAATATGAGTACAAAAATTGTTCTAATATCATTATAAAGATATGAAACTCTTACGTAAGATATCAGTACATCTTAAATATGTTAAGCTCACAAGCAATATATAGTATGAAGAGAAGCTGTAAGTTTCCTTAAGAACGAAACCCTTTGGTTTATTGTGCCAAATTGCATGACATTTAACAACAATTCTACGGAATTAAATTCTTAGTTCTGAGTTCTCAATCTTTATGCACATCTTATTCGTCTCAACTGACCCACACATACTCATATATTTGACCCTGTATTATTATTCGGCAATGCCTTGATTTTTAGGGTGAATTATATTATTATCATAGGGATCATTTAAATGGGTCGTATCCAATGGGAACCAATGGTTCTCAGGTGATGGAAAGAAGAAAATTCTCAAGTGAAATGAGTTTAAGTTTGTATGTAGTTTGATGAATTTTTCAATACCATCATTCCAAACAACCGTTGATGAATATCTGTGGCTAGATCGGAAATAGCTATACGGTTTGTCAGGAATCATGAGGATTTTTTATTTATTCGATATTTCGTCCATCATCGGCGGACATCTTCAGGAATTGAAAAAATTTAAAACAATATAATACTAGACTCTCGTCGTCGTCATCATCAATTCGTTCTCAATTCTTGTAGAATAAATCAAAAATACTAAATTTAACAAGTTACACTCCGGTTCACTTATTTAAAGGCACTACAAGCCTGTCTGCAGCCTATTCTGCAGCCTGTATCTTTTGCAATTTGTAACCGATTGCAGAATTTTAAAATGGAAATGGAAGCCAGAAATCTTGAGATATAAAAAAAGACAATAGTGGTTTCTTAATTAAATAACTTTTTTTGAGCAATTTATAAAAAAAGTCCAAAAATGTGCTATTTTTTTTTGACGTAGAATACTTCTTACCTTACGGTATAGGGAGTCATGTCAGATTCTTATTGTTGTAATCTTTATTTCATTGATTATGAGGAAACGGCGAGATAACTTTTTTTAAAATTTTTTTTGTAGGTAAATGAAGATGTTATCTTTCGTTTGATATACATTTCATATTGGTTGATATCTTCCTAATATTTAAATTTCTCAAATGAAAATTGTTTAAACACATACACTCAAACATATGTGTGGTGTTTGGTTGAGTGTTTGAGTTTGTAGCGTGAACACAAACTAAGCTCTGTTTCAGTGTGGACACAAACCTTCGGCTGTTGTTTTGATTGATGTGGTGTTTGGTTGAGTGTTTGAGTTTGTAGCGTGAACACAAACTAAACTCTGTTTCAGTGTGGACACAAACCTTCGGCTGTTGTTTCGATTGATGAAATATTGAAATTTCGTATATTTACTTCTGTATTTAAGTGAAATAAAATGTTAAATGTAAATTTGAATTTAACATGGATATATAATTATAAAAAATATATGAAAAAATTAATTCATAAATTTTTATGTTAAATGAAAGTGCTGCCAAGTAAGCAAAATAACAATGCTGTTTGACAGCAGCTGACAGTTGACGTTTATCATTTATCATTTATTGTTATATATGTTTTCTGTCTTATCGAATGGCGTATTCTACGTTAAACTTAATGGCCATGTCTCTGACACAGCCTGCTGGGACAGTCCGTGGCCGAAGGCCTCGGACAACTGTCTGCTGTATTTTTTTGGTTCACTTGAATAATGGCACTTAACTAATTTTAATGAAACAGTTTTTCTTGTTTTTTTTAAAATTATTTTACTTTATTTAAGAATTATTAGTAATGGGTACAACCCCCTTTGTTTTTAATATCTTCAAATATACGGGGTTTCATTGAGAGGTAAAGAGAATTTATGTAATCCAACGAAATTTGATTCCAAGCATACTTAATGGCCTTAATTAGTGACTGCTTGTCATCAAATTGTCTACCTCATTCATATACCTTACGAGATAACCAACCCCACACATTTTCGATAATGTTTAGATCTGGCGAATAGGGGTGGCCAGTCAAGAATATTAACATTTTGGCTTGCAATGAACTCCTTTACTACTCTGGCGTTGTGTATATGGGTATTATCCTGTTGCAATATCCATGATATGGGACCAAATAGTTCACTGAACTTCGGAAAAGCCGATTCCAATAATGTTTTATAGCTTGCACCAGTCATTTTTGCACTTTGAAATTCATGATCGATGGTGCCATAGTACGTAATAGCACCCCATACCACAACGCCGCCCTCTCGGCTGAGATGTTGTTTCAAAAAACGCAGCTCTTAATTACTCTTCGTACTGAAGACTAGCTCGCTTCCACTCCAGCTTGAGCTTGACAAGGATAAGGCATAATTAGAAGCAATTCTGATGATTTTTCTTTTCTCATACGTAGATAAAGACAATGAAACTATTCCTTTAAAATGTTTTCCATACCCCTCGGGGTCCTTAATGTAATTGTCGATAACTGTTGGGCTCCGTCCATTTTTTTTTTAGCTATTGCGCGGTTAGAATATCCTGCAGAACGGTAAATATAGATTTTAGCTTTTTCCGATAGATTTAAAATTTTTTGTTTTGCCATTTTGACTCGTAAAATGATTAAGATGTAATAAACAAACGCTCCCTACAAAAAATCATCGCTTACTTTAAAAATAATAAAGTGCAGTTATTCAAGTGAACCAAAACAAAAAATATCACATTTTTTAACTTTTTTATAAATTGCTCAAAAAAAAGTTCTCTAGATACGAAACCACTATTGTCATGATTTTTTTTATATCTAGATGTCTAGCTTCCATTTCTATTTTAAAATTCTGCAATCGGTTACAAATTGCAAAAGATACAGTCTGCTGAATATGGAATTGTTAGTGCCTTTAAATAAGTGAACCGGAGTGTATTTAATTTATGTTGGACCAAGCAAAAGAAAAAAATTGAGAAGGGAACACAAAGATTTTATTCAGAACTCTTACCAAACGTTAGTTGGCTATCTTCATGTATCTGCGATATCTAAAGTTTCAAGGACTATGGAAACTATCGATATCTAAAGTTTCAAGGACTAATAATTGCAGTCTTACCACAATCGGAATTTATATTCAATGTGCTGGAATAATTTTAACGTAATTTTCTTATTTGGAACCAAGTTCAAAAAAGCGTTTATTTTAAAATTCAATTCTATTTCACTGTAGCTCGAACTCATAGCGGTTTCTTTTTTCAGTCTTTTGTGTGTCAAATTCTATATTAAAATTAATACATATTCAATACGTTTCCATTTCATAGCGTCGATTTAATTCCAACTCATCCATTTCTTGTAAAGGTGTGATATTTTGACGTCGATTTCTTAATTTTTTATATACAGCCTTTGTACGTTTTATAGGCCGTAGGACTTTAAGACCATACAGCACGCTTGTGACTAAGGTAACACCCAATAGCACTAATATAATGCCAAATACTAAATGTTGAGGATCTGCTGCGGAACGCATATAAACGATAACCTTGTTTTCTTCAGGCTCTACAGAAGATGAAGGTATACAGTAGTTTTCTTCTATGATTGTGGTGGAGCTGCTGGTAGTGTTGGCATTATCAGAATTTTGTGTTTTCTGCCATTTAGGATTATATTGAAAATGTTGCAAACAAACGCATTTCAAATCAAAGGAGTCTGTGGAATTTAAACTGGAACATAAAGAATAGCGAGGGCATTCTAGAAGAGTTTCGTGGTAACAGGGTTTCACTACAAACAAAGACACACACACCATAAGCATTTAGTTTTTAGTTGTAGTCATTTTAAAATCCACAACTCACAATTTTCATCCGTCTGGGCTACTCTGGCATATATTGATATGCATAACACAAATGCTAACCCAGCCCCTTTCCAAAGCCTCCCTTCAGCCATTTGTATTTGTTGGCGTTTTAAATTATTATATATTTTTTTTTATTATCACTTGTTTTAGAAAAGTCACTTATTGAGAATACACGCCATGTCGACTTCTATTACATTACTGAAATGCAAATAATATTATTTGGTTCATTTGTAGCTGCTGCTGTTTGGAAGCGCCAACCGTTTTGTCGTAAATATTGTTAAATATGTTCGTACATTGTAGTATGTATCGTCAACTACATTTTTAGTGCTTATCATTTGTTTAACGTTTATCTTATCTTTCCAGCGCACATTTATGAAGACGTAATATTTTCCTTTTTTTGTAATTATCTTGACCAACTTGTCTTTCTATTCTGAAGAATGAAATGTTTACCTCGCACATACTATTTCGGAGACCAATGACATTAATTTAAAGAATAAAGGAGAACTTTATTAACTTCTGCTTCGTGTCACTGCCTCAATCAAAGTCAACAAGATCAGCAGCTGTACTCAATAAGATAATCAGGTTGATCCCATCATAAGAGATTGTCTTTGAATGCATTTATAAAATTAAGAGATAACGGAATACAACAATAACAGCACAGCGATGATGAAGGCGTGGGATGCAAATATTTTGGTTTGTTTACAATTTGTTCGAAAGCACTCTCCTGTGATAAGATAAGTAAGTTAATGTTCCAGTTTAATAAGTTGTAGAAGAAACATACTTCCGTTTACTGTTTGTCGCTTAAAATGAAGAGAGTACGATGAAGGAATGAATAAAAACAAAACCATCTGTTTTTGTTTTCAATAAATATTTAAAATACATTTGAGTAACCTAGTTGTCTAACGTAACCTACATTTGAGTTGCTATCCTTCAAAAGATTCATGAAATCATGAATCACCAGAATATATGTACATATAATAATATATATTATATATTGTAACGTGGTTTTGTCTAGGGCTGAGGTAAGCTCAGAGTCTTTCGTTATCGGTTATCGGCTGGTTTACATAGGAACAGTGAGCCAGCCGAAGCCCCTGTGCAGGAACAGTGAGCCGAAGCCCCTGTGTAGGAACAGTGAGCCGAAACTCCTGTGTAGGAACAGTGAGCCGAAGCCCCTGTGTAGGAACAGTGAGCCGAAACTCCTGTGTAGGAACAGTGAGCCGAAGCCCCTGTGTAGGAACAGTGAGCCGAAACTCCTGTGTAGGAACAGTGAGCCGAAGCCCCTGTGTAGGAACAGTGAGCCGAAACTCCTGTGTAGGAACAGTGAGCCGAAACTCCTGTGTAGGAACAGTGAGCCGAAGCCCCTGTGTAGGAACAGTGAGCCGAAACTCCTGTGTAGGAACAGTGAGCCGAAGCTCCTGTGTAGCAAATGTATTTACACCGTCTTTACTAAAGAACGGATCCCAAAATTTGGTCCTGTCCTTTGCAGAACTAGAGCCCCAGGCAAAATGCTATAATCTTGTATGGTTATTCGCTCGGAGGCGACGACTCGAGTCTAGTTTACCTTAACACTAAGTACCTTCACTGTAATGACTCAAATGAGAATTACATTCAAGCACTCATTCTTGTGCGGTCATTAAACTAATTCGCTGCTATCATGTACACAACGTCGACTGAGTTTGTGTGTTTGAAAGTGAGTGTGATTGTTCGCGGTGGTTGGTGCGACTGATGGATGTTGTGTATACTTAGGTGACGGGTAGAACAGGGAAGTATGCGGGTGGGAATGGCGGTGAGTGTTTGTTATTATGTGTGGACGGATCATGACGTCACGTTACAATATAAATATTTATGTATATATATTAATATACATTTGATGCAATGGCTAATGTGCGCGGCTCATGTGCATGAGAACGTGAGTTCGATCCCTGCACATTTCCTTCGACAACAGCCACCTCACTTAGTGATGGCGACACTATCGGGTACTTAGCCATGAAAAAGCTTCTTCTCTACGTCCCTACATGGGATGTAATGGGAAATGTTTTTTTTTTTATATTTGCTAACACTACTGTTCCCTGTGAAATTTTTACATATATAATCTACACCTAGGGACCTTTCGAGGAATACAAACAAGTTGCACAGAGCCAGTTATGGGACATGTCACTTCATTGGAATTATTTGTGTGAAATTTTAAATCTGGGAATCAATCAGAACAATTTTGTGTTTTAAACCGTTACAAAATTATTATTTATTTTTTTCGGTTCAAGACCATTATTTGTGTTGCATGAAGTGAAATTAGTTATTTCGGCGGATGGTTGAGACCATATGTATATAGGTATTTTGGTGCCCATCAAGGGATTTTATCCCCAGCAAGTAGTTTTTAGTTGGATGGAACTCTTGTACACCCTCTCATCGTAGTACATCCCTTTAAATGGTCAGATTTGGGTTTTTGGCACTGACTGGCTTTTGCTGCTGTTCCAATGTTTGCTGCCTTTCCAGACAGAAAGTGTCTTTTGCGTCAATGGAAGAAATTGTGAGATTTTGGAACTAGTTACATATATAACTGTTTACTATTCACAAACTAGTGTCAGTGTTATATTTCTCATATATATTTATATTTTTTTAAACTAATACGACCGTTTCTTCTGGAATCATTTCACTCTGAATGAACCGGCATAAACTAATAAATTATCCCTCATTGTACTACCTTTTCAAAATTACAACTCCAACACCTCTCCGGCGATACAATACCGCATTTCAGGTGAACAAATTGAATAATGCTCAGGAAATATTTACGCAGTACATAATTCTTATGGAACAATTATGTACTCTGGGACTAACAAGAGCCAAAGGTAGTATGTAGGTCAGAACAGTGAAGATACTGGAGAACGGTCCAGATGAACAATACTAAAAGTGGAAATGATTTCGAACATTTCCAATTCATGAGTAATATTATGAATTATTATTATTATTATTAAGAATTCAGGGTGCATAAGGAGTAACTTAATACTCCAACACCTCTCCGGTGGTACAGCCTAGGTATCTCTGGGAAACAGAGTATAGTACACATCAATTTTATTAGCAGCATAGACATTCTATTAAAATAAGGTACCTTCGGGGCTACGAGTAGACCACAACAGAGCCGAAGCACTAATACTCTCGACTTGCATTATCAACCTTCGCTAAATACAGGGCCTGTGAAGGAGGAAATGTTTTGGAACAAGGAAATATACCAGTAAAAAAAAAACACATTCGAATCCATTCATGCCAAATAGTTGGAGAATCCCCCAACAGGAACATGTCTATTTTACGACTTAGTTAGTTAGTTTGAAAAGATGGGTGCGATGTTGAGTGTTCAAAAGTAGCACTCTAAACCGTCCCATGTCAGTAGACATACACTTAAGCCGCTGATTCGACCTGTGCGCTCTAAGTTTATCCTACTCATTTACTATATCTCTTATAGGAATTCGGTGCTATTAACGAAATTCCTTAAGTTGTTCCAGTCCATACCCACAAGTTTGGTCATGTCCGGTATCGTACTGTCCGAAAGATATATGGATCTAGCTTGTGTGAAGGCATAAGAAATGCTCCATCGTCTCATCGTCCTCCATGCATGACCTGCACTCACTATTCGCCACTAGTCCAATACGGTACAGGTGGGCCCGTAATCCCGAATGCCCCGTTAAGACTCCCATCATCTTGCTCATTTCAGATTTTCCCAATTTCAGCAAACCTTTTGTCCTCAATCCATCTGGGTCTCCTCATAGGATCTTTGTCATCCTGCCTCCTGGTTCCACTGGACTATATGTGCCGACTCCGCCCATTTACTCGACTCAGCCTTCGTCACCCCAAAGGGTTTCGCTCCCTCTAGGCTCACCGTTTGGAGTTTCCTGGCTTTCGTTGCTAGGAGGTTCGCTCGTTCGTTGCCGAATATTCCGCTGTGCCCCGGCACCCAGATGATGTTGATTCTGCCGTGCATAGAAAAATCGTTTATCACCATCTTACAGTCAAGGACCGTTCTAGATTTGACAGTTTCCGATGATATTGCCTTGATTGCCATTTGGCTATCCGTGAAGATATTTGCCTCGGCTAGGTTTCTATTATCGCCGAGCCATCTGATACACTCCGTAATCGACCGAACTTCCGCTTGAAAGTTCGTATTATGATCCGAGAGGCGTAGATGGGATTCAGTTGCTGGATTTTCAATGAAGGATCCTAGACCCGTTCTTCCCCCAGCTTTGAGTCATCCGTGTAGCGTCTCCAGTTGGCGTTAAAGTCACGCAATTCGCCTTAACCCTTAGCTCAGGTATTCGGTCAGATTCACTTGTATCTTGCGTGTACCCGACTAAGGCCCCAATTATCCGTTGGTGTTTTGACGTAAGATCCCTGTTGATCCATTCACCTGTTGCCTGTAGGCGTTTTGTCGCAAGGGCGGCCTCGTATTTGACTAATCTCGATTGGCTGGATACATAAAATAGTCTCCATGGCTCTTGTCGAGGTTGTCCATATTGCACCGCTAATACCAATGCAGCACATTCGCTGAACCCTCTGCAGTATTGCGGTGTTACATTTCCTCTCAACTGCCGTCCACCAGACTACAGAAGCATATGTTAGTACGGGCCTGATTACGCTTCTGTAGAGCCAGTGTGTTATAGTCGGTTTGAGGCCCCATTTGGATCCTATAGCCCTTCTGCATAGCGACCAGCATCTGTAGGCCTTATTGGCCCTTTCCTCTATGTGGTGCTTCCAATTCAGTTTCCGATCTAAGATTACTCCTAAGTATTTAACCTTATCGGATATTTTAATCGTTTTTCCCAAGAATCGTGGCTCTTCATATTCTGAGATTTTCGTCTTCCTTGTGTATAGACATTTTCCGTTTTGTCCGGGTTTACATTTAGGCCCCTTGGCTGTGCCCAGTCATACGCTATACTCAGTGCCCTCTCAGCCTCTGCATAATTGGATAGGATTCTTTCCCTTAAGAAGTGTTATAACGTCATCTGTAGGTTACCTCCTGAAGTGCGGTATCCACTGATCTGCCTTTGACATATGCGTGTTGCCTAAACTTCAGCATATCGTTCGGTATTCCATTATTCTCTCCAGGGTTTTGAGTAGAAACGAGGTAAGGCTAATTGGTCTATAAGCCTTTGCCGTTGCATAGCTTGCTTTTCCAGGTTTGGGTATAAATACTACCCTAGCCTCCTGCCAGTTTCTCGGTGTGTGGGCGTATTTTAAGCATGCGGTAAAAATTGTTGCCAAATGGGTTGTTATTTGGTCAACCACATGTTGTAGGATAGCCGGAAATTTACCATCCGGTTCCGCGTCTTTATATGGGGAGAAGCTCTTTATAGCTTTTTCGACCATTTGGTCCATTATGATTGGCGTCTGATGTACTACTGTTGGTTCCGCGTTCCCATTTGGTAAGTGTGTATCCATCAGGTGCCTTAGCGTTTGTTCCATTGTATCCATTCTCTTTCCCGTGTCATCTACTGGCTTTTCCGCCTGTATGTGGGTCTTAGAGAGGAATTTTTTCATCTTCGACATGTCGTTGACGCTGTCACTGAATAGTCTCCAGGAGTTGCGTCTCGCTTTTCTCAATATTGCGTTGTATTCACTGAGACTCCTCTTATAGTCCTCCCAGTATACTGGTAATTTCTTACGGTAATTTCTTACGCGTGGCCCTGTTGTAAAGTCTACGGACATTCTTCCCTAGATTTCGTATTTCCCCTGTAACCCTGGGTTTTTCTTGGACCGATTTCCTTTCCCGAAGTGGGCAGCTGTCCTCGAAAGACTACTAGTGCTTGCGATGTCCTTGTCACCTTATCGTCTAATTCGTCCCTGCTAGAGTATTCGAGTTGAGGGTGATCTAGTCGATTCCTAAGTAGGCTTCCGAACTTTGTCCAGTTTGTCTTGGTCCTATTTCGGAAACTTATCGGCTTCGGCGGTGGCAGTGTTATCCTGAATCTAATGTATCTGTGATCCGAGAATGAGTGCTCATTTGAAACCCTCCATTCTTGAATCTCATCTATAAGGTGTTCAGGACAGATTATGATATCTAACACCTCCTCCCTAATTTTGTTGACAAAAGTGGCTTTGTTCCCAACATTCAGTGTGAAAAGGTCGTTAGTATTCGAATATTCTACTAGGGTATGACCCCTATGGTTACAGTTAGTACTACCCCACGACGTGTGGTGAGAGTTAGAGTCACTACCTATTAATACTTCGTTACCTGTCTGTTTAGGCACCCTCTACCAGTCGCTGTAATTCCGACGAAGGTGGTGGTGTCGGTACAGTTGCATCCGATGTTGACAAATCTGGGGAGAAGAGAAAACAAAGGTTTTTATTGCATAAGATACATGTTCTCGGACGGTACCCGTCTTCGTATAAAATAGTTGGTAGTTAATATGATTTAATCCAATAACCTTGTCCCTAGTGGTCCAAGGTTCTTGTATTAAAGCAATATGTATTTTACCTTTAATTATTTTATCCAACAGAGCGTGGGTGGAGGTTTATCTGGATGACCTTTAGCATTGGTCCTCCAGTAACCGGTCTTCTTGGGAGTTGGTGATACTTTCGATCACTTTCTCCTTATTTTGGGTGTCTGTGCTCCTCCGGTCGTCATGCCAATTGGCACTTTGCCAAATTTAATGTAGGCAGCTTTGGTTACAAAGAACACCATACCTTTAGTATTGGCAAGACCAGCATTGGATGTCGGGTCTATTCCGATCACAAGGAGAGTGTCCTCCTGCCCCTCCTCCCTGTGGAAAACGACCTATTTATCCTCGGTTAGTCCGGCGTTTTGCTTGCCAATGACTTTCAGTATGGCGTCCGATGCAAACTTGCTGCCCCATCCTTTTATATACACGGTAGCCTTTGTCAACCCGGGGATGTCCTTTCTCCTTACGAGGGCTAGCTTACCACCTTACCAGTGGGCAGAGATTTCATCCACTAGCTTCTTACATGTCTCCGAACAGTGTTGTGAGGCCAGCTGTAGTGTGAGTACCTCCCCTTTGAAGCTGCTGCTTGTATTAAGCCAGTTGGGTTGCCGCTGTCAATTACTGCATAGCAGAGATCGTTCAGGTACTGCCTTCTCGCTAACTTTGCGTAGGATTGTGGATCTTTACCGGTGTTCACGTACAGCTTCCTCTTCCGAGTTGGTAAGGTTCGTGTTTACGCGCCCTTTCCTTCTCGGCTGATTTAGCTGATGTGCTCGCATTTCCAGTAATCGCATCGGATTTGCTCCTATTGTGCCTGGAATTCTGTTGAATACCCTGGGTAATATGGTGTTTGGGCGTCTCCGAGTTCGCCGCTTCGCCGCTAGTTTGACAGTGTTCTGCTCTTCAAGTGATCGATTTCTTTTCTCAGCCTCTGTTGAGGTCGAGGGAGGCACCGACAGGTCCTTAGGAACGTCCTGTATTTCGGTTTGTTTGGCTGAGCGGTTTCTCTTTGCAATCTTTCTGCGTTGAGCTCCCGAGAGCCGTTTCTTCTACGTTGATAGCTTTGCTATGCTCTCGGTTACTTCATCGACCATTTTATTTACCTCGTCATTTTTCGGAGTTGCTAAAATAGTAATGGTATTTCCATAAGTATCGCTTTGAGAATCAGAGTTGGAGTCTCCACCTGTTTTTGAAGGCTGGGGGCTTATGTAGTCCCACTTGGTTACGTCCGCATCATCATCCTCATTTTGGTTGCCAATCGCTTTGTGTGTGCTTGCCACAAACTCGACTACCGCCTTTAGAAACATGAGTATGGTGATCCCGACTCTGAGTTTTTATCATCATCGATACGATCTCATGGTGTTGTTGCAGAATGCTATCGTGGATTAGCCGGTGTTCAGTTTCAAATGTTTCGTATCGTGTATCAGTTTCGTTTGCAGTGTTGGTTTCATTGTGTTGTTTTCCTGTTTTTGGTTTTGTTTTTATTGTTTTCATTCGTTCTTTGTTCATGTTAGTCCCACGGTATGCCAGTAAATATACTACAGTCCACGCCAGTGATGGCGTGAGTTGGACCGGGCGACACATTACTACCGACCTGTACCCTGGCGTCGGAGGGAGCTGTTTGGAACCAGATTATTTAAACACTAACTGGCTATTCTAGGTCCTCGGCACTGCTTCCAACCACCTTGAACCAAAAATCGCAAAATTCGCCATGTCGGGGAAGCTTCATTGACATTCGTTATTTAAGTAGGCTTGATCAACAGATGGACCTACAACGAGACTCAAGTTCCCCCGGAGTAACCTTTAGTTCGCGCAGCCAAGGCCACACTTAGGCAGCCTTGGCCACACTTAAGCCCCCACATCGCGACAAGGTTGTTACTCCAGGTGGGCTTACATTCCGAAAAACCCCCATTATTAGGCAAAAAATTATTTTAGGCAAAAAAAAAAACGTGGCATTGACCATCAACCACCACAGAAAATTCATTACATTTTAATACTGTATTTAGATGATTATGGTCTCCTATTTTTCTTTTTAAAAGGCATCTATTAGGTTCCCTAAGGTTATGTCGCTTGCTGGCATCACTAGCCCTTTGAATGCAAAAAAATTCTGATACTATATGTTTCGATTTTTGAAATGCTTTGACCTTCCTTCCCTTTTCAGTTACACTTCAAAAATTTAACTCAATCCAGTAAACATTCTTCTTGTATACTTTCGCAGATGACTAGAATCTGGGTTTGAAGACGTCGGTATTGGAAAAATTTATTTTCAATTTCGTTGGTACCTCTGCAGCTCAAGACTTTGGGGCACATTTCAGGATATTTCGCCTTCGTTGGCATTTTGTCATCTTTTTACGAATATTTTCAAACGAAAATGAACACAGAAATTTGTGCAAAACAGAGCAGTAAGTCCTTGAATAACACTGACACAATTAAAAAAATCTATTCCAGAAGACACTATGATTTTATTGGTTTATTGTCCCAATCACAGAAATAATCGAGATTTAAAATTTTGTAAATTAAACATTTAGTTTATCAATAAATACGATACTCTGTCTTACATGGCCTACCTTACAAAATGAGGATAAAATGTTTCTCCAACCGGTTCGTTCTTCAGCTTTTCTCCTTCAGTTCTCGCAGCCAATATTCCACCTGGTCTTTCCAGCGTTGTCTTGCCTATTTTGCGGTGTCCTTCGAGTACATCTTCGAATACCTTTCGCACTCATTCTGATCCATTCCACTGACATGGCCTAGCCAGCGTAAACGCGTTATTTTGATACGCATAATTACTTCGATGTCGGGATACAGATTATACAGCTCGTGGTTCATCCGTCGTAGATACTCGCCGTTTACTATTATATAACCATATATTTTTCGAATATGATGGTTCATCAGCGTGCGATATGACCCATGATTATGCGCCATAAAGCAAGACAGGTTGTATGATACTTTGATCTTCATTTATCGAGAGAAGGTGTTATCTCGGAAGTGCTTGCCTAGCCTGAAATACACCTGTTTGTAAGTACAATTCTCCGGTCGATTTCTAGGCTGACGTTATTGTTTCTGTCCACGGAAAATCCGAGGTAAATGAATTGGTCTCCTACCTCAAAATTATAACGGTTATCAATGTTCACCATTACATTTAATCGGGTGGATGTTCTGCTTGTCGAAACCAGTAATTTTGGCTTGCCCTCGTTTACTGCCAAACCCACTTTTGCTGATTCCTCCTCAATTCACGAAATTACTATAATAGTAACCTCTCGCAGATTTCGCCTAATGACGTCTAATTGCTGCTGATAGTTTTATTCGTGTTGGCTAGATTTTTTCACGACGATCTCAATTAATATGTTGAAGAGATTGCGTGTTAGAGTGTCGCCCTGCATGAGGTCTCGCCTCGTACTAAATGGTTTGGTGAGATCTTTACTGGGGATTTCGTGTCGGTCAGTATCAGTCTTCAAAGGTGTGTCATCTTCTCTCCAGGATTTGTCGTAATGCGAATATCTGGTCGATAATTGACTTTCCATAAATAGTTCTCCTCAAGTATATACTATTCCATCCGCTCTCCTCAAATGAAAATTTGACATCAACAATTTCGCAACTAGTTTCGAAATTACAATTGTTTAAATGTAAAAAAAGTACTAAAATGCCAACCCCAAACTGTGTCATCCCTGTAACTAACCATATGTCACACACAGCCAGTGTTGCCAATTCGGCGGATTCCCGCTAAATCTAGCGGTTTTTTTAATACCCATCGCATGGTAAAGGGGCCCTCAGACCTGTGGATAAGTTCCTCGACTTAAAGATGATATCAACTTCGATTATTTCACATCAATTTCGATTTTTGCCCTTACACTCTCAAACTAGTTGAGGCAACTTAATTTTCTTGTCAGATGTCGAAATGAAGTTTTTTTTTTGTGAAATCTTTGATTTTTGTTTACATTTTGATGTAAACACAAATACTTTGTTCGAATTGATGTTTTTAGTTATATATTTTCCTATATAACATAAAATTTTATGAATTTTCAACGGGTGTACCACATGGGAGTGCCACATAATCCCCAAAATCAAAATCCCCAAACACAAAATCCCCAGACGAAAAAAAAATCCCCAAATCAAAATCCCCAAATAATATAAATTCCGCAACTCTTTAATAATTTCATAAACGCCACATTTTCCCCCTACAATAACTTTAAACCAACGGTGCCAAGCCTCAATAGAGTTTAGAGTGCGCGGAAAATGTTCCTTAAAATAATCCAAAAATATACGTCATATTTAGGAGCGGCCGACTTTGTTTTTCCGCTACTATAATTTGTCTTAGTGATAATTGAGAGAGAAGCTTTATAAATTGGGTGTACCACAGAATCTCCAAACACAAAATCCCCAAATCAAAATCCCCAAACACAAAATCCCCAAGCACAAAATCCCCAAAAACAAAATCCCCAAATTCAAAATCCCCAAATTCAAAATCCCCCAATACAAAATCCCCATGTACAAAATTCCCAAGCACAAAATCCCCATTTTCTGTTTGAAATACATTTAAATTAGGTTTAAAATCGCGGCGAATTTTGTTTTTGGGGATTTTGTGCTTGGGTATTTTTTTTAGGTTGAGGATTTAGTGTTTGGGGATTTTGTGGCACTCCCTTATAAATTTAATAACAAATACATAAATGGTATGTAATGAGAAATACAGAAAATATATTTCCATTTCCATAGTTCTTTCACATTCTTACAGCATTGCTTGCGCTTTTGTGATATGATCGGTAGGTAATATAGTAAAACTTTGGGGATTTTGTGACACTATTTCCAAAAAAGTGTTGGGATTTTATGCTTGGGGCTTTTGTGTTTGCGGATTTTGTATTTGGGAATTTTGATTTGGAAACTTTTTTTCGTCTGGTGATTTTGTGTTTGGGGATTTTGATTTTGGGGATTATGTGGCACTCCCATTTTCAACATAGGTATGTACAGTATTACGCAAAACCTAAGCAACTTTTGTGGCAATTTCTTAAAATAAAAAATATTTTAAAAAGATATCAATTAAAAAATAATTGAAAGACAGTATTTAAAGTATTTCATTATTGGCAACGTAAATATTTGTAAATAAAAAATTTTAATTCATAACGGTAAAATATGTGACGAAAACAATAAGTAGTCAAATTTTAGTTGCGTAAAACCTAAGCAACTTTTCAATATCTTTATATATATAATTCTACTGCACGTGTGTTTGTGACTGAACTCCTCCTAAACTTCTGGACCGATTTGAATAATTTTTTTTGTATGCGTTTGGGTGGCGCCCTGGGTGGTTTAGATTTACTATTCGGTCCAATTGGACAAAGGGGCGTGGTACCTCCCATACAAATCGCTTGAAATATTATGCAAGACAACGTCTGCCGGGTCAGCTAGTTTTGTATAAAATTTTTAATTGGCAGAAACCTGCTGACAACATTTCTGCATGGATTTCATGAATATTACTCATTGTTTCTATCGGAATAGATTTCCATTCATCTTTTAGGGTTTTTATGAGATCTTCGCGGTTACTGAAGTACCTTCCAACAACTTTGCGTCCCAGGATTCCAAAAAGATTTTCAATTGAATTCAAGTTTGGTGATTGTGATAACTGAAACCTTTTTCATCTTTAAATAATCTGTGACCAACTTCGAAGTGTGTTTCGGATCATTGTCAGTGTTTTTTTTTCCTAAGTATTGGTTTTTTGAATGGTGCATAACTTTTCAAATCATTTTCCGCGGCTCTTGTCCGAACAGTACTGTGTTGAATGCTAAGTTCCAAAGCATGCACCATCGCCATATCAACTTGCAAATTGCTCGGTCTGTTCGCTCAGATGTCTTGCGAGGCCGTACATCTTTGTTGGTAGTATCAAGTGATCCCGTAAATTTTTTTATTAATTCTGACACAATGCTCTTGTTCACGCCATACTTTTTGGGTGTTTCACATTGTGGGTGACCTACATTATATGTCTCCAGCATGAGCAATTTGAAATGTCTATCGTATGTTTTACGGCTCATTGTTTTAATACAAATTGATGTTCACGCGGGGAACAAGCGATCACAACTGAAACATCATTAGATCTTCTTTGAAATTACTCTTCGTGTCTTGGAAAATAACCGTTACTTTCATGCGAGAATTAAAACAATATCGAAAGGAAGCCAAAAGTTGCTTAGGTTTTCCCAAGCTAACACTTGAGTATATACTTTATTGTTTTTTATATTTTACCGTTATGAATTTCGATTTTTTTATGTTGCGAATATTTATGTGCCAATAATGAAATGTTTTTGACGTAGAATACGTCTTACCTTACGGTATGAGGAGTCATGTCAGGTTTTTATTGTTGTAATCTTTATTTCATTGAATTTGAGGAAACGGCTAGATGAATTTTTTTAAAATTTTTTTTGTAGGTAAATGAAGATGTTATCTTTCGTTTGATATACATTTCATATTGGTTGATATATTTCTAGTATTTTAATTTCTCAAATGAAAATTGTTTAAACACATACACTCAAACATATGTGTGGTGTTTGGTTGAGTGTTTTTGGTTGCTCAACATTGCTTAGGAACATGTATCTAGTAAAAAGTGAAACGAACAGCAAGCTAATGTTGCTTGGCAACATGTATCTAGTAAAAAGTGAAACAAACAGTAAGCTAACGTAATAAAGCTTTTTTGCGAAAGCTTCAATAAAGCTGTTGTAACATTAATTTTGAATTGTAAAGCGTAAAGCTTTCACACAACGCTCGAATGCTAATGCGAAGACTCGATAAGGTAAACCTTTTTTAATATTAGGGCGGCCCTCTCAACATTCGCAGAACTTATTTCAATAAAAATATTAATTAAAATACATAAATTAAATTAAGTTTAAAAAAATTGAACATAATATTTTTTTTTTAAACGGACTTGAATCAAATGCCGTTGGTAAATATAAAAATTACAGCAGACAGTTGTCCGAGGCCTTCGGCCACGGACTGTCCCTGCAGGCTATGTCAGAGACACGGCCATTAAGTTTAACGTAGAATACGCCATCCGATAAGACAGAAAACATATATAACAATAAATGATAAATAATATAAGCAAATGAATTTATTGTTATATATGTTTTCTGTCTTATCGGATGGCGTATTCTACGTTAAACTTAATGGCCGTGTCTCTGACACAGCCTGCAGGGACAGTCCGTGGCCGAAGGCCTCGGACAACTGCCTTCTGTAATTTTTTTTTAAATTATTTTTTATTTTAAGAAATTGTCACAAAAGTTGCTTAGGTTTTGCGCAACACTGTATACATATATTATATGGATTAAATTTCATTGTTGTACTGTTTCTTCCCCAAAAGTGTTAAGTGTTGCATTTTTTATGATGACGATTTCCGAAAATTATTTTGATGATTTGATGGTTTTGGCACCTCCAATTTAACGATTTTTTACCAACTTTGTCTGGCAACACTAAGTTCCAACATCAGTACTTAAAATTTGTGCACATTTTTACTGTATCGTGTTCGTTGACTCCAAAAGTCCTGTAAATGAGAGCCAGAGAGCGATAATTTTGACAGTTCGATGTTAGAGATCCTGCAAATTTTGTTTAGAGAAATTTTAGCCAACAAAAATTCGCAAGATAAAACAGCTGTTTGAAAACAGCTGTTTACGTTAACAACGACCGAAATAAGTACAAATGCTTTTTTTAATATTTAATTTAAAATATCACTGAAATTTAGAAAGAAAATTTAAGGCAATAATATGTAGTGGCATTCAGCAAATTCTGGTGAACCGACAACTTCATAATTGGACAACTGTGGCAGTATATACATATGCAATGTAACTACAAGCCAAATTGTGTGTAACAAAGGATAAAACTACATAAGCTGTTTCTTTGCAAATTTTTACCAGAAGTCGTTCGCGTACTTTTTGTGCAAATTTTCATAAAGAGAGTAAAATCGTTCTTACTCTCAAAAGTAGATTCTTGCATTCTTCTTTCTTGAACAAAGCTAATGTCGGAACATGCCGCATATAACAATGAAACACCGGAAGACAGGTTGTATATTTTTAACTAAATAATATGTTGAAATGCAAGTTACTAACAATTAATTACTTTTTAAAAGCTAATTTCATCATGAATGTAAATAACAATAAGTGTGGTTTTCTTATCCCCTTAAAATCGCTTAATATGGTCGAAAATTAGTTTGGCTTGAAATTAAAAACACACTTAATACTAAATTTTTTACACTATACGTATGTATATGTATATTTACATAAATATGTTTCTTTTAAGGAAAAATAAACGAAATTCATGTTTCGTGAAAAAATTATTTTTATGTATTTCGTTATTCTTATAATTATAATTGACTTGATTATAATGGACTTAATTGTAATGGACTTAATTATAATGGACTTGATGTATTTTCCTCATATTCACTGTCTTCATTTGTGTAGCAGTTGGATATTTCATCCTCCGAAAAATGTGGTAGCTGATGAAATGTTGGCATGGGAACTTCATCGGAATGAGGGATGGGCCGTCGAGCAGAGTCTAAATCAGGATACATCCACTTGCTTCGATTTTTACTATTGATACCTCTGATATTCACTAGACAGAAATAACAGTCATCATAGTGATTTTTTGGTTTTCTCCAAACCATAGGCACACCAAATTTCAGACTCCTCCTTTTCCCATTAGTCCACTGACGAAGATTTCAGCACACGTTTTGCAAACTACATGTGTGCCCAAGATTTATCTTGATGGCAAAGTTTGAAACCAAAATAAGCATTGTATGCTTTCTTCACAAATTCAGTAATGGATTTTCTGTTATCAATTCTCGTCATGTATTCACCACATATATCACAAAATTTCTCGGGGAGATTTACACAGATTCTGCGGCTAGATGACATCTTTGAAAATTAGCTTTCAATTACAATTATCATTGTTATATCTTGATGTTCTATTCAAACCTTGAATGATTGCAACGCGTACTGGATAAAGGTTTCTTATCGATATTTATTTAGCGTGTGTTAATTCAAGACTCAAGAATTATAATAACAAACTAGGGAATGACATTTATATAAATACAATGTTGCCAACATACTACATACGTTTGTTGCGTTTATATCAGAAGGGTATATGCATTTTTTAAATAAATAGAAGGGTAAATTGAATATTTTTGTAACTCGAGAACTAGAGCTGCTAGGGAAAAATGGTTGTCAGTTTTGAAATCAGCGTTAAAAGTACAAATAAAATCAGCTGCAAAACTCAAGGCACCAACAATTTATTTTCATTTTGTAGACCTGTGTTATCGGCGGTTTGAAATCATTACCCGCTAAATAAAATTTTTAGCGGATTCTAGCGCGTTTTTTGACAATTGTAGCGGTTTTTCACATAAAATACTTGGTAACACTGCACACAGCTGACAATACTGCATTATACCCATAGAACAAATTAGAATAGAGTAAATTAGAATAGAGTATTTTATTCTCTCGTCGGACGTTTAATTTCACACTTTTCGTCGTGGTTTCTGCAAATGGGAGACATTCAGCTGTAGTTACAAGAACTGTTGACTTAACTTTTTCATTTCGTTTTCGTATAGAATTGTGAAATTTAAATGTATTTTGCACTTTTTTTTATCAACTCTTATAGTTGGTATAAATTTGTATTGTGTTTAACACAACAATTTTGCCACAAAAATACGGAATTGGGTTGTTGTTCATTTGTTGGACGCTGTGTACTATTGCCTCTATCTGGTATTATTGAACCCATGCTTTCCACCATCCAATGTTTACTTGCAATCATACCTATTATGTTACAAATATTGAGAGAATAAAATACTCTATTCTAATTTGCTCTATTATTACAGCGTTTCACTCCACTACACCGCTCGCAAGCAAAAGGGACAATTGTACATGTTTTGTTTTTGTTTAAGTGCTCGGTACGATTTTCAATGAGGCCGTAGTAATTATACGTAAAAATTTGGAAAAATCTATTGCTTAACCAAACCTCAGAAGGAAATGTTCCAATAATATAAAATAACAAACTCGATGAACAATTCCAACTGCAACAACGACAGCGACACCAACACCAACAGTGAAGGCAACAAAATGTTCAAAAATATTAAAGTATTCCAAAGAAAATATCATCTTGCTGAAATAGTCACCAAAATAACCTGCTGTATATTATTAGTTTACTCCATATTACCGCATCGTTTTGCGTCGCACTACGACTACTTGCGTCCGGAGCAGATACCCGATGCCTTGGTCGCCCAAGTGACAACAAATATATCACAACAACACATGGAGGAGTGTCACTACGAGGAGATACTCGAAGAGAATCGTTTTATGTACACGGCCCACTACAGTGATGAGATAGTTAAACCGGAAGAGATATTGCCGGGTGGCGAATACTCGCCGGAGAGTTGTCGTGCCCAATACAGCACAGCCATTATTGTGCCTTACCGGCAAAGGGAGCAACAATTGCATAAATTTCTCACCTATATTCACAATTATCTGCGGCATCAGAACATACACTATCGCATTTTCCTCATCGAGCAGTATGATCAGAAACCCTTTAATCGGGCTAAACTTTTCAATATAGGATCCATGATAGCCGCCGAGTTTGAATTCCCGTGTTTGATACTACACGATGTGGATTTGTTGCCTTTGAATTTGGGTAGCTTGTATGCCTGCACCCAATTGCCGCGTCACATGTGTGCCGCCTTGGATATGTGGCGATTCCATTTGCCCTATCGTGGCCTTTTTGGTGGCGTTGTAGCCATACGTACGCAGCAGTATCGTACCATTAATGGTATGTCCAATATGTACGAAGGTTGGGGTGGCGAAGACGACGATCTGTTTGAACGTCTTAAGGCCCGTAACATTGGCATATGTCGATTTGCACCACATCTCAATGAGTACACAATGATGCGACATAAGCCTGAGAAGAAGAATGCAAATCGTGTAACATTGTTGAGATCAGGAGCTTTGCGTTATAATACAGATGGTTTGAATTCATTGGTGTACACGGAAAAGGATAGACGCATTCACAGTCTTTTTACGCATATTTTAGTACAGACATAAGGGAGGATTGAGGACGAGAAGGAAAAAGTATACAACTACTGCATTCAAAATATAACAGGCTTTAAATATGGACGAAAGTCATTGTCGTCGTCACACAAAGGCATTGGGTTAATACTGTACAAATGGAGAAGATATTAGATTTATATCAAATTATGCCACAGTAGGAATACATTTTCTTCGGAAGTTGAATTTCTATACCATTGAACAAGTTCCTTTCTATACAATCAACTGTACAAATTAACGTTGCGAAGTCATTGGTTTGGGATAACTTTTTCGCTTTTTACCACTTCCAAACACTCGCAAACTAGTCGCACTGGAACCAGTTTATATTCTATAATAGTATAAAAAATATATATTGTGAAAGAGTTACAAAATTTCTAATTGGAAATATTGTCGCAACCCCAATTGCAGTAAGTTTTATGGAAATGCAGGAACTTCATTAAAACATTCTGTTGATTTCAAGAGAGCTTTTTATATATTTTTATAACTTATAGTCTACCAAATTGTTGCGGTTTAGGGAATTTTGATATTCTAGTTTAAAACCCATTATCACCAACACAATTTAGCTCTTAGTTTACAAGAAATTTATAACTGTTGGACAGTGTGATAATGACCCTAAAAGATAATTTGTGAAGAAGATAATTTGATTAATGTGCAGATATTCTGATAATTCAACTTTTAGTATTATCGACAAATTTCTATCAGTAATCAATGAATGGCACAGTCGTAAACTGCAATCTGTATATCGGATAGTGTTCACGGATGGAATGTTCTTTGAGGCCAAAGAGAGAGAGGGATTTAAGGTTTATTGAGAGATTTATTTGTCAACACAGATTTGCATTGTCCCATTTGAAACGTTAGGATTCAAAAACGATGTTGTTCATCTGGGATGTTAGGACCTTGAAATATTAAATAGTTTGAAATATTATCAGTTTGAACGGCATCACCTGAGGATACGTGGTATCTCGTAAGCTACAGAAGTTTCTTAAAACTTCATCAATACTTCAATATTCGTTGACTTTCATTTAATAAAGGTTGCACTTTGAGCAGGTTTTAAGTCTTTCTAGGACATTTAAATTGATTGTTATTAAAGTGAAAATGTTTCAATTATGATATTTCAAAAACTGTAGTCTTTAGGAATATTTTTTTTTTTCATTTAGATCACAGTTTTGATATAGAAACTTTGTTGGGTACTAACGTAGATTTAATCATTAACATTTAATCTTAATCAAATATTCTAAATATTTATTTATTAAGAACATATTTTACAAATTAATTTATAAAATATTTAAAAAAAAGCGTTGGATGACTTAGACCCAGCTTTAATATTAGACCCTTTAATATTATAACAAATGTTTTGATAATTTGATTGTAAATTCTAAATATATTCCACAATTGCTTCAATTTCATACTTCACTGCCAATTTAAGCGATATTTTCAGAACTTCTCCATTACATTATTGACGCAATATTTGTTGGCAACTAAATGATTTTCCAAACAACTCCATTATTGCAACATTACCTCTTTCAAAGTATTTTTGTCTTTTATTTTATTATCTACATATATTTTCCTTATAAGCTTAAAGTATATAGAACGTTAAAATTAAACAACAACCAAAAACAAATGATAATAATCACCAATGAACTTTTAGTCTGTGCTACTATCTATAAAAACAACTCTTTTTGTAAATAGATTTAATAATTTATGAAAACTTTAATGGAAATATCTAAGATTTTGTTAATAATTAAGCAAGAGATGACACAAACGACTGTTTTATGATTTTTTTTTCTACCTTTGGTAGTTTCTATTTTAGGTTTTATTGCCTTGTCTCGTCGTAACATGTTGTAGTCTATAAAAAACCTGCTATTAATGCTTTAATACATAATTTATAACAAAGAAGAGGATATACAATATAGAAGAATTAATACAAATATATGTAAAACAATGCGATGACGTCTTTTTAAATTGTTTTAAATTTAAAAAGCATTTTTATAGAAATACAAGAATACCAATTAAAATAGTGATAGATAATTTTTTAGCCTACATTTTAAATTATTTAAAAAAAATTAAAATTTTTGAAACTAACACACACACACACAAACAATTAAAAAAAAAACACTCAGAAGCAAACGAAGGCAATAAATATGAAAAAATAAAACAAAATAATTGCATAAAAGAACAAAAAGCGTTTTAAATCTGATTAAGAAAAGGTTACACTAATGGTGTTTTCTTTTCTAAAAAAAATGTTTCCGTCATAGAAAAAGATTACAAAACTGTTCTGTTTTCTAAAATCCAACGGCAAATCACATATTTAAGACAAATGGCAAAAAAATGTTGCCCTTTTTGTCAGAAAAGAAAAGGCCAATAGTGTTTTTAGAAGGTGTAAGAATAAGACTAATTGCTGATTATGTTAAGATCTCTACTTTCTACTTTCAAATCGGGCGGTACTTCTTAGGGTACCAAACAATAGACCTGTTCGTAAATGCATCTGTGCTCTGCATCTAATGCACATCACGTTCGTAAGTTCAAATTCCAGCAACATTGTACGCGGCAATGTCCGTAAATGCAACAATGCATCATCTGCTGATGCGCAAACTTTCAGCAAATTTGCATCATATAAATGTCTGATGCACAGAATGACTAATTTCAAATGTTTTTTTTTTATTTATTTAATTTAATTTTATTTTATTTTTACTTTACACAAATCGCATATTTAATTCAACACGAAATTTTCCATTTTAGCGTTATTTTTTGAAAACAATATGCGCATCTAAAAAGCATTTTCATCACCTGATTGGCATCAATGATGCCAAATGCCTGCCCACCACATGCAGATCAATAGATCAATGATGCATTTACGAACAGACCCAATATTTGCTAAAGGGGGCATCTAATGCATGATCTGTCGAACAATCTGTCGGCGCATTGGAATATTTGTAGATAGCCAAGCGGCACTCCTATCACTTAAATCTTACAACACTGCATCTAAACTCGTTAGTGAATGTAGGGAAAAACTTGTCCAGCTAGGCCAGCTGGCCAATCTGGTTCTTAATTGGATACCAGGCCACAAGGGTCTCCTAGGGAACGATAAGGCAGACGAACTAGCTAGGGCAGGATCCTCTTCCACCGAACTCCACATGGTGTCAGTTGTAACGCCTATAGGGTTGGTCAAAAGAGGTATTTACCTGCATTACCTTGAACGAGCGAAGACCAAATGGGATAGTACGGAAACGTGCCGCATATCCAGAAACACATGGCCAGAATATAACATTCACAGGACTAACTCCCTGATCAGCCATAATCGGGGAGACATATGTAACTAGGCTAACTGGCGTGCTGACCGAGCAATGGCCAATCAGTAATCACGCAAGACGGTTGAAGCTGCCATATAATGACCACTGCCGATCGTGAGATGACGCAGAAGAGAAGGAGACGGTGGAGCATCTCCTCTGCAGTTGTCTGGCTCTGATGAATAGACGCCTGAAGACGTCTTCCTGCATAACCTCACTGAGATACACGAGATAGATCTAGGGGATCTAATGAGGTATCTCCGATTAACAGGCTGGATATAGACACGGTACTTTGGACTTTCCGGAGTGATGTGGTATGCAAGACGGTGTCTCAAGACACTAATTGATGCTAAATAGTATCTTTAGCAACCACGAAAACCAACCAACCCCAGACAGGCTTTTGACAAGCCTGTCTTTCACTAGATGTATTACAGATACAAAATAATACATTAATACTGAATCAGAAACAACATGGGAAAGACCATAAAGAGAACAGAGTAAAAAAGGCTCACAAATGTTTTATCACAGTGTACGGTTTTATTGAAGTGAAGAATAATATAATGTAGAATGGAAATATCCAATATATCTTATACGATTGATATAATATGGGGAAACCATAAACATGTATTAATAACAAATGGTAACAAAACATAACATATACGCCCATGTACTGAAGTCACATTGCCGGACAGTGGTTTCGAATTTTGCAAATCCTTATCATCACATTCTAAGTATTCATTGTCTGTTCGATACTTAACGATTTTCTGTGAACATTTTGGCTCGTATGCATAAAAATGAGATTGATCTCAGAGTTGAGTCAATCGAGCTTAAACTCAAGTAGTGAGACAAAGAGTTGGCTCTTGCTTGAGCTCAGTTTCGTATGCAAAAAGTTGAGATTGAGCTCACCACAAAGAACTTGATGGATCGATTATCGATAGCAACCGAACCTCAGTTGCCGAAAAGTTATTACATATGGCAACTGACAGTTAGCACAGCAACTCCAGTTGCTTGATAGAGGTTAGAGGTTTTAAAACAAAACAAAACTTTCAAGTGAACGATAAGGAGTCAAAAGCTGTGGTTCTAAGAAAATCCTAATTTGTTGTTGTTAAATTGTAATGTTTATACAAATTTGTGCATTATAAATACAATATCGACACGTTATCGGAAGAATGTATTAAGCGACAAAATGGAAATTGTTCAGGAAACGAAAAAAATTTCTGTCAAGTAGCTGATTTGTATTATTTTTACGGTTATTACCGTTTCATTTGTTTAATAACTCCTGACGTGGTTATGCAAGGGACATTCTCTGTATATTGAAATGTGGAGCTTGGCATAATTGCTATCGATAATCGACCCATAAAGCTCTCTTCTCTTGCTATATGGATTTGTAGTTGTGATGTTATTACTTTGATAGTTACAATTATATTTATATACTATTAAAATGAGTTCGACTGAAGCGGTCAGCTGTGACGGAAAACGCTGTTGACATTCAGCCAAATATTCACACTTATTCTATTTGGCGTAGTCAACAGAAGACAACGCCGTTTTTTGTGTTTTACTACAATTTCGTATTCCGTTTGGCAATATTGCCGTATTACGATGACTGTTAACTTACGTTTTGTATTCTGTAAGAAAAATTGGCGACGTCGTTGTCTTTAAATGCCTTTGATTTTGGCGTCGGCCATTTTAGTGTTGCCTTCCGTTAGGGCTGCGACATCGACCTCAAAACATCGATGTTTTTCAACATCGATGTTTCAAATGAGAAACATCGATGTCGATAAAACATCGGTTAAAAACATCGATGTTCCCAAACATCGATGTTTCTGCGCACGTATTCTTTTCCTCTGACATTGACTAAAAAAAAGGTCGTCAAGTGAGAAACATCGGGTTACAAATGTTTCTGCGTGTTTTGTTTTCCCTGAAGTGCAGTTTTATATATGTCATGTCGACGATATTAAGCAAAAACATACAAAAGTTGATTAGTTTTTTTTATTTTTATGGCTAAAAAAAACTTTAATAAAAAACATCGATGTTTTCAAAATAAAAAATTTATAGAAAAAACATCGATGTTTTTTATTAAAGTTTTTTAGCAATAAAAATAAAAAAACAGTACTAATCAACTTTTGTATGTTTTTGCTTTATATCGACCAATAGGGTGATATATACGCCGGCACGTCATATATAAAAGCGAAATCCAAACATCGATGTTTGAAAATATTAATGTTTTGTTTATATAATTTTGTTAGCAATTCGAAAACATCGATGTTTTTTCTATAAATTTTGTTAATTTGAAAAACATCGATATAAAAGGCAGCACTAATAAAGTTTTGTATATACTATTTGCCTTTATATCGACGAATAGGGTGATTTGTATATTGACAACACATATCTACAAGAGAATTTCAGCAAAAACAAAACAACGATGTTTTTATTTAGTTTATTAACAATTCGAAAACATCGATGTTTCTCATTTCATTTCTGCAAAATTAAGACACCCCCAAAAACATCGATGTTTTTGAATATTTTAAGCATAAAATAACTCCAGTATACATAAAATAACTCCAGTATAAATAAAGTTTTGTATATCGTTTTGTAAACATCGATGTCGGTAAAAACTTCTACGCCGATCGTTTGTTACTTCAGCCGCGCCATTGAATCGATGTAACAACGCCCGATGAGTTTGTGACTAAAAAAAAAAAAAAAAAGGTCCTCAATTGAAACACATGCGAACCAGTCCGAAAGCAAAAACATCGATGCAAACATCGATGTTGGAAAAACATCGGCACTAAGACATCGATGTTAAAAGTACTCGATGTCGCAGCCCTACCTTCCGTTGCGTTGCTAATGTATTGTTGACTTTAATTTTTAATACTTTTTAAATTTTTTTTTAATTTTTAATAAAATATAAAGAAAATGCATTTATTACAAACTTATTGTCATGACATTTAAGCTAAAATATCCCTAGCGGTTAAAGTAGAAATGCTGGTCTTCTTTTTTGGCTCCAAAACTTTGATGTAGGTTCCGTCCACACACGCAATCACACCTGGAAATCCTTTTTTTTATCCTGTTTTAGTCTAATGTTTTTCAGCATTCGTCATATCGAACTTTAGTCGATGTCGCAGCCCTACCTTCCGTTGCGTTGCTAATGTATTGTTGACTTTAATTTTTAATACTTTTTAAATTTTTTTTTAATTTTTAATAAAATATAAAGAAAATGCATTTATTACAAACTTATTGTCATGACATTTAAGCTAAAATATCCCTAGCGGTTAAAGTAGAAATGCTGGTCTTCTTTTTTGGCTCCAAAACTTTGATGTAGGTTCCGTCCACACACGCAATCACACCTGGAAATCCTTTTTTTTATCCTGTTTTAGTCTAATGTTTTTCAGCATTCGTCATATCGAACTTTAGCCATTGTGGACAAACTTCCCTCTCCATGACATCCACAGTCTCGGACAAAATCCTCAAAACTACTTGCTGTGACAGTCCCAGGTTGAAATCATTTCCAACGTTCAGCTGGTAAGATACCTGGGCTAAAAAATGCAATGTTTTGCCAATTTTATAGTGTTTGGAACAAGCGTTGATCTCTTTTTTAAATGACGCACTATTATTTCCAACGCATTTAAAAGGTTTATTCAGCCGAAAATAATCGAAAAATCTTAAGGATAAAAATATCCATTACTTAGGAAATTATGACTTTTAATATGACTCGTGCTTCTCATTCTCAAATTGAAAATGCAATTCCAATATTAAATTTTTGTTTGGTTTCTTCGTCACTTGACGAGTCCGAATCAGCAAGAATAAATATTTTTATTTAAACTTTTTTTCCACAAAAATAGCACAGAACTTATATTTTTTCAAAAACAAGAAACAAATTGAATCAGCTGACTTTAACATTAGATATGTGTGCTGTATTTTATTAACATTGTCGATAAACAGGCAACGGCGTCGTAATACTCTTACAGAATACCAAATTAACATAGAATTAATGTTGCGTTTGATTTGAGTTGCTGTTGCCTTAAAATTGCCGTTGTTATTGCCGACGCCAAACAGAATAAGGGTGATTAATGCATATTTGGTTGAGAAAATTAAAAGTAACCAAATTTGCCACGGTGTCCATTGTTCGAAAGATGTTACTGTTTCTCAAAATTCGGTAATCGTGAACTGATCCTGGTCAAGATACTTCCACACTAGTAAAAAGTTCATCTGCATCGCATGTAGCCTGGACATTCATGGAGTAGTACCGTTTTCGATTGATCACTATGAGGTGAAGGTTTTTTATTCGTACATGTGCGCAATCGATACCTCAGATTGCTAACGGAGACTTGTCCTTGAAGTCCATTTTGCTTGAGCTCTTTTAATGGCTTCACAGCCTTTTGGAAATATTCATCCCTACCCTGTAAGTAAGCGTTGTCACATCAATGTAACGGCCACGGCGAATCACGGCCAGTCGACGACCACAAATAAGTCGAGTCGACTCAACCTGGTTGTAAAAACGCCATTGCGGGTACCAAGTACTCTTCGTCTGTTGTCGACACGACTTCAGAGGTGCCAAAATTAACAAGGTGACACCAGACGTCGACATTAGGTTTGATCGAGAACGTGATAATTAGCACTAATTATCACTATTTTTTTGCTGGAAAGTGTTCGATAACTCCCAGCAGCCAGCAACGAGAGAGCCAGAGAGTGAATATTTTGACAGTTCAATGATGGAGAAGTTGATGGTTTGTGCTGGGAAAATTTTTGCCAGCACGAATTAGCAAGCCAAACATAACAGCTGTTTTAAGTAAACAAACAAAATTAGGACGTAGAAAGAATATAAAATAAAAAATTTATCATTGGAATTTTAGTTTTTAAGAGAAAATGTGATTTTTGAATGTTTTGTTATAAATCTTTAAGTATTTCTGTTGAAAAAGAAAACAGTTTTGGTGATTTGTAATGTTTTGTTCGAATTGCGTTTGTTGGTTCTTCCAATGTTTACATTGCATATCAGCTGTTTACATACAAAGTTCTTATTTCATGCTAGTTTTTGCTGGATGTCGTTCGCGTACTTTTTGTGCTATTTTTTATTGAGAGAGTAAAATCATTCTTATTCTCCAGATAGATTTTGCTTGCTATTTTTTTGCTGGAAAAGTTCTCGAACAAACCTATTAGCTGTCGACGACGACTTACAGAGTAGGGGTGATTATAACCTGTTTTATTGTATGTAAAACTGTACTTTGATGTTTTCCTATGTCTTTGCCGATTCCAACTTCAAATCCCGGGTCACCAACAAATCTTAAAAAAGTTCGCATTTTCTCAAATTTTGATAGTCCTCCTCCTCGGGTTTCGTTATTATTCTCGAGAAAATACTCAACCAGCCACACTACATTTTCTTCTTTTAAACTTGTAAAGTCGTTGGACGTTGTCATTTTGATAGTTTGTTGAATGCGGTTTGTATATTTTTTGCTTTTCGCATATAAAATATTGGCAGTGAAGTATGAACAACAAGTCATGCTTACAATTTCCGTTCTTTTACAAAACTGAGTTGAATACTACCAGTCTCAACAAATTCGGAGCTCAAAGTGAGAAGAAGTTGGTTTTATGCATACTATTATTAAAAGAGAGCTTGAAAATTTGAGCAATTGCTCAACTATGAGATCAATCTTACCACGTGAGATGAAGATTTTAAGTCAATTATGTTTTATGCATACCAAATCGAGCACTTGCTCAAAACTTGCGAAAATTGTAAGATCTCATTTTTATGCAGACCACCCATTATTTCAATAAAATTCTTACAATCGAATCTAACTCTAACAACCAATCAGAGAATAAATTGCGAGTTGCTGTAAGGTTTTTTTTAAATGTAATTTCAATCAAAATTACTACTTACACGCATTTCAAGACATTCAAGAAAACCGTCAAAGGAATGTTATGCGGCATTTACACCTACCAAGATTATCAAATTTTCGGGATTATCGACCTTTTTTTTCTTATGGAGTTTGACATTTACAATCCTGAAAAAGCGGTAATCTTGGTAGATGTAACTGCAATTTAAGGGTACTAAAATCTTAAACATATTGATGTATTTGGTAGAATACAATCAATGATCTGTTGGACTGTATCATCTAACTCGATCAATAGATACAAATTTTGTTGCAATTCCATCGCGTTGTTTGGGAACGTGTTCTTATATAAATGGTAAAAGTCGCATGATTTTTAAGTTTTAGAGAGAGTTCTAAATACAATTTGAAGTAGTTGGAGGATCAACTAGGACCGTTTGCAAAGGTTATGTTGTAAAAGTTGCTTAACCCTCTGCAACTGACGACGTAGTCTGAAAGACATCTCAAAGCAAAACTGCGTGCACGTTGAAAAAATTGGATGTTACGATCCTTTCAAAAATCATATAAAAAAAGGGTTTGATGTGTTAGCATCTATAGGCGCGGGAAGGGCAATCCATCAAAGTAAACACATGCAAACAACACACAGCGTTAGCATCACATGCGTGGTTGTTGTACAACAGTCATCTTTGCCTTAAGATAAGTAAGATGGATTGATGTAGCGGCAGCGAACAAACAAGCAGTTCGTCGTCGCCAAAGAGTATTGAATATTATAGAGAACTCATGGAACAAGTTGTATGACTCAAAAGCACTGGCGACATCTAGCGAAAGATTCAAAACGTATTACTCTCTTTTTGTCATAACTTGGTCCATTCATAATTTTGCTGTGAAACATTGATGCCTTTTGAAACATTTATGCTTTTTGTATTGTTTTATGTAATAACATTGTCGAAATGGTTCATTTATATCAAAATATTCTATAAAGAGAATAAGACTCGTTTATGCTCTTTTACTCAGACTCTCTACATGAGATCGGAAAAAGAGTGCAATAAGTTCTCTATACTATTCAATACTTTTTGTCGTCACTCTGTTTATGACAATTATTTCAGTGAGCTAAATATTGTTTTATTTATTATAACAATATTACATCTAATGTTAAAGCAGATGTAAAAAAAAAGAAAGTGCTATAGCAAAAGAGCCTTCAGCACAAAAAAAAGATTTCAAACCACAACAAAACAATTTTAAACTAAATTTTATGTATAACTAGCTGGACCTGGCAAACTACGTTTTGCCTTCAAAGTTTTCTAATGCCAAAGGGTGAACAACATTTGTTGTTCCATTACGTTTAAAACTATATTATACAAAGTAAATTTGTACAATATAACATTTAAGAGGGGCTGGGTAACAAATACCGTATGCGGCCGCCTTTGGCCATAAGTTATTTAAATATACATGTAAGTTAAAATAACATTTTAAAGATTTTTTCAATTTGGTTACATTTAATTAGCTAAATAAACATAAGCTGTGTATATTGCCATTAAATAAAGTAATCCAATCTAAATTTCACGAATTCCGTGCTTCAAAAGGCATCCCATAATTCTAGTCATCATTAGATGATTCCTACATTCCAGTATAACATCAAGGGGTTCATTAAGTTTGGATCGGCTACATTCTATCAGAATGTGAGTGATGGATGATGTGACGTTGCAAAAGGAACATTGAGTGGGCATGGTGCGTATAATAATGTGTATTAACAATTGTTTTCCCAACTCTGAGCCGGGCTAAAGTAACACATTGCTCTCTTGTCAAGCTCCAACTATATTTGGGCCTATAATGGCTTAGTTTATGAATCCTTAGAAATGAGCTCGAATGTTGCCACCTTGAAGCAATAATATCCCTCCTGGTATTCCCTTGAATACCGATGTGAGATGGTGTCCACATTAACGTAGCAGGGCTATTAAATTGATATATAGAAACCATGTTCTGCCGGAAATGGTTTATGTCGCGTTTCAAAGATCTGATCGCGCCAAGACTATCAGACCACACCTGCCATGTCCTCGATGGCTCTAACTAAAGAATTAGCGTATATGATGTATAAGGTAACTGATAATAGAGAGCCTTGAGGTACTCCATTATTTAGTTGGTGTACTTCAGAAAAACAACCAACTTTTCCGATCAGTGAGGAACAATCTAATAACCTTCAACAAGTTTCTAGGGACTCCCCATTTGTGTAACTCGGTGATGATCTGAGTGTAGATGACCTAATCGTATGCTTTCTCTTTGTCCATAGAAATAACAAAAGAATGCTTTTAGCGTTTCAAGTTGTGGCGTAGAGTTTCCTCTAGTTGATGGCATAGACTATGGACTCCATATTTTGGCCGGAATGCGTGTTGCCTTTCGGATAAAAATTGTGTTGTACCATTAAGAAATTTGTATATACATACATATATAGATGGAAGGAAGTACATTTCGTATAATGGCTTTTGGAATTGACTGCATTCTGGGCATATTATATAAACCTTGATCAATGCTTATTAAATGAATTTATTAATCAGCCATATTACGAATGTCGTTCTCGTATTTCGACTACGACAGTTTTGTAAAAGATTAAAGGTAACACGCCAACTTTGTCTTTAATCTTTTACAAAACTGTCGTAGTCGAAATACGAGAACGACATTCGTAATAAGGCTGATTGTTTAAAAGAGCTTGATTTGTTTTTATATTCATTTTAGAAAAGAGGTCTGCTAGATCCCACGCGTCAGTTATATTGTTAAAATTAGAGCACGTCAGTTAAGGTTTTACATTTTATATCCAAACCCATAGTTTGGCAGTTCGACAAATGAAAAATATTAATCCACACCTTAAAAGTAGATCAAACACAATGGATAATCAAATGCCTGTAATAACATTGTGATTATAACAAACGAATATTTTGACTTAAAGAAGTTTCTATCTAGTTAAACAATTGTTACCATTAAAGTTAAACAAAGACGCACCAAAACCATGCCCTTAGTTTTGTATTTATTTCGTAATATATTTATTATTTTCTGTTTGTGTATGATTTACAATATAATACATTTGAAATTTGTTAATTTTTGTTTAGCTACACTAATATAAAAGGCATAAAATTGTTTACTAATATTTCTTTATTTTTGTTTATCGTCTCAATTTTAATTTATATTGTAACGAAATTTCACTGTGATATAAATATTATATTTTACGTTATAATTACCATTTCTTTTTTAAGTTTTACGCTACGTGTTTGAATAAGTTAAGTTAAAAGTTATATACATCTACATTGTTCTGGCTCCCCCATCAAAACCACTAGTTTCTCTTTTGCCAACATATTGCAAGGGAAACAGAGTAGTGTAGTAGGTAGTAAGAGCATTATGAAAAAGTAGACCCAGTCAAAAAAATCTTACAATAGAGAGAAAAATAAATAAACAAGATTATAACTAAAAAACAGAAAAACGACATTATTTAGTTACGATTAAATTACGTGGGGGATAAGTAAGTAGTTTCATAAAATCGAAATTGAGGAATGTTTTGGTTTTGTTTCATATGTTTGACACGAGACTTTTCGACAACAACTTGAGAGAGATAGAGAGAATTCACACGTGTGTGCGTGTTTTTAATTCAAAAAACTCAATATGTCCTGCTGACTCAATGTATTTAAATTGCGACTATCCTGTGAGTGTTGAGCGTTCATTGACGATTGTGGCATTAATGGTGTAGTCGACATAGAGGATGATTGATTCGTGGCCATGGCATTCATATTCAATGCCGCCGTGTTGTTGCCCATTAAAGGCGTATTAGCATTTACTTTCATATTATTATAGCCTGCCGGATATATGTAATCCACAGTAGGCTTTTGCAAAGTAAATGTATTGGCTGTAGTTGTGGCCGCCATTGTCAGTTGTTTGTTTGGCTTATTACCAAATGGATCTAAAGCGTCTAAAGATGAGAAATTATTATTCGGTGTTGTTGTGGATGAAGCGTTTGATGTTGAGGGTGGTGGCATTTGGTGATTCATTACAAGTGGATTAGCACTGTGCCATGAATTTTGTTGCCAATTATTATCACTGGTTGTTGTAGGGCTATACGGGTTGTGTAGATTGTTTGCAGGTATCATTGGACTGACAGCTGATTTCGTGTTGCTGTTACCCATATTACTGATATTGGTAGTCATAAGAGAAGATAGAATGTCCGGTTTGCTTGCGGAATTGTGAGCAATTCTAAAAGAAAAAAGAAATGAATTAATGTACAAATACAATGTTATGTGCGATATTGGTAGGGTAGACGGCAGAATTCATCCAATTAACTGCAAGGGCATAAAGTTTTTAATTTGTCATTCTATTTAAAGATATTTAACAATAATACTATTACTTATTTCATTTCATTTATTTATTTGATTGTAATATAAAAAGCCTTACAGGCCAATTACGTTAAGGGCGGATCAATAATTCCGTGACTTTTTGCATGACACAGTTTAAAAAAATAAAATATTTTTCAACATACAGCCATGTCACAAAGCGCAATTTCGTTCGAAAGTGAAATCAATTTCGTTTTGTCCTTCTACAAAAAATCAAAAACACAAAAATATTGCGTATTCAAAACAGTTAGTAAAATTGCAGTGAAATTGACAAAAGTAAAGATAAAACACTAAAAAAAACACTGCTTATTATATTTGTATTGATTAAAGTAGTTTGTCTAGTTTAATATCACTTTTAAAAATATAAATTTCCAAAATTTTTCTTTAATAAAAAATTATTTTTAAAGATTTACTAAAGAATATGCACGAAACGCAAAAAGTTGAAATACTTCTGCGTTGCTTAAGAGTTGCCATTACTCTCTTCGATGCCTCTTCATGACGACAATGTAGTAGGCCATTTCATAGAGTTTTATTTGCTGCTGTATTTTACCAATTGTACACTTTCGTTGGACATAGAACGGATAGATATCAAAGGGAATGGGTATTTTCGTTCAATGCAAACAACATAAAACATAATTTAGCTGTCATTAGTATCAATAAACACTATAAAGTGACCACCCTATTGGAAGATGCTCTTATTTTTGCAAATGGCCGCCAATGTCAAATTTGTTTTGACATTTGTGGACTAGACAGATGTAGAATACAAGTAAACAAGCCATGGAGCGATACACTCCCCAAGAACGCGGAATAATTGTGTCCATTTTTTTGCGTAACAATTCGTCTGTGGTGTTGGCACTGCGCGAATACCGTCGCCGATTCCCCGGTCGTCCGACACCGACTGTGCAAACACTGCGCCGTTTGGCCACTAACCTTGAAGAGTATTGGAAGATGCTCTTATTTTTGCAAATGGCCGCCAGTGTCAAATCTGTTTTGACATTTGTGGACTAGACAGATGTAGAATACAAGTAAACAAGCCATGGAGCGATACACTCCCAAAGAACGCGAAATAATTGTGTCTATTTTTTTGCGTAACAATTCGTCTGTGGTGTTGGCGCAGCGCGAATACCGTCGCCGATTCCCCGGTCGTCCGACACCGACTGTGCAAACACTGCGCCGTTTGGCCACTAACCTTGAAGAGTATGGGACCACACGAGATGTTACCAGGAGTGGCCGGCCCCGGAACGCCCGTTCTGCCGAGAATATCGCCGCTGTTCGGAGGATGTCGAGCTGTCGCCGGAAACATCGACCAGACGCCGTGCCTCGCAATTAGCCATCAGCCGGTCGTCCCTATGGCGAATTTTGGTCAAAGACCTGCGCTGGTTCCCATACAAAGTCCAGTCCGTGCATCAGCTGCTGCCTGTCGACCGCCAAACGCGTGTAACCTACGCCCAAGCCATCCTCAATCTCGTGGACGATTTTTCCACCAAAATCATAATGTGCGATGAGGCTCATTTCCACCTCAGCGGGTACGTGAACCAGCAAAACTGTCGCTTCTGGGGCACCGAAAATCCAAGAGTGATGCACGAGGAGCCATTACACCCGCTCAAAGTGACTGCATGGTGCGCTGTTCACGCTGGATGAGTCATCGGGCCATTTTTTTTTTCGAGAACGCCGCTGGTCAAACGACTAAAGTGGACGGCGCGTGCTATAAGACCATGTTAACCGAGTTTTTTCTGCCGCAATTCGACGAATTAGGACTGGAGGACATGCGGTTCCAATAGGACGGAGCAACGGCACACACTGCGCGAGCCACAACCGATATTCTGAAGGCGGCGTTCCCGGGTCGCCTCATCTCTGATTTTGGCGATTTGCACTGGCCCACAAGATCGCTCGATTTAACCGTTCCAAACTTTTTTTGTGGGGGTGTTTGAAGTCCCGTGTTTACGTGAACAAGCCCGCGACCCTGGAAGCCCTCAAGGTCAACATTCGACACGAGTGCGAGAATCTGTCGCTCGAAGTTCTCGCCGAAGTGACGAAAAATGCTATAAAACGAGCCCGTATGGTAATCAATTGTGACGGCGCCCATTTAACCGATATCATCTTCTCAACTTAACCAATACAATTCTAAAGGTTCAAATAAATATAATCAAAAAACAGAATCGAAGTTTTTCATTTATAAAAAAAAATTATAGCCAAACAACACCGGATGACTTCTTTTGAAACACCTTGTACATCATTTCCCTAGTACCTTTTCGATCAGCTGTGCCATAGAAAACTCCTGATTCTTCCCATTCATCTAAAGTTACTTTTTTCTTTTTGTTTCTAACAAATTTCTTCGTTTTCCCTTATTTTGTTTTCGTTGTTTCTGTTTTGTCTATTGTTTTCTCAAGGAGCTGCCAGATGTTCGTTTGAAAAGAATGTATTCAGTTTTTTTTCGGTTTTACCAAAACTTACGAAAGTCATAGAAGCAAAAGTAAAACGTTACGAAATGGCATTTACAAATTCATTTCGTTTTCGTACGAAAGCCATGACAGGGCTGATAATCTCCTTTTAGCTCAATACACTTAGTCTCTTTCCACCGAGCCATTTCTTTAGGTTTGGAAATAGAAAATAGTCACTCGGGGCTAAATCCGGAGAATATGGCGGATGAGGTACCAATTCGTAGCCCAATTCATGGAATTTTGCCATTGAGACTACCCACGTGTGCACCCGTGCATTATCTTGATGAAAAATAACATTTTTCTTGGCCATATTGGGTCGCTTTTTTTAAATCCTCGTTAAATCGGTCCAATAAGTTTGCATAATATTCGCCGTTTATTGTTTTTCCCTTTTAAAGGTAATCGATGTGGATTATCCCACGTGCATCCTTCACGTGGCCGACGTGGCCATCACCTTATTGGCCGACAAACTTACCTTGGCCGTCTTCGAAGCCTGTTCACCCAGAGAAACCCATTGTTTAGATCCATGTTTCATCCACAGTTACAAAACGCCGCAAAAACACTTTCGAATTGCAGTTAAACAACACCAAACAATACTTTTAAGTTGTCACACGATTACGTTTATGGTCAATTGAGAGCAAACGCGGCACCCTTCTTGCAGACAGCTTTCTTAAACCCAACTGATCATTTCAAATCGAAACCATCGAAAATATGAAATGCCTATGGCATCAAAAATCTCACTTTTACTCTTCGATCGGCCAACACCATATCGACATTTTCGGGTGTATTGACCTCAATTGGCCGTCCAGAACGTTCAGCGTCATTTGTACTTGTGCGACCACAACGAAAGTTATTTTTAGTATAGTCTGTATGCTACATAGGTATACAAATGCAAAGTATATTTGCATTCCAATTTATGACGGAGGCTGGACATACTCCAAATATTTACGTTTGAAAGAATCATTGGAGTATGAAAAATTTCGCAGGCCAATAGGAAGCTGATTCCGAATTCTTGCTGCAAACAAATGATAGCTCAAATATAGAGCAAAACATACGAGGCATAAGTAGCTGAGGGTTACCAGTGGATATCGTGAATTGAAACATCTTGGTACGCCACTGGAAATTATTTTATAAAAAGTTAGCAGAATACTCATTTTAATAAATATTTTAAACGGCACACCCAGAAAATCAATTATATTTTCAGACATATGATCACGACGATTTAACCCATTTACAAATCGGACTATCATTTAAAGTAACATTTCCATCCTACTGAAACATTCAGATGTTGTACCAGCAGACACTACTTCAATTCCGTAACCAATGCACGACATCAATAATGCGAAAGCCAGTCTTCTCTTTACATGTTGAGGCCGATTCATATTGGTACAATACATCTTTCGAAGAAATAAAGGAAATAAAGAGCCGATATGGCTACTAAAATCAAGTTTCTTATGGAAAAAAATACCGAGACATTTCATCTTATCAACAAACTCTATTCTGACATCATTTAAGTACATTTCGCAGCCTTGGTCATCATGTCGTAAGGGACCAAAAACATAGCCCTAGTTTAGGAGACATTGACGCATAAGTCATTCAGCCTTATTACGGATGTCGTTGTCGTATTTCGACTACGACAGTTTTGTAAAAGTTTAAAGATAACACGGCAACTTTGTCTTTAATCTTTTACAAAACTGTCGTAGTCGAAATACGAGAACGACATTCGTAATAAGGCTGATTATAACGTAGCCACTGACTTACATCCCCCAATGTAGAATTAATATTGTCCTCCAAAGTATTTATAGAACCAGCTTTGCAAAAAGGTGAATATCATCCGCATATAGAAAAGGGAAGCAATTGACACTACAGGCACTGTTAACTACATCATTAACATACAATATGAATAATATGAATAGTAGGGGTCTACTTAGTCTTGCGGAACTCCACTAAAGATTGCACGTATATCAGAAACATTTCCATTTAATGAAACAAATTGAGGGCGATCAGACAAGTAAGAATAAATCAACCTTCATGCTGTATTAGAAAATATAAACAAACTTTTCAATTTGTCAATCAGTATCACATGGTCTACTCTATCACAGGCTTTAGATAAGTCCAATCCTACTAGCACTCCACATTCGCAAGTGTCAATCGCATTCCTAATAGTATCAGTCAAGTGCAAGGGGTGTAAAGTAGTGTTGTGCCCCTGCCTAAACCCATATTGATAATTATTTACCATACCTTATCCTTCAACAAAATCAAGGATGTTCCGTTTAATGAGATGCTCCACGATTTTCGAAATAGCAGGCAAAATACTAATAGGTCTCATATTATCTAAACTATAAGAGAGAACTGTAAGTTTCAAACTGTAGGGAAAACCGATGTGGTGAAAATGCTATTAATGAAAAAAGAATGTAACTGGATATGGTTTGGTTGGTTGAGACACTAAGATAGAGATACCTCATTAGATCCCCTAGATCTATCTCGTGTATCGCAGTGAGGTTATGCAGGAAGGGACGGCCCATATTCTTCAGGCGTCTACTCATCAGAGCTGGACAACGGCAGAGGAGATGCTCCACCGTCGCATCCTCTTCGGCGCCATCGCAGGCACGGCATATGGCAGCTTCAACCGTCTTGCGTGATTACCGATTGGCCAGTGTCCGGTCAGCACGCCAGTTAGCCTGATTATGGATGATCAGGGAGTTAGTCCTGTGAATGTTATATTCTGGCCATTCGTTTCTGGATATGCGGCACGTTTCCGTCCTATCCCATCTGGTCTTCGCTCGTTCAAGGTAATGCAGGAAAATACCTCTTTTGACCAACCCTATACGCGTTGCGACTGACACCATATGGAGTTCGGTGGAAGAGGATCCTGCCCTAGCTAGTTCGTCTGCCTTTTCGTTCCCTAGGAGACCCTTATGGCCTGGTATCCAAGTAAGAACCACATTGGCCAGTCGGCCTAGCTCGACAAGTTTTTCCCTACATTCACTAACGAGTTTAGATGCATTGTTGTAAGATTTGAGTGATAGGAGAGCCGCTTGGCTATCTACAAATATTCCAATGCGCTCTGTTCTTCGCTGTAGTATAAGTGCGGCGCAGGCTTCTTTGATGGCCAGTATCTCCGCTTGGGAAAACGCAGCACTTGTCTGGGAGTTTGAATGATAAATTGAGGACTACATCTTCGGAGAAAACACCCGAGCCGGTTTCACATTGCATTTTGGATCCGTCCGTAAATACTTTAGTGTCAAAACCTGTAAGTGGTTTCCCTTTATCCCACACTATTCTCTTAGGAAACCTGACATCGAATAGGTTATCGAACGTCAATGAGGGGGTGCAGTAATCGGGGGTTATATTGAGTTCTCTTCGGATTGTCTGTAGTATACTCGCATGTCCATATGCGTTGCTCTTCCAGAGTCCAAGAGCGTTTAGTCGGGTGGCACTCCAGGCCGCACTAGCTGTGATGTGAAGGTCGATGAAGCATTGCATTAAGGGCTTCGGCTGGACACGTCGTAACTGGATATATGTATACGGAAATATTAATTTCAAGAATTTTAGGGGTATGCCATCAACGCCAACTGAGCCAGATTTATCTTTATGTAAGACCAAATACACATCATCTTCAAAAACACAATCAAAAGAAAAGCGGGCAAAAGCTAGTTAGGCTAATTATATAGAAAAAGTTTGTAACCGTATTTGACCCTAAAGGCTTGGTCATATAAATAAATAAATGAAATTAAAGTTTCGATTAGAGAAGGACCCGTTTCTACTTAGATGGTTCACGAAAGAATAGGCCGATCTGCAACTCAACCCATAAAGCTCATGTTGCAAAGAAGAGAAAAACCTTTTCCGAAGGAAACTTCTTGAACGTCGAAAGAGCGTGATGGTGAAAATATTCAAGATCACAACTGCTGTTAAGATTACAGCTGCAGAAAACGAGTTTCCAGGGTATAGCTTTTGCAAGGACCCCTTAAGAGCTAGATAATAAACAGTTACCAAAAACGCTCCTACAAACAGCCGCTACAATTTTGTACAAGTTTGTGGTATGTAGTACTTTTTATACTCACTTTAACTGCTCCCTGGGTTTATTAAGTTGCATGGCCTGCTGTTGTTGCTGATGCTGTGATGCAGCAGACTGTTGTGGTTTATTTGACGAATTACTAAGCGAAAAGCCCGAAAACATATCATCATCATTAGATGTGTACATTTTGCCTGAAGAAGATTTATCCATTTCTGAAGCTAAAATCTCGGAAGCATCTCTAGGTCTAAAATATAAACAAAAGAAATATTATAAAAGAAATAATACAGTACCATCAAGGCACAATCTTACTTATTATCCCTTTGTATAGTTGAGAGCTGCTCCAATTTCTCACGTTGTTCCTTTTCGACACGTGAAAACATTTCCTTTATCAAAGCAACAATTGCATTGAATTGGGCAATAGTCAAACCGTTCTCCACACTTAGAGGGATCAAAAAGGGTATACATTTATGAGCCATAACGTCTTTAGTAATACCCAATTTGGTATTAGTCATAGCGATTTTATATATACCTTAAAAAATATAAATACATACAATTAAATGACTTAGTTTATTTCTTACTTATCTCCAATTCTAGTAATATCTACCTACCTATAATAGCCATTACAATGGCTGGTTCACGACTTTGTATTTGTTGTAAAAATGGCAATATCTCATCCAATACCAACCATTTATCCAAATTCTCCAAAAGCTTTCCAATCGATATCAAACAATTGACTTTAACCGACACATTTGTACTCATCAAACATAATTTTTTTATCCGTGGTATTACTGAATTCTTCATGGCATTGTAATCGATCAATGTGGAAAATGTTGGTAACACATTTAAGCACAACTCCTGTATTTGAGGCATATCACATTCCAACGATCGATAGAGCAACGGCAACACATGCAGTTTAACCTCTTCTGCCGGCGTAAGCTTAAGGAGTAAATCCATTTTTTGCATAAATATTAATAGGATTTGTATGGGATCGGTGAGTTTAAATATTGGCTTAAGGTGGGGTAAGATATGGTCACAATATTCTTTTTGGCTGCTCATCTCAGCGATGAGTAGGACATTGGGTAGTACAAATGGTATCATGGGAGAATTGACAAATTCCTTGACGAGATACGGAAGTATAGAATGTAAGTTAACACGATGCGGTAGGGTTGGTACTATTTGGGGTAGACCTTTGTAGAATTTAGATTTTTGTAAATTATCCCATTGATATAGGGAATCCAAATAGCTGAGGGTTTTAACGCCAACATCGTGGAAATAGGTTACCTGGAACGGGAAGACGGTTTAAGTAGAAAAAACAGTTTAAGTCAGAAAATAACGATTTTATAAAGTTACAAAACTAATGATTTTTACATGAGGAAATGTGTAAATCGAAACGAATATTAATAAAGCTTCAAAAGATTATTTCTGGCAGACAACTTTTTTTTTTAAAACTCTATTACTTTAAGAAACATTGTATAAATATATATAGGACCTGGTTATATTTTTGACATCACCTCTGTGTTAAATTAAGATCAACGTTTTCTGTATTTTATACTTAAGTATTGTTTTGTTTTTATTTCAAACCAACCAGGGGAGATCGGTATTTTCGACACTAAAGATTCTAAAGCTACTTAAAGTACTGTCTTTTTTTGGAACAAAGTTCCTTATCGCACGTTGCGGGATGGGGGCTAAATGAAAAAATTTTAAACAACTTTTTTTAACTACTTTATTACAATCCATTATTATCAATTATATTGGGAACTTTTGGTTTGGTTTAAAGGGAAGTTTTCTAGGTGGAGCCAGTTTATTACATATTGTAGTTTTGAACCCAATAAAAAGTAAATTTAGAAAAGCCAAAGTGCAAGACTGGCAAACCCATGAAATACAACTCTCAGCATGGAATTACATTTGGCAGCATACTTACTCTTCCACTCTTACTTTTGGTTTGGTTTGTGTCTACACTAATATATGGGGAGAAATTTCTTGTATAGTGGGAAGTTCTCTAGGTGGAGCCTGTATATTACATATTGTAGATTTGAACAGAATAAAAAGTAAATTTAGAAAAGCCAAAGTGAAAGAAGTTTAAAAAAATAAAATTTTTTTAAATAAGTACGTTTTCTTAAAAAAGTTAATTTTCTAAAAAAAGAAAATACCTATTTATATTCTTAAACAGAGTACCTTTTCTTAAGAAAAATACCTTATCTTAAACAAGTACATTTGCTTAAAAAAGTAAATTTTCTTACAAAACGTATCTTTTCTTAAAAAAAGTTATTTTTTTAAATAAATACCTTTTCTTAAAAAAGTACATTATCTTACAACAACAATCACTCTGCACACAATCAATAAATGTCTTCGGTCAGTGACTTGTGTAAATACACACCGCAGTGGCTTAACGGGCTAGACGCTGCTGATGATGATGCTTCACAAACATCGAAACGATCGTCCAGCGAATGTGAGTTTGAATCCCACCCGCGGCATTTAAATTTTTTTCACTAACCGGAGAAGAAAACATGATCTCTTACAGCCTTAAAGGAAATTACAACTTTAAACATAACGAGGATCTAAAATAACTAAAATTGCCTTTTCTTAAAAAACTACATTTTCTTTAAAGAGTACATTTTCTATCAAACAAAATAGCTATTCTTGAGATAAGTACCTACTCTTAAAATTGTACCTGTTCTTGAAAAAAGGACTAATTCTAAAAAAATTTCAATTTCTTAAAAAAAAAACATTTTCTTCAAAAAAAAAATACCTTCTCTTAAAAAAATACACTTTCTTACAAAAATGCCTTTTCTTAAAAATAAAATAATAACTTTGCTTGAGATAGGTAGCCTTTCTGAAAATAAGTAAGTACCTGTTCTAAAAAATAGTACTTCTTTGTAAAAAAAATCCATACTCTTATGCTTTTTCTTACAGAAAGTATTTCTTATTAAAAATTTTAATTTTTCTTAAAAAAATCATTAGATTTTAATAAGTGGCCGTCGGTGGTGCAATGGGTAGTGTGCGCGCTTCTTGTACTTGAGATCCTGGGTTCGATCCCTGCTCTGACCACCTTCAAAATAATTTCTTTCGGCGGCGGTCACCTCGCATAGTGATGGCGACACTATCGAGTATTTAGCCATGAAAATGCTTCTCAAAATTCCGTTCGGAACCGGTGTAAAAGTGTAGGTCCCAATCAGTGAGTATAAAACTACAAAGCGCACTGGTTGCGAGAAGCTCTCCCCGATTCCTTCTAGGGATGTAATGGGAAACCATTTTATTTAGTATTGTTCTCATTTTTCGAATCATTATGGCATCGTATTGTACGAGGGCGGGTGACGTGACTTTTCGAACTTCCCTCGTAGTTATATGAAGCGCAACACTGCTCCCATTAAGTACCACTTGTTTGTAGACTATTGTCAAATTGTGAGCAAGTTCCGTCATTTACTTTGCGTATAACAGCTGTTCAAAACATACAACCTCGTGCATTTTTTTTTTAAATGGGAAAAAGTGAGTTTCGAGTGCTCCTGCAACATTATTGTTTGCGAAAAAAAAGCGTCAATAAAACCAAGGAAAAGCTTGATAAATACTATGGGGACTCTGCACCATCGATTTCAATGGTAAAAAGGTGATTTACTGACTTTCGTTGTGGTCGTAAAAGTACAAATGCCGCTGAACGTTCTACACGGCCAATTGAGGTCAATACACCCGAAAATGTCGAAAAATCTACGATATGGTGTTGGCCGATCGAAGAGTAACTGTGTGTGAGATTGTTGATGCAATAGGCATTTCATATTTTCGATGCTTTCGATTTGAAATGATCAGTTGGGTTTAAGAAAGCTGTCTGCAAGATGGGTGCCGCGTTTGCTCTCAATTGACCGTAAACGTAATCGTGTGACAACTTCAAAGGATTGCTTGGAGTTGTTTAATTGGACTACGAATTGGTACCCCATCCGCCATATTCTCCGGATTTAGCCCTCAGTGACTATTTCCTATTTCCAAACCTAAAGAAATGGCTCGGTGGAAAGAGATTTAGCTCCAACGATGAAATTATTGATGAAACAAATGCCTATTTTATGGACCTCGAAAAATCCTATTTTTGGAAGGGATCACACAAATTGGAGAAACGAAGTGTATTAAGCTAAAAGGAGATTATGTTGTAAAATAATTTTTTTTTGCAAAAAAAAAACTTTCATTCAAAACGTCACGGACTTATTGATCCGCCCTCGAATAATTGAAGTTCTTTGAAGAAGAGATTTCCGCATAGCGCTCATATTGTCGTTCTAATCTGAACTGTGAGAAGATCTCCCTCTCCCTAATCCCTACATGGGATGTAACGGGAAACCCTTTGTAATTTCCTTTAAGGCTATAAGAGATCATGTTTTCTCCGGTTAGTGAAAAAAATGTAAATGCCGCGGGTGGCATAGAATATGTTCGAAATCACATTCGCTTGGCCGATCGTTTCGATGTTTGTGAAGCATCATCTTCAGCAGCGTCTAGCCCGTTAAGCCACTGCGGTGTGTATTTACACAAGACACTAACCGAAGACATTTACTGATTGTGCAGAGTGATTGTCGCTACTTACACATTGCTTTCCTACTTACACGCACTGATGCAGAAGTTTTGAAAGTTATATTTATTGAACGAACTATTCTAATTGTAGTTGTCTCGTTCTGTTTTGGTCTGGCCCTACCATATGTTTCAAATTTAGTTGTCTTAGATCCTCGTTATGTTTAAAGTTGTAATTTCCTTTAAGGCTATAAGAGATCATGTTTTCTCTTTTTCTTATTTATTTAATCTGTACTGTTGGTCATTTCTCAATTGGTATGGTTGTAGATCTTTCAGGTATTGCCCACCCTTTCCCATTTTGAAAATGTGTACAAATTGTATTTTTTTAAATGCAAGTCTTTGATTTATATTTAGCCATTTTGATCAAGCATGAATTGTAGACCTATATCGATTGCACTTTAGAACCAACATCACACTGTATTTTCATGCCCAGAACATCAAGAGCATCTGATTCATCAATATCAAAAATATCCATAAACATATATGACTGTGAAGAGTCGGTAGAGCATTTATGTGCCAACAGATAGTATTGGTTTAACGCTCTTTATAATTTGTTCGACACCATTCAGCAATAAAATCAAGATTATGGTTGCGTTTTCCTATAATTAATCAACTCTTTCACAATTGTTTGCGGTTATTGGGTTTGAAGATCGGCCATTTCCTATTACATCCCATAAAGGGATTGGGGAGAGCTTCTCCCAATCAGTGAGCTGTGCGCGTTCTAGCTTTATACTCACTGGTTGAGACCTACAGTTTTGCACCGATTCCGAACGGTATTTTTGAGAAGCGTCTTCATGGCTAAATTCTCATTATTGTCGCCGTCACTAAGTGAGGTGGCCGCCGTCAAAATAAAACAGAGGTGAACTGAGCAGGCATCGAACCCACGTACTCATGTACAGAAGCCGCGCACAAAACCATTGCACAACCGACGGCCACCATTATAAGATATAGAAAAGGTAAAATATCATAAACTTGTGGTACCGTTGCATTGAGATGATATTAATTTGATGGAATCACATTTGTAACCTGTATAGATTATTCCACGGACGGCAATCTCAACATCATCTGGTTGCCGGGAACGTGCGAACCTCCAGGCAACGAAATTCGGTGAACTCTAAACGGTGAATCTAGAGAGCGCGTAAAATTTTGGGGTGACGAAGACTGCGTTGTATAAGGCTGCAGTATAATACCGGACATGACCAATCTTGTGGGAATGGACTGGAGTATTGTAAGGAATTTCGTGAATAGCACCGAATTCCTATGAGGGGTATAGTGCCTTAATATGACAAACTGAGAATGTACATATGTCTACGGACATGGTAGCGATCAGAGTGCTTATATAACACTGCATCGCGCCCCTCTTTTCAAAGTAACTAACTGGCCTGTATAGATCGTTAATTTAGGAAATAAGCTCATCGTAGCAGACTATCAAACGCCTTGGAAATATCTAGATCAACGATCATTCTTTCACAAAGTCCCTTTAATTCCCAACTTCATTTTTCCGAATGGAAAGCCATCAGTCCCCCATAGATAGGGGTCTAGGGAAGGCATACTCTCGGTCGCTAAAAAGATCGTTGCCCCTCTAGCTTAAATCTTCTTTGGAATCGACTGTAAGTTGATAACCTTCAAACGGGAAGGAAAAATACCCGCAGGGTAGGTTTGGTGTTAGTGGCAGCCGATAAACGGCACTATTAGACTTATTAGTCCATTGTGATACCACGGGCTAACAAGATTAAGCGTTAGCCAAACCGGAGAAACATTTAGTTTGCTCCAAGAAGCTCAAGATCTTGTCTACGTCTATCTGAGATAATTCTCCCAGGTCCCTAAATAGGTAGGATCCCATAGTAGATATCATTATTCTTCTTCCTCATCGTTACAGCTTAGACTCCACCTATCCATGTACCTATCAGAGAGTGCCCCGTAAAAACTGAAACAGCCATCGATACTTTGGGCCTGGTTAAAGACAGAGTGGCTACCCACTATGGGCCATATTTGTCTTGAGCGTACTCAGTCTCTGCCTCTCGTCCACATCTCCGGCATCAATATATATGAACGTTCTTGAAGGATATGATTACACGGCGCTAGAGTCGTGCACAATACGCTCCAATTCCCGTGGAACCTGTAAAGTAGTTCCTACTCTGGCCGGCTCATACGCTCTGCTGCACACCGGGTGCCAGGGTGTGTAAGGTTCCACAATGGACGAGCTAGCGCCGAAGAAGACACAGTCATTACAAATATTGGAATACCATCAGAGTATGTGGATTTATTTACGTCGTACCCTGCAAGAACCTATTTACATGAAAGTGTTCGAAAAATAATCCCAAGCATTGAAAGATATCGATTTCGGGGAGTGGTTGATTGATTTGCGACAACGACGAGTTCGTTGCAAACACTTTAGCAAAAAAGTTATCAACCGGCTGTGACTATTTCGTCGTCCAAGATAATATTTTGGATAAAGGACAACAATTTATTTTACTCTTTTCACAAACGACGAGAAGCTCTTACTTCCTCTTGGAGAAGAAGGAAATATAGCACAGAGGCAAATAAACTCTGAACTCTACTCGTTAATAAACTCTGCACACTTAACTACTCTGGGACATTTTGACATTATTTGAGTTCTTCCTCTATAGATCTGACAGCTACTTTGTATGCATGGGTGCATGCATTGTTAATTAAACCAATATCTGTCACAGGATTGCCAACGAAATTATTTTTAGAGGGAGTAAATAATTGCATTCCCGTTAAAATATCATATTAGACCAATAAAGTTTCCAATTAAAACGCCGAAAGAAGTGGTTGAGCTCAATCCAACAAGACTTTTTGTATAGAGAGATTGATGTCTTTCTAGCTGTACTGGAAGTTACTTAAAGACCAGAAAACTGAAAGGTTGCAGATATTGTACAAGGGGCTCTGAATTACTAAGATGGGTAGGAATCTTAAGGGCGTTTAGAAATAAGTAGTTGGAGCAGGGAAAGGATTCATGTGGTCAATATGTTTAGATGGTTGTTGTTACTATTGTTGGCTTAGATGGTTCTAAGCTAAAAGCATTTACAGAATTGTGTCTGGAAACACTTTGATCCAAATAAACACTTTAGATTGAATGAACGTTTCTTGCAAATAAGTGACTGGAAAGACTGTTTGTTATACTTCCTCTTCGATACACATTTCTAATACAAATAAAGACAACTCTGCTCGACATACCTCTTTCAATTCATGCAGCTTCGGCCTTAAATGAGGACTTGGATGCAACAAGGCTTTCAAACTTTCCGTCAGCTCACTGGGCACCGCATTCATGGGCGGATATTTACGTTGATTCAACTCACTGGCATAACGCCTAAATGCACTATAATCACTGCCAAACATTTTCAAAGGTTTACCCGCGTATATGGCAAACATTAAAATTCCCAGCGAGAACAAATCACTGTCCGTGGAATTAATGTTATTCAAGGCAATCTCTGGAGATGTATACTCCAAACTGGGTTGAGCCAACATATGCATCGATGTTGAATACTCCTTACAAGGCCAATAGGGTTTTCCATCTGGCTGAGGTTGATTGGCAACACAAAAATCAAAACCAAACAGTTTCCAGCTTCGATTCTTATTGATCACAATCGTATCAGTACAAATGTTGCGATGCACAATCTTGGCGTCGTTATGTAGAAATTGCATTCCATCGAACAGTTGCAGCAGCCCATGCCGTATCTCCACATCATATAGCCGTTTTTCCGCTCGCACTTGATCACCCACTACATTAGACAAGGAGGCAAATACAGGCTCTGTGGCAAAAGCCAATGAGTCACGACTCTCCTCCAGGGGATGTTGCACCGTCAATACATGAGGATGACGTATCTTTGTCAACTGTTGCACCCCCCGGCGCAATGTCTCCAATATGGCTTCACGATCCTCCTTGGACCAACGGTCTAATGCTTTCTTTTCGAATACAAACACCGACACCTCCTGTTTCGTTGACTTCTTGTAGCCATTGTAGACTTTCCAGAGCAGACCCACCCCTGCTGTGCACACCTGATCGAGTACTTCATATTCACGCGTAACATTATTTCCAGGCAGGACACCCGACAACTGTGAGACAGTTGTGTGCACGGTCGAATAGAATTTATTGATTACATCCATTTTATTCACTTATCTAGAGGGGGTTTTCTTATTTAGTTGTGTCCTAAGGAGATTATTGCACTTTTTTGTTACGAGTTTTGGGAGTAAATGTATATGGGAGGGTGTTTATTTGCGAATTTTCGCACCTATATCCAAGTTCTTGTAGTATTTTTTTTTATTGTTTTTCACTGTATCTCAGAAATCAATAATGTTTGTGGTATGTTCAGTGTGTGGTGAGATGAAACGAGTTGTCAACTCCCAGGCATAGAGATGGTACAACTGTGTACAGTTTTAAGCGCCAAGAAATCTTGTGTTTTCCAATATTTAGGGCATGGTCAAGTAAGTAAGGTAAACGCAGTAGGAATTGTTGCAACAAAAACAGGCATTTTGTTGCGCATGGGAAGTTAACAAACCAAAGTAAACAAACTAAATTATTTGAGAGAGAAAGTGAGACTAAATTGTGAGAGATGTAAACACTCTCTGAGTAATTGTGGTTATTCTCTTTTAGGTACTACCAGGCCATAATGATGTTTTGTTAACTTATTTAGGAGGTATCACTGTGGTTCTATAAGGAATTGCCATTTAAATATATATTTTTCCGTAAAATTAATAAATATGGTAGCACAATTATATTTTGACATTTTTTTGCACAATAATTTCGAATTTCTTTTTCGAGCCAAAGCGTGAAGTTAACAAACCAAAAACGTAAACGTAGGTCTGGGGTAGATTTGGGTATACTTCATGTAGTGTCCGGAGAACTTGGGAAAAAGTTTCTAGAACAAAAACTTTTTCCCTATAGTGAAAAAAAATTTTGGGATGACTTTGGAAATACCTGGACACTTGTTTCCCAGACCTGACGGATAGGTAATTATATGAATTCATAGCGCCAGGTCTGGGCTACATTTGGGTATATTCCGTGTAGTGTCCGGAGAACTTGGGAAAAGCTTCTAGAACAAAAATTTTTTCTATAGTACATTAGAACGCTCTCTCTGTCCCCACCGCTCGGAGTAGCGTATACGACTATACTATTCCTCTCTCTTTCTTGCTCTCTCACTGCTCGGCGAGGGGACAGGCAGATAGGTACGGCACTGTTATACAAGCACTCTCTGTATCAGTTCTCTGTATTCTTATTCAATTCTTAGGCCGCTGTATTCATGCGTGCTTATGTCGATATTGTTATTAAAAAATAATAAACAATGAATAGTGAACGTGATTCAGTACAAGTTGATGATATTAACGATAACAGAGTTCGTCTTTACCCCCCAATGTTAAACCCAACGTTTACCCATTACCCACAGGGTATGGGGAAAATAATGGATAGCCACCCACGACAATGGTGAAATTTCCATCACGATAAAATATCTATATCTCGGAAACGGAGCGTCAAACCGAAAAAATATCGTATTTTTATTGGGTTCTAAGGGGTTTTCATAAAGTGGTATAATTCGTGTAGAAGATTTTTTTTTAAATCGCCAAAATAAGAAAATCTCTAATATAAAAAAAATAAGTATATAACTCGGAAATGGTGCGTACAACCGCAAAAATAACAAAAACTAATTCTGTTTACTATAGTGATTGAAACGAATAGTTTGTCAACATAAAAACCATAATAAGTGGAAAAATTTAGTTTTGTTTAAATATGCAAGACTATTTTTTCTCAATCATGTTTACTTTTTCATTTTAAAATAAATACATTCAAACAACAATTTGAACATAAAGTAATTCTTATAACTAGAGTTTTTCTTTCTGAATTTTTGACATTTGGCCCGGTGTGATATGAACGTTGGATGTTGGAAAGAATTGCTTCAATAATACCAGATAGAGGCAATGGTTCAATTCAACCAACAAAATAAAACCAATTAACAAATTTTGTGTGTTAAAATTATTGTGTTAAATACAACACAAATGTCTGCTAACAATAACAGTCAATAAAAAGTGCGAAACACATTTAAATTCACAGTTTTTCACCAAAATGAAATGGAAAATTAAAGTCAGAAGTTCGTGTAATTTCACCTGGTGTAAGTCACTTTTCGTCAAACATCTCTCTATCACCGAGAGTGTCAAAGGAAACGTCAGATGAGTCAAATATTCTCTCTTGTAAGATTTACTCTATGGTACAAAATATAGCTCTTTCGATAAATCCATTTTGAAAACCTTTTTCTTATATCTATTACATTTTGTTTGCGTTTTAATTTTCCGGTAGAAATTTTAATCTGAAATGATTTCCATACTGGATCCGATAATATTTACACATTGCATTCGTTCTCGTTTCGAGATCGCGTCAAATTTGATTTTGAGATCGGTTTCGTTTTAGTTTCGAGATTTACACAGCAACTTCAAAAGAAAAGTGATAAAAATTCCTCGCGAAAAATGACATCGTGTGAAGACATCGTGGTGAGTTGGTGTGAGATAACTTTTCAAATTTTAGGGGCAAGGCAAACGACCACCACAACTGTTTGTGAACATTTACTATTATTTATCTGGTTTCAAGGTAATTACTGTGAGTCTCAAAGCAAACGTGTAACTCAAGTTTTTTGAATGGTAAAAAATAATAACTAATTCAACTACTTATATTTTCTAAACATGGTCTTGGTCCCTTTGCCAATTCATGAAAATATAATAACACAAATCTTACAACTACAAAAAATACATTGCTAGAATAAAAATTACTTCGTATTTGTCGCGTCAAAAGAAAGAGTTGCTGAAGGCTGCTGCTGAAGGTTAAATTTATGGATCCGTACTGTTACTTTTACCGACATTTACATACGAGTATTATTTTATTTGTTGCTTATATCTTTCGAGAGCAAATTCGATATTTTTGGTATAAGAAAGAAACCCCGTCAAAATTTGGAGAAATTAAAAAAAAGAATTTGCTGAACAAAATGTAATATCTACAATAAAGCACGGCGGGGTTTTGGTGACGGTTTGTGGTTGCATGACAACGAGCGTAGTAGGTATGTAAATTAGTATTTATTGAAAGTATCATGATTAAAACAGAGTACCATCATATTTTGAAAGAAAATGTGTCTGCCAGTGACGAAATGTTGTGATTGGATAGGACTTTGGTCTGTCAACAAGATAATGATGCCAAGCGCAGATAAAAATTAATTAAGGAATGGCTACTTCACCACACTTCTAAATTATTGGATTATCATCCACAGTCACCGGATCACAATCCGATTTTACATTTGTGGGAGCAACTTGATCGCGAAATAAGAAAAATAATAGTCAGTAACATATAATATCTCAAATCCGTTATAATGGAAGAATGGAAAAAAATTTCGCCTGAAATAACCGCAAACCGTATTGTACATTTTCTTTTGCCGCGACAAATATGAATTAATTTTTGTTTTAGCTATGTAATGTAAATATGTACATATTTCTTGTAGTTGTAAGGTTTTTGTTGTTATTTTTTATATAAGTAAATTGATATTGGGGGCTTGTTTAGGACATAAAAAGAGTTGAATTCATTATTATTTTTTAACGGTTCAATAAATTTGAAAACATATGTTAGAAACTTGTACACTTTTTTGTGACGTTCGCAGTATATGGACTACAAATTATGGTAGAATTATCTATTAGGTAGTTGCATTAGAAATTCCGTGGTTAAGCTCGTGGTTAAATCAGCTGGGCTGACGCGTTTACCTGATAGATAATTTTACCATGCTAAAAATCATGGTAGAATGAGAAGATACTCAGTTGACAGCTGATTTAAATTTTTTCTTGTTGTTTAGTTGGCCGCTTCTGTCAGATTCAATGGTTTTGTGTCTGTACATTTCTGTTTACATTTATAACAGACAAAATGTCTGTTGTTGTTGCCCACAACTGTTGTTGTATCTACTGCGACTACTTGGTATTTTTACTATGCTACAAATGTTTTGAATATAGTTTTTAACAAAGAAGATGAAGAAAGGTAGAGAAGAACATTTCTCTACTCTCTCTCTTAGTCTCCGTTGAATACATATTTCAACACACGAACAGTTTTATGATGACGTTAGTATCTAAGTATAGAAATTTCAACCATATTTAAAAACAAATTACGTAAAGTTTCTAAAAGGTGTGAAATAATCAAGTTATGACGCGATAGAGAAATGCGTTTATGTGAATCGCGTCGACTTTTTGGTTCTCTTCTACGATGGTTGCCAAATTGCGTATTTTTTTTTCTTCTCTACTCTTATTTATCCTCTTTGGTTTTTAAATTGGTAGAGTAGCTTAAGTGTGACCGTCGGTGGTGCAATGGGTAGTGTGCGCGCCTCTTGTACAGGAGATCCTGGGTTCGATCCCTGCTCCAACCACCTTAAAAAAAAAAAAATTTCTTTCGACGACGGTCACCTCGCTTAGTGACGGCGACACTATCGAGTATATAGCCATGAAAAAGCTTCTCAAAATACCGTTCGGAATCGGTGTAAAACTGTAGGTCCCAATCAGTGAGTGAAAACTGGAAAGCGCACAGCTCAGTGATTGTGAGAAGTTCTCCCCGGTCCCTTCATGGGATGTAATGGGAAACCATTTATTTATTTTATTTTTAGAGTAGCTTAAGTACACTGACCAAAAATTTAGGAAAACGCGGGTTCTGTAATGAGTTTTCCAATTACGAAAATAATTTACAACAATTTTTTTTCATATAGCTAGTGCCTATAGCTTATTAGATAATGGATAATATGCAACAGTTTTACTTGCTTTTATTTCATCTATACAGTTTACTTTATTTACACCACATAACATTCACAATTGTATATATTCAACCTTTTTAGTAATACTTCGCTTTGCTTACTTCCGGCGTTTAATCACAGCCGGACTCATAACTGCTGCTCAGCTGCTAGTTATATTAGTTCTTCACTTTGGGTCAGTGTCGCCCGTCAATTACCATCCATTGCCAGGGTCTTCAAGTGCTGCTAACTATTTCTCGAAAAGTCTACTAATCCCGCCAATAGCCATAACCTTTCATTCCAGTGGTGAGATATCATGTGTGAATTCACAAAGGTGATAGAAAAAACATAGATGGTGAAACATAAGTGGTGGATTTTAAAGTCAGTGGAAATTTTCTAGATGGCGCAGCAATTGTGGAAATGGGAAAATTTCCCTGAAAACAGAAACTGTCGACAAAACTATTTAACCGTGCTTTTTTGCTTTTTGTACTGTCAAGAAAATATCGAAGGCTATATGTCTACTTTTGAGTGCTTTTTCGTCGTATCCGAGTGAAAAATGGTCGCGCGGAAAAGCATTTGCCATTTGGTGAAAACGGAATACCATCCTGAAATACCATAATTCTCCCCACTGTCGGATGTTAGCCAGTTGCCAAACTCCAAATTTCTGGAAAGCTTTAACTCGGTCCCGAAGACGACACCATCTGGTGGTCGGATGGTAGTATCCTGGGTGGAATTTTGGTATGCGCTCGACCCAGTCTTTTCGATCCACACAGACGACCTTTATCAAATAATTCTCAAGAACATGATAAAATCTCTCAACCGTGCCGTCAGTCCGAGGGCGCAATGATATCGTACTTATACCACGAATTCCATTCATCTCGCATATTACCCTCAAGATGGCAGATTCAAAATTCTACCCTGCTCCGTATGTAGTTCTAAAGGGACACCAAAACGACTTATCCTGTTGTCCACGACTGCTTTGCTTATTGTTTTCTCTTCTTTATTCGGAATAGCGTACACCTCGGGCCATTTACAGAATAGTCCATACCGACTAGGACATATTGGTTCCCGGTGCTACTTGTTGCAAATGAACCAACCAGCGGGAAGTGAGCACCTGGGCTCTCCTGTGTCTGTCCACAACTTCTTCTCGTTGGTTCTTTAGCTGTCAAGCACTTAGTGTAGCCTGCAAACCACTCGGACCAACCCAATAGAATCGTTAATTTAGTTTCTCCATAGTTTCGTGGTAGACCCTAGGGCCATTGTAAGATTCTGTAATTATCTATTTCACCTTCAAGACAGGTATCACAATTAGATTTGTCTCCCTTTTACCATCTTCACTTTCCCAAACACGGTATAGACAGCCTTCTAGCAATCTCAGGCTATTCCACTGGGCCCAATATGATTTCAAAACGGGGCTTTCTGAAGCGATTTCATTCCACGTTAATCATCTATTCTCTTCTTTTGAGAAAATAAGTTTTGTCAATACAGGATCTGTTCTCGGACGACAATAATTTGCTCATTTATCTCAGCATTTGAATCCTGCTTTGACTCGATGTCATGTGGACGGTCATTTACTCGTCCGGTATAAGGCCGCCCGGTAAGTCCCGCCCCATATGGTCACGATTGCCACCTTTAAATTGTTTTGCTTGCCATAGCGCTTTTGTGAGATTCTGAATCACTTCTCTTAGTTCTCTAACGGCTCCTTTTAAATCTTCTGATTTGACTTTTGTTTCTACAACTTCGCACATGATGTTCCTGTAGACTGGAAACAACTACAAACGCAGCTATTCGTGAGGTACACACCGCATATCGAACGTCAGGATCGTTAATGTCCTTAACAAATGTCTCGATCTTAAATTGCTCCACCCCATACAAAGCGGCGGGACCGGATGGTATTTTCCCGGCAATCCTACAGCATGGGGTTGACCAAATAACAACCTATCTGGCAGGAATTTTTACCGCATGCTTAAAATACGCCTACACACCGAGAAACTGGCAGGAGGCCAGGGTAATATTCATACCTAAACCTGGAAAAGCAAGCTATGCAACGGCAAAGGCTTATAGACCAATTAGCTTCACCTCGTTTCTACTCAAAACCCTGGAGAGAATAGTGGACGACATGGTAAAAAGTGGAATACCGAGCGATATGCTGAAGTTTAGAGAACACGCCTATGTCAAAGGCAGATCAGTGGATACCGCACTTCATGAGGTAACCTACTACATAGAACAATCTCTCAATGACAAACTATACACACTCGCCGTATGCATAGATATTGAGGGAGCGTTCAATAATGTCCGGACCGTAACACTTATCCAATCCTTAGACCAGTTTATGGTGGACCGGGCATTAAAAGACTGGATCAACCATATGCTAAGGAATAGATGGATAAAATGTGGTTACCATGATGTAAATATTAGAGACAGAGTACAACGTGGAACTCCACAGGGAGGGATTATGTCACCACTCCTATGGGTCCTCACAATACACAGTCTCCTAAGGAAACTTACCGACGAAGGACTTAAACCAATCTGCTACGCAGATGACGTTATAATACTTCTTAAGGGAAAGAACCCAAACCAATTATGCAGAGAGGCCGAGAGGACACTGTGTAGAGCGTATGAATGGGCACAGCCAAGGGGCTTAAATGTAAACCCGGACAAAACGGAAATATGTCTATTCACAAGGAAGACGAAAATCTCAGATTATGAAGAGCCACGATTCTTGGGAAAGACGATTAAAATATCCGATAAGGTTAAATACTTAGGAGTAATCTTAGATCGGAAACTGAATTGGAAGCACCATAGAGGAAAGGGCTAATAAGGCCTACAGATGCTGGTCGCTATGCAGAAGAGCTATAGGTTCCAAATGGGGCCTCAAACCGACTATGACACACTGGCTCTACAGAAGCGTAATCAGGCCCGTACTAACATATGCTTCTGTAGTCTGGTGGACGGCAGTTGAGAGGAAATGTAACATCGCAATACTGCAGAGGGTTCAGAGAATGTGCTGCATTGGTATCAGCGGTGCAATAAGGACAACCTCGACAAGAGCCATGGAGACTATTTGATGTATCCAGCCAATCGAGATTAGAATCAAATACGAGGCTGCCTTTGCGGCAAAACACCTACAAGCTACAGGTGAATAGATCAACAGGGATCTCACGTCAAAACACCAACGGATAACTGGGCCTTAGTCGGGTACACGCAAGATACGAGTGAATCTGACCGAATAGCCGAGATAAGGGTTAAGGCGAACTGCGTGACCATAACGCCAACTAGAGACGCCTGGCAGAATGGGTCCCTGACACCAATGCCAAATGGGACTTGCTGCTACTCGGATGGCTCAAAGCTAGGAGAAAAAACGGGTCTAGGATTCTTCATTGTAAATCCAGCAACCGAATCCCACCTACGCCTCCCGGATCATAATACGAACTTTCAGGCGGAAGTTCGGGCGATTACGGAATGTATCAAGTGGCTCGGCGATAATACAATCCCAGCCGAGGCAAATATATTCACAGATAGCCAAATGACAATATCATCGGAAACTGTCAAATCTAGAACGGTCCTTGACTGTAAGAAGGTGATAAACGATTACTCTATGCACGGCAGACTCAACATCATCTGGGTGCCGGGGCACAGCGGAGTATTCGGTAACGAGAGAGCGAACCTCCTGGCAAAGAAATCCAGGGAACTCCAAACGGTGAGCCTAGATGGAGCGAAACCCATTGGGGTGACGAAGGTTGAGTTAGGTAAATGGGCGGAGTCGGCACATATAGCCCAGTGGAACCGGGAATCAGTAGGCAGGACTACAAAGATCCTATTGGGAGACACAGATGGATTGAGGACAAAAGGTTTGCTGAAACTGGGAAAATCCGAAATGGGCAAAATGGTGGGAGTCTTAACGGGGCATTCGGAATTACGAGCCCACCTGTACCGTATTGGACTAGTGGCGAACAGTGAGTGCAGGGCATGCATGGAGGACGATGAGACGTTGGAGCACTTCTTATGCCACTGCCCGGCCTTCACACAAGCTAGATCCAGATATCTTTCGGATAGTACGATACCGGACATGACCAAACTTGTGGGTATGGACTGGAACAAACTAAAGAATTTCGTGAATAGCACCGAATTCCTATAGGGGATATAGTGAAGTAGTAGCATAAACTTAGAGCGCACAACAGGTCGAAATTAGCGGCTTAAGTGTATGTCTTACTGACATGGGAAGGTTTAGAGTGCTCCTTCTGAACACTCAACATCGCACCCCTCTTTCCAAACTAACTAACTAACTAACTAACTAACTAAATTGCTCCAAGAAAGTGTGGGGTTCTCCAGGGTATGCCATCAACACCAAGCGTTCCGCATCCGTTGCGAAATCTTTTAACGTTTCATTTTGCTTCTGCACACGGCCTCTCAGCTCCATATAGTATAACTCTTTCTTGTGATCGCCACCATACTTGCGTTGCAACGCAGCCCGTATTTCATCGGTGATGTTACTGTCTTTCAGCGCAAAAATCAGATGTACGGCCTAGTCGTTGATATTCCACAAGTTCTTTATCGCAACCATTTCAAACTGGAAATTAAATACATCGAACGGTGTAGATCCGTCGAAACTGGGAGCTTTCAGGCTTTACTCGCCATCAGCCTTTACTCAGACATTACTCGTACTGACCCTTCTTGTAACTGGAGACCATTAATTTTTCTTTCCAGTTCGGCAAATTTTTCATCAACGTTCTTTCTCAATGTTTGCTTGTCTTCTTCAAAACGCTGTTCAGTTTGCTCGAATTTCTGCTCAAATTTTTACTGAAATTCCCCGAACTTCTGCTCACCTATTCCAATTGACAATTAGCCTTTATCTCCATCTTGTTCATAGCGTCTGACATTTCATGTAGCTTGCCATTTGTGGCTTTTGATGTTTCCAGAATAATTCTAGTATTTTCGGCAAAATTCTTAATTTCTTAAATTCTCGTTCATAATTCTAGAACTTTTGTTAAATTTCTGGTTCATAATTCTAGAATTTTCGTTACATTTCTTTTCCAGTTTGTCGTTCATTATTCAAGAATTTTCGTCCAATTTGGCCAACTTTTACATCATGAAAACATTGTAGAAACATTTACATTACTAGTTGCTTCTTTTGCATATATGTACCTCCATTTCGTCTTTGCACTCGAACTGATATATGTCAATGTCGATGTTTCGGAGTTTAAATTCTTCTATTAATCGCTTCTACCGTTCTACCTTGTTCCCAGCTGTCCTGCGACTCCTTCTAGTTGAGGAGGATCTAGATATAGGCATCATGAAAGAACCCTGCGTACAAGACAATGTGGTGAGAAGGCTCTATGGTAATGGTTACAAAACACTCTATATAAAGGACAATGGTAAACCAAGATCGTGCCTAATTGCAAAAAAGAATTTAAAAAATTTTCTCTGCTCTCAGCTTAGCACACCGTTGCTAAATTAGAGCTGACAGAAGGTAAGAGCATATACATTGCATCCTGCTAAATTGTGACGCTCCCCCAGGGAGGTGGGAAGCACTATGGGAAATATCCATCCACTGAACACCATCATTATAAGCTGCGATGCCAATGAAGTCAACGAACGAGGTGAGTCCGTTTTAGACTTTATTAATACTAACAGCCTTACAATTTTTAACAGAGCTACTACCCCATTTTTTGTCTTCCTGTGTTCCGAGAACTTTGTTGGGTGGCCAGATCTCATTGACCTTACCCTGATATCAGATAATAGAATAGTAGAAATAGAAAACAGGACAGTATCTTCTCAGACCACAAGTGGTTCAGATTCTATCGGAATCCCAAAAGAACTATTTGGGACAAGTTCAACAGGGTTCTGAAAAGTAAGCTTCCTAAGTCCGCACAACACACTAATACCTCTATACACGTGAAAAAGCTGTATCCAAGTAGGTGAAATCAATGGATACTGCATTCAAAGTGCCATGTTCTCAGCCACGCTCAAAGAAAACCTAACCGCCTTGGTGGACAGATGAGCTCACAACGCTAAGAAAAGAATCTCGCATAGCTTTCAATGCATGTTATATAAGTGGATCCTGGCAGTCATATAAGGATACACTTAAAGAGTATAAGAAGGTAATAGCCACTGCAAAAATACGATCCTGATCAAATTTCTGTGAACCGATGGAGAACACAAAGGATACAGCTAGATTGAGCAAAATGATGGCCAAATCCCACCTATGTGAGGAGGGATGACGGCACATGGTCAAATTGCTCAGCCGAATCGCTGGAGATACTCTTGAAAACACACTTCCCAGGCTGCGAGGACACAACCATGGAGGTGCGAACATTATCAAGCCAATACTCAGATGCTAACTGTATAGAGATAATCAGTCTAGACAGGATATCCTGGGCTATCAATAGCTTCTTACCATATAATTCTCTGGGGCCAGATGGTATTATACCAAAAATGCTGCAAAGCGCGGAGGTCATAATTTAGACGTGGGTCGGTATCATATTCCGATCTTGCCTGACTCTTGGAACCAGGTTATAGTGGTTTTCGTTCCCAAGGCGGGAAGACGGAGTCATGAGAGCGCAAAGGATTTCAGACCGATCAGCCTCTCATCGTTTCTTCTGAAAATGCTTGAAAGGCTAATTAACGCATACATCTGTACGAAAATGGATGCATCGCCCAAAATATCATGTAGCCAACATGCATATCTCATGGCCTCTCATCCGATACAGCCCTGCACGAAGTCATCAGAACTACTGAGAGGTCATTAGAACACAAACAATATACCCTTGCGGCATTCTTGGATATAGAGGGTGCATTCTATAATGTGAGCTCAGGGGCTATAGAAGAATTACTTGAAGATCTAGGCGTGGAAACATTCCTCAAGAGTTGGATATGCTACAGAGCAGAATTATCAACGCCTCTATGGGCAACAGCGACTCATCAAAGCGAGTGAATAGGGAAACTCCTCAACAAAATACTACTAAAACTGGACAATATGAGGATCAAAACCGTGCCCTATGCGGAGGACGTGGTAATAATGCAGTCTTTGTTCGCATCCGTGTTGAGCGAAATCATGAATGGGGCCTTGAAATCACTTAACAACTGGGCGACTGGAAGTGGTCTTGGAGAGCATCCAGGGAAAACTAAGGTCATGCTTTTAACCACGAAGACCAAGATTCCAAAGTTTAATACTCCTCGGCTAAGTGGAATAGAGAGTCCACTATCAACTCACGCCAAGTACTTGCGCGTGATTCTAGACCCTAAACTATCCTGGAAGCGTAACATAGAGCACCGAGCACAGAAAGCAACCGTTGCGTACTCCGCAATACTAGTATAATGATGTATACTAGTATAATCAGACCTATACTCTCCTACGGAGTATTGGTATGGTGACCTGTCGCGGGGAAGACTTCCACCATGAAACTGTTGTATAGAGTACAGAGATCAGCTTGCATTAGCAAAACAGGGGCAATGAAGACGTGCCCAGTTGAAGCCCTTAATGCAATGCTTTATATTATAGCAATTGACCTTCACAGGTAGGTAGTGCGGCCTGGAGTGCTACCCGACTAAATGCTCTTGGAATCTAGATGAGCAACGCATATGAACATGCGAGAATACTACAGACAATCCCAAGAGAACACAATATAACCACCGATTACTGCATCCCCTCATTGACGTTCGATAACCTATTCGATGTCGGGTTTCCAAGAAGAATAGAGTGGAATAAAGGGGAACCACTGACAGGTTTTGACACCAAAGTATTTACGGACGGATCCAAAATGGAATGTGGAACCGACTCGAGTGTCTTCTTCGAAGAGGTGAGCCTCAATTTATCATTGAAACTCCAAGACAAGTGCAACGTTTTCCAAGCAGAGGTACTAGCTGTCAAGGAAGCCTGCGCCGAACTTAAACTACAACGGAGTACAGAGCGCATTGGAATATTTGGAGATTTAAATCTAATACTGCATCCAAAATCGTTAGTGAATATAGGGAAAACTTGTCGAGCTATGTCGACTGGCCAATGTGGTTCTTACTTAGATACCAGGCCACAAGTGTATCCTTGGCAACGAAAAGGCAGACGAACTAACCAGAGCAGGATCCTCTTCCACCGAACTCTATATGGTGTCAGTCGCAACGCCTATAGAGTCGGTCAAAAGAGGCATTATTCTGCATTACCTTGAACGAGTAAAGGCCAGATGGAATAGATCGGACTAACTCCCTGATTAACCAAAATCGAGGGAACATATAACGGCGAATTGCCGTGCACACCGGGCACTGGCCAATCGGTAATCACGCAAGACGGCTGAATCTTGCATATCGCTCATTTGCCGGAATGTTGTATTAACTCAAAATTCTTCATTTTTGGACTAAGTACTATAAAATATTCTCCTGACCGAGTTCTTTCAGATGTATTAATTCCTATATCTAAATCTGTGTTAAATTCGTTAGGAGAGCATTTGGAAGTTAGCACTTTGTGTACATTCATATACAAAATAAAACTTTCAAAGTCGATTTACTCGAAACTATGTTTTTTGAGTTAATACAACATTCCGGCAAATAAGCGATATAATGACCACTGCTGAGCCTGCGTCTGCCGTGCCTACGATGGAACATCTCCTCTGTAGTTATCCGGCTCTAATGAATAGACGCCTAAATACTATAGTTCGTCCCTTCCTACACAACCTCACTGAGATACACGAGATAGATCTAGGGGATTAAAAGGTTGGATATAGACACTGTACACTAGACTGTCCGGAGTGATGTAGTATGCACAACATCGTCTCAAGACAGTAATTGATGCTAAATAGTATTTTTAGTCAGTTACAACGCGTGCTGCGAGTGGGCGGTACAAGAAGCTGAGAAGGGAGGAAAACCAACTATTTAGGCGGAAAATGTCAGTGGGAGCAGAGAGAGAGTGAAAGAACCGAAATGTGCAGGATGAATGGTGAATCCCGAAAGTTTTTCCAGAGGGTAAGAAGATCGAATAACGGGCCTAATAATGGGCTGCCCTCCTGCAAGGACGAGATTGGGAATCTGGTCACTGAGAAGCAGTATGTGCTCAAAATGTGGAGAGACCACTTTTCAGCATTACTCCACTCAGATTCTTCCACTGAAGATCAGGAGGTAATGATAATGGAATATAGTGTAGATTGTACCCCCCTCAACCATGACGAGATTAGAACGGCGATCTGCCGTCTGAAGAATAATAAAGCCGCTGGTGCGGATGGCCTACCCGCTGAACTTATTAAGGCAGGTGGCCTGATAGCCCACATGCATCAACTGATATGCGGTATATGGCTGGGGGAATCTATGCCCGACGATTGAAGTCTCAGTGTAATATTTCCTGTATTCAAAAAGGGTGATCCTTGTGTCTGTTCCAACTATCGCGGTATCAGTATTTTATCCATCGCGTATAAGGTCTTGTCGAGCGTATTGTGTGAAAGACTAAAGGCAATTTTTAAAAACCTGATTGGGCCTTAATCGGTGTAGTTTTAGACCAGGCAGGTTCATGACTGACCAAATATTCACGCTACGCCAAATCCTGGAAAAGACCCACGAAAAGAAAATCGATACATACCACCTGTTTGTCGATTATAAAGCTGCTTTCGATAGCCCCATACGGGGAAAACTATACGAAGCTATGTCTGAACTTGGTATTCCGGCAAAACTGATTCGCCTCTATAGAATGACGCTGACAGACACCAAATCAGTAGTGAAAGTGGGGAAAGACCTCTCTGAACCATTATGTACCAAGCGAGGACTAAGACAAGGCGACACACTTTCGTGCAATCTCTTCAACATCTTAATGGAGATAATAATGAGAAAGGCGAAAAGCCATATGTTGCTGGCGTATGCTGACGACATAGACATCATTGGGCGAAATTTGCGAGAGGTTACTGCAGTATTTTCAAGAATCGAAAAGGAATCAGCGAAGGTGGGTCTTTCTGTTAATTTCATTCATTTCATTCATTCATTTATTTAGTATTTAAAATACTTTTCATACAACAAATTCTCAAAAATATTTGCATTACAATTTAAATATTATTGTTTTTTATAAAAAATACACAATTTCTTTTAAATACAGTATTATTTGTTTCAGATTTTATATAATTTGGTAGTGTGTTAAAAAATTTAAGTCCTTTGTAGAAGAGTGTGTCTGAAGTCTTCAGAATTTCTAAGTCCATACGGTTGTAATTCGCCTACGTAGTTTATTTGTTCACATAGATATTCTGGTGCGTTGGCCTGCTTCATTTTTCGTATAAATATTAGGGTATTTAATTTAAGTCTTTGTGTTATGTTAAGCCATTTTAAACATTCAAGCATTGTATGTATGGGTGTATATCGATTGCACTTTAGAATACTTCGCATTGCTTTATTTTGTAGTTTTTGCATCCTTTCCAATTGGGATTCACGGCAGCATGTATATAAAATTGTTGATCCAAATTCGAAGTGAGGTTTTATCATTGTATTGTAAATGTGTATCGCAGTCATGTTGGAAATATTATTTCTTATTCTTTTGAAAAAACCAATTTTTTTGCCAATTTTTTTACATATATATTCAATATGTTCTTTAAACTGTAGTTTTGCGTCTATTATAAAACCAAGGTATTTTATTTTATTTACTTTTTCAATAATTTCACCATTTATTTCAAAATTTTCATCGCTAATCATATTAATTCCCATTGTCTTCGTCTTTTTTTCATTTAGTTTAAGTTTATTAATTTTCAACCACATGTTTATGTTATTTATATCGAGCGTCATATTTTCCCGGCATTGGGCGTCCGTATCTCCCTCTGTGAAGATTAGTGTGTCATCCGCATATAAAACAATCTCACTTTTCTCTAATACATCGGGCATATCATTTATATATATAATAAATAATAATGCACCAAGAATCGAGCCCTGTGGTATACCGTAATCATTGTCTATTTTTTCAGACAAGGCTCCATTAACTTTCGTAATTTGTTTCCTATTTGATAGGTATGATTCAAACCATTTTAACTCAGTGCCTCGTATTCCATACATGTAAAGTTTTTTAATCAATATGCTTCTGTCTATTGTCTCAAATGCACGTTTAAAATCAAGAAAGACTGCCATTATCTTTCTATTTTTTTCTATATTCTTCCAGCGACTTATTACGTAGTTAACAGTGGTCTCACAAGAGTACTTTTTTCGGAAACCCGACTGGTATTTTGACAAAATGGAGCAATTTTCAATATATTTTTCTAATTGATCTTTCACGACTTTTTCTAATATTTTTTCACATGTTTTCAACGTATTGATGGGCCGATAATCTTCACAATATTTAGTTTTTGACACTTTTTCAATAGGTGTTATCATTGTTTCTTTCCAGTTTTCTGGGAATTTTCCACTTTTTAATGAATTATTAATAATATTTAACAATACTTTTCCCGTTTTATCCCAGCTATCAAGAATCATCTTCGTTGATACCTTATTGTAGTCAGGCTTATTTTTCAATTTCCTAATTACGTTCTTAAGTTCCATAATATCTATTGCACTGAATTTAAATATATTGTTTTCCATATTAATTTGGGTAACGTATTGCACATCTTCGATTGAGTCTCGTATTTCTTTTATACTATTTACAAAGTAATTATTAAATTTATTAGCGATTTGGACTTTGTCCTTATATTCTACCTGGTTAAATATTACAGATTTTATCACAGTTGGTTTCTTTTTCATCACAAGATCCTTGATTTCCTTCCACATCTGCTTTTGATCTATGGCATTGTTAATTCTATTATTTATGTAATTAAACTTCTCATTTACAGTCTTCACTTTGTATTTATTTCGTATTTCTCTGTATTCCGCCCATGCATCGTAGCTGTTTTCAAATATTGCCTTTTGATACTTGACATTTTTATCTTTTTTCATTTCGTACATTTCGTTATTAAACCATTTGTTAACATCATTTTTTTCTTTTATAATTTTTTGCTTTGAAAACTTTTGTATTGTATGCTCGAAACATTTGTCAAAATTTAATACATTCTGGTCAAGATCTATATCATCATTATAATCTAGTATTGCACATATTTCATTTGCAAATGGGTGTCGTTGGTATTTAAATATTTCCACATGTCTGCTGTTAGTAGTCCTTTTATGTTTGCCTTCGCTTTCCATAATTATTTTCAACATTTCATGATCTGATATATTATTTGCACTATCCCGTTGCACAGATATTGTGTAATTATTTGTTATCACAAAGTCAATTATGGTACTTGAAGTATTTGTTATTCGAGTAAACTCATTTACGATTTGTCTCAGACCATTGTCATTTATTGCACTTTCAATTCTGTGTTTGTAATAACTATTTTTTGCCCAGTCAATATTAAAATCTCCTGTTATTAAGATATCATGGCTTTCTTCACATATATCCTCCAACGTTTCTCGGAAAACCTCACAAAACTCTGCTTCAGAACAGCTCGGCGATCTATATACGGCCACTAGAAACATATTTGTCCTTTTGCTTTTTACTGTACAAACTGTTATCCAGTATTTTGAATTTATTACTCTATCATACTTTTTTGACACCTTCCATTGTTTCCCAAAGTAAATAATCACACCACCAGTTCTTTTATTGTTCGAAAGCGATATTATGTGGTCATAGTTTTGTAATGCAATTTCGTGTTCCTCTACATCCTTCGTCAGATGTGTCTCCGACAGTATAATGAAGTCCGGCTTCTCTGTTTCTGCTAAAATTTCTATTTGGTTGAAGTTGTTGATTAGTCCTTGAACATTCGTATAATACGCGATCGCGTGTTTTGATTGTTAATTATTTAGTTCCATTCTTTTTCTTTTCATTGTCAACTTGTTTATGTATACTGGACACTCTTTATAGTTCGTAAAATGATTTTCATTTAGTCCTAAATTTAATTTTTGATTCATCCTCTTACAGTTTATACACTTTTGAATTGGTTCCTCATTACATTCTTTTGACATATGGTTTCCATGGCACTTTAGACATATTTCCTCGCTTCTGCATTCACTGGATAAGTGGTTATACCCGTAACATTTAAAACACTGCCGTACATTCGTTCCGTCAAACACTCTACATCTTTCCCAGCCTACGTTTAGTCTTCGTGCTGCCATAATTTTTGTATACGTTTCAATATCCGTTTTTATATGTACATTATTAATTGTTCTATTGTATTTTTTAAATTCGTACGTTCTAATAATCTTTATTTCACTGTTACTTATTATATTATTTTGTCCTTTCAATTTTTCTATTAATTCCTCTTCCGAATGTTTGAACATCATGTCCGTTATAATAAAGCTCGGTTCCATTGGTCTGGGCACCCTAATTTCATATGCGTCACCCATTCCATTCTCCAGAGCATTTTTTATCTTTTCCCTTTCTTCATTATTTTCGCTCTGTATTATTACCGTTCCATTTCTTCTATCTTCAACGTTAGTGATTTTCAAATTTACCGGATTAACTTTATTCAGTTCTTCTTTCGTTTTCTCAATTCCCTGTTTCTCTTTTGGTTTCACTATTAATGGTATTTGTTTGTTTGCATCTGGCAAAACTGTTTTTACTGTCTCTGAGTACTTTTGTTTTGGTTCCACTGTTATTGCTATTTGTTTGTTTACATCTGGCAACACCGTTTTTACTGTCTCTGAGTATGTTTGTGTTTTTTGTTTGACACTTGCTTCCATAATTGTTTTCTTAATTTCATGACACATTTCGGCATTATTTTTCTCAATAGTTTCGCACATTTGTTTGTTTTTGTTTTCAAAATCATTCACGTTTCCACATAAATTCTTGAACATTTTTTTCGCAATTTTTTTGTACGTTTTCCATTTTTTAAGCCTTTCCTCATACCGCTTTTCAATTGTTTCCAGTAGATTTTTAATCTCAACTTCATTTTTCCTAAGTGACGTCTCAAATTCGTGTTTTTAGTCAACCAGGTTTTGTCTATTTTTTTGTACACCATCTTGAATATCCCCCAATACCATATCCACATTATGGATGTACTGCATGCAGTCATCGCATATAAAACGGATGAAATTTCCAGACTCCAAAATTTTTAGTGAGTACTGATCTACACCTGAACATTTGCTGGCACAGTGATAGACTTTTTTACACACTCCCGCGCATTGGATACCAGTTTCGCCACGAATTGCTGACTTGCATTTACTGCAATCAACCATTGTGGAAGTTTTTATCGAACTTGAATTGAACTAAGAATTGAAAATCCAATATATTCTATAACAACTTCAATATTCATCAAAAGTATCACTGTTTATGCTTCGAATTGAATAGTCCTTTCTATTAATAAATTCGGTTTTATATATTATTTTTAAATTTTTTTTCAGCCAATTTAATTTGCTTCTTTCCTTTTGCTTCTTCTTTTTCTCGGGCGGGACAAAATTGATGGTGTCAACGACTAGAGAAACCTCTCGACTTGGTCCGCACGTGAACGTCGACAACCGATTTAATTTTGAAGTGGTAGATGCATTTGTCTACCTAGGATCCGTCGTGAACAAGGACAACAACGTCAGCCTGGAGATAGATAGGAGAATTGTGCTTGCAAATTGATGTTATTTCGGGCTCAGCAAGCAGTTTAGGAACAAAGCCCTCTCTCGACGGACATAAATTTTTATTTTTCATTTTACCTGTCTTGACATATGGCTCCGAAACTTGGGTCATATCGCAAGCGGATGAAAAACACCTGGGAGTTTTCGAGAGAAAAATTCTCCGTAAAATATATGGTCCTGTTAGGGAAAACGGCGAGTACCGACGTCGCTGGAACGCAGAGTTATATAATCTCTATTCTGACGTGGACATTGCTAGACGAATCAAAGTGGGCCAATTGCGTTGGCTAGGCCATGTTATCAGAATGGATGAAGAAGATTTTTGATAACGTACCCGATGGAAGCAGGAAAAGAGGACGACCAAGACTCCGCTGGAAAGACCAGGCAGAAGAATCCCTCCGTATCCTTGGTGTTTCCAACTGGCGAGAAAAGGCGAAGGATAGAGCCAGTTGGAAGAATATGTTGACATTTGTTTAATTAATATGTGTAAGACGTCTGACCTCATGAGGTTGTAAAATAGTCAATAAAAGTAAAAGTAAAGTATCTTTGGCAACCACGTGAACCAACCAACAAAATAAATATTTCCAATTTGAATGATATAAGGCAGTCTATAATAAAAACAATTCCCCCTTCAACCCTCCAGGCAGTAATAAATATCATTTTGATAAGATGTCGCCCATGTATCAATAACCCGGGGGTAATTTAAATTCAATTATATTTAAACCCCATTAAAACGACTTGATATAAATGTATTATTTTTCAAATGAATAAAAAAAACAAATTTATTTGAATTACCTAAATAAAAAAATACAGCATACAGTTGTCCGTGGCCGAAGGCCTGCAGGCTGTGTCAGAGACACGGCCATTAAGTTTAACGTAGAATACGCCATCCGATAAGACCGAAAACGTATATAACAATAAATGATAAATAACATAAGCAAATGAATTTATTTATTTGATAGTTACTTTTGATAATATACATAAGCGTATGGTAGGAAAAATAGGATAAATATGTTTTTAAATTAAAAGAGTAAGGATAAATGATAAATAACAGACGCAAATCAATTTGATTTATATTTTTTATAATTATATATCCATGTTAAATTCAAATTTAACATTTTGTTTCACTTAAATACATAAGTAAATATACGAAATTTCAATATTTCATCAATCAAAACAACAGCCGAAGGTTTGTGTCCACACTGAAACAGCAGCATAGTTTGTGTTCACGCTACAAACTCAAACACTCAACCAAACACCACACATATGTTTGAGTGTATGTGTTTAAACAATTTTCATTTGAGAAATTTAAATATTAGGAAGATATCAACCAATATGAAATGTATATCAAACGAAAGATAACATCTTCATTTACCTACAAAAAAATTTTTAAAAAAAGTTATCTCGCCGTTTCCTCATAATCAATGAAATAAGGATTACAACAATAACAATCTGACATGACTCCCTATACCGTAAGGTAAGACGTATTCTACGCCAAAAAGTTATTTGCAGCAACATGTATCAGCAATATTTAAATGTTTCTAAGAAGACTGTAACGACAAATCAAATTGCAGGAAGAAATGAACAATGTTGTCAACTCCCATTCAATTTCTTAATACAATTTCTTAATCTTAGTGTAACTTATTACATAGCCAGGGCTATTATGGCTAAATTGTATCGAAAATGCAGTGATAACAAAACATTCAAAAAACTGCACATTCCTTTATTGTAACAAGGAAGTGTACAATACAAAAATAACAAATTTGAATCATATAAAGCAATTTAGTCCAATGATAATTGAGGAAATTCCCGCTGCAACCCACCAGGTAGTAATAAATAACATTTTGATAAGATGTCACTAATGCATCACCGAGCAGGGAGGTCATTAAAATTCAATTATTTTTAAAAACCATTAAATATTCTTAACAAAAAATGTGTTCTTTTGTAAATGAATAAAGACAAAATAATTTATATGAATTAAACAAAAAATTTATTTGAATTTCTTGATATAGCAAACAGTCATTAGGCACCCTGTATTTTGTCGACCACTTTGAAACGGAAGCTTAGGTATTTTATGTACAAAATGGTTTAATTTTTTTTTGTGATGGAGAAAAATTTGTCATTTGTTGCGTATTAGTTTCCACCGTGAATTTTTTAACTGTTCCATCCATGGAGATGTTTGGGAACCTCGGTGGCTTTACCAAAATTCCAAACACCTTAAGCAGTTTCGAAATTTTACTACGATGTGCTAATAGAAAAATGTTTTATAAATTTTCCACTTGCAGGCAAATTGTATAGATTTAAATCTAGTTTTATCTGAGCAATCACTTACAAAACTACAGTGTAAAGCTTCATGTTTTTAAAATATGCGCTTTAAAATCCACACATTACGAACATACAAATATTGGCCAATATATCATATGGTATCGGCCCCATCATCATCATTTCAAGTTCAATGTTTATCATGAACCCTCTCGTCTTAGTAGTGACAAAAAAAATACGTCATTAGTCAATAAAAATATTTCCATGACAATGAAATAAAATACATATCACTCACTCTCTGCCCCGCCCAGCTATAAATGTAGTGCATCATACCCGGTTGAGAATCTTCACTAGTAAACAAAAATCCTCGCCTCTACGATTTAATTCAATATTTGCTGTACGGGCGTGCATGTAGGTATTGAAGTCACGCTTCTTTAAGTGGTAGCGAGTTTTATGCAAATTCTGGTCAGTGACTTGATTTATATTAGCAATTCACATAATTCTTTTTATTTTCTTACGACGATCGAATCTTGCGCTTAGCCTTGGCGACAAACTATGGTATCATAACGAAAATTCTGGATTATGCATAATTAATGCGGCCGAGAACAGATCATTAAGACCACAGTGGGAGAAATGTAAGAAAATTACAAAAAAGTTAAATAATATGTTACGAATTTATTAAGTACACTGTGGAAGTCGAAAAAAGAGACAAGGCGGGAGAGGAATGTTTTACCCTAAGTCAGGTACGAGGAATCGAACTGCATCATTAGTTTTTTGAGGTACAATTACGGTATCATACAAAACATATGTAGGCTTTGCCAGACGTACTGTTTTCAACAGCAAGCATACTTTTTTTTCTGCATAACCCATAAAAAAGTAGGCAAAAGGACTTATTTTTTTAATCATTGTACCTTTTTTCCGAAGTTTTTATGTTTTTCTTTGGTTCAAAACCCAATTAAAGAAAGTGTTTTTATCGAAATAATTTGTTCAGTGTAGAAAAAGAGTAAAATTAAGTGATTCTTATGTTTAAGTGAAATTTGATAATTGAAAATGAAGATTAGTGAATAACTATACATATATAGAGAAAGGTTTCCTCCTATTTGGAGTAAGAATCCGATTACGTGCAATTTGTGAACGGAAAACTAAACAAAAGTCGGAAAATTAATTTTCTGCCGATGTTCTGAATCACAGAGCCCCAAAAACCTGGTTTCAGAGGTAAGCTTTGTTCCCAAAAGTTGAAGCCCAAAACGTTTGGAAGAACTTTGTTGAAGAAAGTTTACCGGCACAACCAACCAAATAGAAGTTAGTAGCCGTCAAAAGTGAGTCAAAAGTGGAAAATCAAAAAACACATTGTTAGTCAAAAAAAAAAAAATTGTATGAAACCGTAGTTGTAACACAAAAAACTAATAATGCAGTTCGATTACTAGTACCCGAATTAAGGTAAAACCGTCCTCTCCGGCCTGGTTTACGAACATTTTTGCCAAAAACTATCACAGTGTTCTTATCTTAAGCGCTGTTTTATTCCCCGTTTAAAATACCGTGTTTTTTAAATTACTATAAATTCTACAGTTTTCTTCATTTTACTTAGCACTTTACCATAAGTCTTTACTCAATATCACTATTACCAAAGAACTGTACCGTTTAAACTAAAGCTCCGTATTCAGTTCTTGTGAAATTTTCGTAAGAAATTTTGTCATTTATCCCTAAACGGAAAATGTTGTTACAGAGATTTACCACATATCTCTGTTTTACCTTGCAAATATTTCAGTACTAATTAATTTTTTGCATTCCATTCTATTTTTAACGCATGTGGTATTAGTTTTGTTTACTCAAATAATCGAGATTTCAAAATTCCCGTCTCAAACAATTGGTTTCGTACGAAATAGGTTTAGCGTAACAACCCTGTACTTGATTTTGCCTACTAAATTTTTGCAAAGAGCTGAGTACCAAGCAAATGTAAAGTGAGAGAAATTTTCGGTTCATGAAATTTTCTTTATTTTTTATGCACGTACTTCTTATGGCAACGAAAATTTTATATAAACTGAATACCGGACTTTAGACTACCCAACTTCAACACCTTGGCACAACGTCCTATCGACGTTTCCGGATCATTATTGCATCTGCGCCAACTATTCGTTATATTTGTAACTAATCGAAAGCCGTTTCCAGATTCACCACGTAGTACTGCCATCTGTATCTAGACTTTTATGGAAGGATCTTCAGCGAATTAATCGGTAGTGCGGCGAAATCAATTCATTCATCATTCGAACTGATATGTTGTAGCCACGGCATACTTTGAGGCGTAGTTAATTAAGTTGTAATATAGCACCCTGTCTGTAAACAGTCTAACCTGGCGTTTACACGGGACAGTTTTGCTCCGACAGTAGAAATACATTCACACATTTTTACTACCACACTTACACTTCTCTCACTTGCCTCGCCTATAGAGTAAATATGGGTAGAGAAAATCTTTCACTCACCAAATTTCTGACATTTGTCCTCGTGTGATGTATACGTTTGATGTTGAAAAGAATTGCTTTACTAATACCAGATAGAGGCAATGGTTCAAAACAACGAACAAAATAACAACAACGGCATTTCGTTTTGTGTGTTAAAATTAATGTGTTAAATACAACACAAATGTATTCTAACAATAACAGTCAATAAAAAAGTTTAAAACACATTTAAATTTCACAGTTTTTCACCAAAATGGCATGAAAAATTAAAGCAAGAAGTTATTGTAATTCTACCTGGTGTATATCACTTTTCGTCAAACATCTCTCTATCACACCGACCGCATCACGAAGAGTGTGAAAGGAAACGTCAGATGAGACAAATGGCGGTTCTACTATAAATTTACTCTATGGCCTCGCCACTGTCTCTGATTTTTCAATTACAGTAACTTCGGCAAGTGATTTGACATAAGCGGCCAGATCATGGCTGAACTAGTAAAGGTTGGCGCAATAGAACAACTGATTTTGCTTTCTTATGACTCCATCGGTTAAATTCAGTGTATTTTAAAGTTGTACTTTTTTGTTTACTGTGTTTGTTCATATGGATCTGTGTTGAATTTGACGGTTAGATTCATGAAACAAAAACTAAATGCCTGTTGTTGGTTCACACAATTACAACAAATCCTACTGCGTCAACCTGTACTAGTTCAGCCATCAGCCATATCGGTGACGTTTCGTAGTAATTTGAGAAAAAAGCAAAACATCGCAATCGACTGTACAAATTGGGAAATATATTTGTATTTGAAAATTTTGCTAATTTTAGTTGAAATATTGTTTGACCATACAAACATATAAACATGAATACATGCCTAATTTTGCAGAGTACATCAGTTACATTGTAATTTGGAGAAGTAAGACAAAACACAATGAAATAAGAGCGAAGAAACAAAAAATCAGAGCACGAAATTTAACGAAACGACACTGTCGGCGGTTGCTTAAAACTGTACTGTCTTTATAACTGGCTGGACGCGTACGTCACACGAACAATTTTTCTCTTTGTGACAACTAATGCATATTCTCAACTATCTTGTCACAAACTGTCCCGTGTAAACGCACCGTAATACAATTTGATTCAACACTGCTAAGTACCTTAAAAATGCAACCATAATAAAACATACACAAAAAATACACATACACAAAGCATCAAAGTCGATCGAAAAATTTCCAACGTGTCGTCGCCACCAACAAATTTTTGAAGCAAACTCCGCCACCGATAATGTTTAAAATCTGAGCCGATTTGACCGACTGATAAATTTTAAAGGTTCAGTTATTTCAAAAACATCCCAAATTTGTACAAAACTGGCAAAACCAAGAGCTGCCGATTTCAGTTTTCAATTGTGCCGCCGTCTTTGATAATTTGGTCTCAGCACAGAGTTTCTACCTAAAATGCTAAATTAATCTCAAATTGGGTAGTGTAAATGGCAAATATTAGAGAACCAGGTTATGTCCGTTAAACCAAACATAAAAAACATCTGTCGTAACAATATTGTTGTAAAATATAAGTGTTTTGACCTTAGTATTTCCTGAATTCATCAACACAACTACATACTTTGTTTATAACGCTACGAAGTCATCTCTGTGTATATCTAAAAATAGTTTTCCGTAAAATGTTGTGTTTTCCTAAAGGGTATTTTTTTTCTCAACTGGGTCTTTTTTGCCCAACTCAGTCCCAGAAAGCACTTTTTTGTATTTTTTATGTAAATCACATCTAGTTATGATCTGCGAGTCCCATGAATTCCTCGACGCCTAACTGTTCATACACTAAGGTGGGGGTTTTGTAAGGAGCAACAATTTTGCAGTTTTGCTCAGCAAAAACATAAAGCTTGGATCATACCAAAGAGCTCTACCCGTCCCAAAAATGGAATATAGAGCACAGCTTCACATCATCCAAAAAAAAAATCTAACTCGGCTGTATTAACACATTTTGTTATGCCGCTGATATTGAACTCAAAGACATATTAGCGCCATCGTGGTCCAAAAATTTCACAATGGTCGGTGGTGCCGCTTAACTGATATCGAATTCATAATCATGATCATCAAAAAAAATTTAATTTTTAATCAATCAGTTAGTCGATTAATTTATTCGATTAGTCCGATTCCAATTTTACTGACAATTATTACAACTATATAACAACAGTTTAAATTTCCAAAATGGCGGATGCAATATGGCGGTGAACAATTCTAATAGTGATGCGAACCGTCAATAAATTTATAAGCAGATTCATTTGAGGTTGCTGAATCCATTTCGTTGCTTCCAAGCCTAAATCTCAAAATGGCTGCTTCAATATCTGACCGCATTGGGGAAAAATAGATATATAGGGCATAAGATGAATCACACGTAATTCACGCTTAAATGCGAGTAGGATCAAAGTTTGCTCACGTAAGCATGTGTGAAAGTGAGTAGCGAAATAATATTCGCGTGTGGACGTGCGTGAGTGACCTACTTCCTTTCGTGAGAGTGAGCGAAAACTCACTCACGTGCCCATCTCCAGTATGTTGCAGCAATGGTATATTTTCAGTGTAACTAACATTATCAAGATTAACTTTACTTGGTCATCCATGTTAATATATGCATTAAGCTTATATAAAGCTTTTAACCATAACACTACTCACCACTTAATCCTGTTCGTCCCAAGCAGGCTCAACTCCGCGTTTTCCGTACAAGGCTAGTTGTTCAAAACGCACGATCTTCATCTCAGCTCTTGAACTTTGACTTTTCTGGATTCGATAGTCATTTAGTTTTTTTTACTACCTTATAGGTTCCTTCCCAGTGGGTCTTGGTAAAACAAGCTTTCCTTCATGGAATCCCTCTGAATTTGACGTTCGGTCATATCTGGGTTTCATTTTATTACTCACCGCCTCTATTGCGCACAAATTCATGGAGGTCATTAAGATCCTCAATTTTTCGCAAGGCCAGATACGGGTTGAGTACAGAACTCCAAATCACCAGTTTGCTTCAGCTCAGTTTGGAAAATAACTCACAGGTGTACGAGCGGTTGAGTCATGAGTAGCCGACCTATATGCCAAAAGGAATTTCGGCGTATGCTCATCTCAATCTCTTTTATCTACGGTGACCCTTTTTTGTATTTTTCAAGGGTTCAGTTGAATATTTCAACTATACCGTCAGACTAAGGACGCAGTGACGTCGTTTTAATGCTACGTATTCCATTAATCTGGCATACTCCTTCAAAATTCCTACCATGCTTAGAAAGTAGCCGAAACGACTTATCCAGTTGTCCCCGACAGCTTTGCTTATCTTTTTCGCTTCTTTATCCGGAATAACATACACCTCGTGCTATTTACTAAGGTAGTTCATATTGGTTCCCAGAGCTACTTGTTGGAAATGGACCAGCCAAATATAAGTACATGGATATTCGCTCAAAGAGAGCACCTGTCCATAACTCCTGCACGTTGGCCCTTTAGGCCATGCAGGCACAGGCCGCATATCTAACGGCAGGATCGTAAATTCCCTTAATAAATGTTTCGATCTTAAATCTATGTAAAAGAGTGTGGGGTTCTCCAAGATATGGCATCACAACCAAAAGATTGTGGGGTTATCCAAGATATGTCACCAAAACCATACGTTCCACCTCTGCCGCGAAATCCAGTATCGTTTGATTATGCGTCCGTCTGCACATGGCCTCTTAATTCCATGCTAAATAAATCTTTCTGTGGCCGTCAGTGGAGCAATTGTTAGTGTGCAAGGGTCTTGTACAGGAGAACATGGGTTCGATTCCTGCTCTGATCACCTTACACTTCATTCGACGACGGTTACCCCGCTTAGTTATAACGACACTATCGAGTACTTGGCCATCAAAAAGCTTTTCAAAATACAATTGGAACCGGTATAAAACTTTAGATCCCAACTAGCCAGTGTCAGTCAGGTCACTGGTTATGAGAAGCTCACTCCGACAATGGGATGTAATGGGATACCATTAAATTTTTATAAATCTTTCTTGTGATCGTCAACCTACTTGTGTTGTTACGCAGCCAGTATTTCATCGTAGTTGTTTCTGGAACTAAAGGGAATGCTCTGAGGAACTTCTGCTGCATGCCTGTTCTACAAGTTTTTGAGAGCGACCATTTCGAATTGGAGTTTGAAGACAGCAAATGTGATAGAGCCATCGCAACTGAGAGCTTTCAATCTACTAGAACCTTCGGAAATTACTAGCTCTGGTCCCTCTTATAACTGGAGATTCTTCATTTTCCTTTACAATTCACACACATCATTAGTAAATTTCAGCTAGACTTCCTCGAACTTTTGCTTAGTTTCCTCGAACTTCTGTTCCACCTTTACAAATTGCTCACTAACTTGTATCTCCGTATTGTTCACAACTACCGACAATTCCTGTAGATTCACAGCTGTGGCGTTTGATGTGTCCTGAATAATTCCAGAATTCTCGCCTAAATTCTCGCCCATAACTCTAGACTATTCATTAGTAATTCTAGAATTTCCGTTCAATTTCTCCATCATGTGCCAATGTCGATGTTTCGACGCTAAAATTCTTTTATTAATCGCCTCTCGAGCTCTACCTTGTTGCCCGATGTCGGTTGTCCAATATGCTCAACCCATTTTTCAGTTATTAACTTTGAGTTCTGAAAACTTCATCGTTGTCATTCGTAACTTAAAATTTGAGAACAAATTAACATTTCAGTTGACAACTCCGTGCTTAGGCAAACTCCGCGCCGAGACAAAATTATCGAAGACGGCAGAACAACAAAACAATTAAGTTGGCAGCTATTGGGTTTGCCAGTTTTGTACAAATTTTGGATGTTTTTCAAATAACTGAACCAACCAGTTTGACCCAATGAGATCCAGTCATAAAGGCGGCGGCGTGAGCTTCAAAAATTTTTTGGTGGCGGCGACGCGTCCGAATATTTTCGATCGGCATCCATCTGTGAAACATTTGACTTTTTGTGTATATTTTTATTATGGTTGCATTTTTTAGCAGTATTGCATCAAAATATACACCAGTTTAAAATCATGTTCAAAATTAAAGTTCAGTTTCTACAGATTAAAATTGTATGAGTAATCTTCTGGTTAAGCGCGGTTTAACGGTGATAACCTTCGAAATGCGTTAATCTTGTTTGCTGTAAATGCCGTATAAGTCTTGTTTGGGTTTACACTAGACAGTCGAAATTTTTCTTCACTCAATTGCCAACAAACACAACGAGTGAAACCCTAGTCATTCTCTGTTCTCTCTTTTACTCTCTTTATTGAATATTTCAATACGCGAGCAGCTTTTTGATAGTGTTATTGTATATAACTAGACAAATTCCAACCATGTTGAAGTAAAATTACATAAACTATGCAAGAAGTACGAAATACTCAAGATATGGCGCGTGAGAGGAATGCCTTTGAGTGAATTTCTAGCACTTTTTAGTTCTCTTTTACCAGGGTTGCCAAATTGCACACATCTTCTGGTCGTCTAATTCTAGATCGTCGTTGGTTTACACCTGGTCCATGTTCATCGCCCATCTTCCCAAAAGTTCGTAAGCAACACTGGATAATGCATCTTAGGGAATTGGGATGCTTGCCCTTTACTAAAATAAATAAATGGTTTCCCATTACATCCCATGAAGGAATCGGGGAGAGCTTCTCATTGGGATCTACAGTTTTACACCGGGTCCGAACTGTATTTTGAGAAGCTTTTTCATGGCTAAATACCCGATAGTTGCGCCGTCACTATGCGAGGTGACCGCCGTCGAAAGAAATTTAAGGTGGTCAGAGCAGGGATCGAACCCAGGATTTCATGTACAAGAGGTGCGCACACTAACCATTGCACCACCGACGGCCGCTTGCCCTTTACTGCTATTATTATATAGTCCGCTTCGCAAAAATTTTCCCACCCGAATATTCGAGAGTGAAGGGTGATGTTTCCTGATGCGCATTTCGTATTCAAGACCCATAATTTCCACGTTGAACTTAGGTACGACATCTTGGAAAAGAATCAACAATCAATCGTTCTAGTGGCTCTCATTATATAAACGCAGAACAGTTCCTGAAATTTGACCAGAGCACGTTGAGAAACATAATTCCCTTAAATAAATGATAATTCAAAATGCGACCTGATCAGTGGGATCATTAGGCACGGCAAAGGTGATAGAAAACCCTAGATGGTGAAATCTATGTGGTGTCAACAAATATGTGACCATTATATATATTTTATTTTCAAATTCAAACAACAGAATCAAAATAAAAATAATTTTTGAGTGGTTTTTTGTCGTATCCGTGTGAAAAGTGATCGTATGGAAACAACTTGTGCCCTCTGGTGAAAATGGTGAATAACACTGTGTGTAATTTGTTTAAGTAATGGAAATATAACCATATACGGACACCACTAAGTGATAAAAGACAAAAAAAAAAAAGACCCGTGTCTCCCAGTTTTGCCCAAAGTCCTGCACTCTTTTTATGGGCCCACAAAGATTTGGGGCCTCGCTGTCATTTTTACAAAAAAGTGATCATATTGTCAGGCTCATATCTTGCAAACCGTTCGAAATTTTGATTTACTCTCTGAGGGAAAGTTGTATCTCTTGTCATAAAGAATACAAATTGTCAACATATAAAATTTCTTAAAGAACAATGATTGTGGACACATATGATCAAAAAAAACTTCATCTTCAAGGTCAAAATCGCAAAAAACTTTAAAAAAAAATTGATTTTTTGACCTTTTTTCCCCTGTTCAGCTCCATAGGTAGCAAACCGTTCAAAAATGGTTATATTTTGTCGGGTTGCACTGTGTAAGCGAATGAATCATCTATGGTATTTCTATCATTTTTGAGACACGGTGGGACATTTGGAAAATATGGGATAATGTTCCAAGAGATATTGTAAAGCCCATATATTCATCTAGAAGCGAAAGAATTTATAGTTCGGCTCAAAATTGTAGTTGGTGGTGAAAATTATTTCAAATATTAATTATCTTCAAAATTCGCCCACTGTGCAGCGATAGTATAAGAAATTGCATTACTTTTTTATATGTTTTTGTTTTCGTTTACAAAAACAGAACAAAAATAATGTTATTTGCATTTATATTCCAGAGGAGTCGCCAAATTGAGACATGACGAAACAAATGTATTTTACACCAAACCGATTAAATCATTCCACGGACGGTCGAACACTAAATTCTACTGTCACATTGACCACAGCCATAGTGGTCATCATCATCATTGTCATCGTACTCATGCCGTTCTCATATTAGTCATACCCATATTGATAATCCCGAAGAATCTGGAAAGTGAATTCACAGGAATATTCTCTTGGCTGTGATTTGTGCAATGAATATGAATGAACTATTTAGAGGCAAGGAGAACTTTGATGTAAATACAATGTAATTTTTATGTTCCTGTATTATTCCTGTACTTTAAAGTTGGCACTAACTTCGTTCGTATGAAAAATATACATTTGTTTTGCTGCGAAATTGCACCAGCAACATATCAGTGTTGTTTTGATATTGAATTTTTCTCAAAGTGAGATAAAGTCTGTTTCCGTAGTGGTGGGCACATGCAGCGAAGATATTAAGTGCATTCTATCTCTTCCTCATCTTTATAACTTCCACAAAAGTCTTTTGTTCTACAAAATTCATTATTTATCTACGCTAACCTTTTGCCAGACAATCAGGCAGTATCCGGTCAAAACTGAAACAAGCGTTAATACATTGGCCCTGGCTAGTGATATAAGGCTCATGGATCTCTTCCTATCCACTATATAATATAATTCATAATGTGTGACCTTGTCCACCTCTCCCACATAATTATTCTTGTTGGATATGCTGACAAGTCGCTAAGGACATGCCTACACATTCCAATTCTTGTGGAACCTGTAAGGTAGTCCGTTATCTTATTCCATTAAGCTATCGCCACTTAGTTGGTTGGTTGGTTGAAAAGGCTGCAAGACAGCACGCTGTCTAGCACACTTAGGCTAAAGAAGCCTATTGTGATGCCTGCAGTTTCCTCCCTAGCAACTATTGACTAGTCGTCTAGCCAATTTGCCCTTTCAATGAATTTGTCTATAAGACCTACAGGATTATCCTGTAGGCCTACGGTGCTAACTAAATGTGTTCCGAATATCCTACTACAGAGAGTGGAGTTTCTATGTCCCAATCTTAGGGCGTGTTTTCCTACAAGACAATGTTCCGTAAGTGTTCCTATCATTGTGGATAACCTGCCTCTCGGCAAGTTAAGTAGTTGCCTAGTCCTCTTTCTGTCCACCTGTGGCCAGAGGATACTGGCTTGTTTGCAAGTTGAAGTAAGTCTCCACTTGTCCTTGAACATATTTTCTGCCCACTGCCTGATCTGCAAACGGCAGGTAGAGATTGGCATACTAACACCTTCTTTTGCCGGAAGAACCTGTGCCGTAGTACCCTGTATAGCTAACGCATCCGCAACGTAATTGGCTGGAATGTCGCTGTGTCCCGGTACCCAGATGAGCCCGATGTTAAAATACTCTGTCATCACCCTAACTGATGAGTGACATTCTTTCACCGTCAGGGACGTAGCAAACATGGCTTTCAGGGATTTTATGGCAGCCTCGGGAGGGTTGTGACACTACTTTTCAGTACTTCAGCAACCTCCAGTATGGCGGTCATTTCAGCCTGAAATACACTACAGTGATCAGGCAGCTTGAAGGAGATATTTACATTTAGGTCCGGTGAGTGGACCCCATAGACTACTTGCTCGTCCAACTTTGATCCATCCGTGAAAAATCTGATACTACTGGTGTCCCCTTCCAGTGACTTTTTCCAGGTATTCCTGTTCGAAATAGAAGTCCTTAGATTTGTCGCTGGTAGAAGGTAGGGGATACACTAGTCCGTTTTACGGGAAAAGAGTTGATCCGGTGTAGTAATTCAGCGTGTCCGGAATGCCCCGATATCAAAACGCCACAATATCTGATTCTCACCAAGGATGTAGCGGCTGCCGATTCGGCCATGATATCAGGAGTACAGATGTTCGGGTTAGCACTAAGTGCAGTGCCTGACATCGTGCCCATTGCCCCACTAACGTTAATCAGTGCTGATCTTTGAATTTTCATCAAGGAATTGAGAATATATTTCTTTTGGGGGGACCTCCACCAAACTACGGTGCCATAGAGAAGTATTGGTCTGACTATTGCCGTATAAATCCACATGACGATCTTAGCAGACAGTCCCCAGCGCTTTCCTATCGCCCCTTTACAGCAGTAAAGATAAACAGACGTCTTTTTCACTCCCTCCTCCACATTCGGTTTCCAAGACAATTTTCTGTCGAGAATTATTCCCAGATACTCGACCTTTTCCATCAACTGTAATTGCACCCCATTAACTGACGCCAGTTCAAATGCGGGTATTTTATATTTCCGAGAGAACAAGATAAGCTCGGTTTTAAGTGGGTTAAGTGATAGTCCGATATTAGCGGTCCAGTTCGAAATCAGACTAAGTAGGCTGGTTGTACGAATGCTAAGTAAATTGAGGTTCATACCCATACAGATGATAGCAATATCATCGCCATAGGCAAAGACCTGGCATTCGGCTCTGCCCAATTCAAGAAGCAGTTCATTGACAGAAGTTAACCATAATAGTGGAGACAGAACGTTCCTAGCAATTGTAACACCACCCCATTCAGCTTTGACGGATCTATCCACCAGAAGCTTCCCAATTAGGAGTGTCACTAAGCTGTCGACTCCTAGATTCTGTAACGACCTGAGAATCGCCGAAGGTTGAGTGTTATTGAAGGCTCCCTCGATGTCCACGAAGGTCCCCAGAGCGAAGACTTTATTCTCAAGAGAGTTTTCTATTATGCTGCCTATAGAGTGGAGAGCCGTCTCAGTTGACCTGCCCTTGATATAGGCATGCTGAGAGCTCGATAGTAGATTCTGTGGACGATTAGTTCGAACGTGAATGTCTGAATTTGACATGATAGAATTTGCCCGCTTTCGGAACGAAAACTACTTTGGTTTGCTTCCAAATGCTAGGAATGACTCCCAGCATAAGGCAGCCCCTGAAGATTGCCTCTAACCAACTACAATATATGTAGGTATAGTGCCTCCTGTAGTTGCGCGGGAATTATCCCGTCAGGTCCGGCCGATTTATAGGGCTTAAAGCATTTACTATCGCCACTTACGACTTTACAAATAAAGCCCCGTATTCAGTTCTTGCGAAATTTTCGTAAGAAATTTTGTCATTGATCTCTAAACGAAAAATGTTGTTACAGAGAGTTACAATGAAATAGTTTGTAAATATTTCATTAATAACACAGTGCAACACGAAAAAATTTAACCATATACGGACACCACTACGTGATAAAAGACAAAACAAGACCTGTGTCTTCCAGTTTTGCCCAAAAGTCATGCAGTTTTTTTATGGGCCCTCAAAGATTTGGGGCCTCGGTGTCATTTTGGCAAAAAAGTGATCATTTTGTCAGGCTCATATCTTGCAAACCGTTCAGAATTTTGATTTACTCTCTGAGGGAAAGTTGTAGCTCTTGTTATAAAGAACACATATATATAACACATAAACATATATACATGAACATATAAAATCAAAAAACTTGAATTTTGAGCGGTTTGCTACCTATGGACCTGAATAGGGAAAAAAGGTAAAAAAATAAAAATTTTTTTAAATTGCGATTTGCGATTTTGACCTTGAAGATGAGGGATTTTTGAATTTATACTCACAATTTTTTTTTATTGATGTAGATGTGATAGACCTTTCGACGGCGGTCATCTCGCTTAGTGACGGCGACACTATCGAGAATTTGGCCATGAAAAAGCTTCTCAAAATACCGTTCGGAACCGGTGTAAAACTGTAAATTCCAATCACTGAGTGTAAAACTAGAACGTGCACAACTCACTGGTTTGAGAGAAGCTCTCCCTTATACCTTCGTGGGATGTAATAGGAGGAAACCTAGATCGGCTTCGTTAGATGTGATGGGCTAGGTTAGGCTAGAGTGACTTTGGGTTCCTCCCATGGAAGCTCAACCAAGTAGCAGTGATGCCATTTTGAATAACCAGGTTACAATAAAGAAAATAATGTACCAGTAACAAATTGAGGTTAACCAATTATTCCCATTTAGTACTGTTAATGAATTTTGGAAGAAAACGAAGTTCTGTACTTCCCAGTTCCAGTTATCCGTCAAAAAAGGATTTCGAACTGGTGTGCTCCTATAATTGCCAAGGCTGGGGCACTGTAGGAGATAGTGTTTAGGAGTTTCAGTCATAAGCTCGTCGTGACAACTACGATAGTAACGCCTGCATTGTATTCCAATATTAGCAGCATGTGCACCACTCGTCCAGTGACAGGTTATGACAGTTGTCACTCTGGCCATTGCATTCCTGTTCAGAGTCATCAGGAACTCAATTCTCTTGCCATCATTTCTAGGTCAAATACACTGTGATATGCAATATGAGTTCTCTCCAGTTTTTGTCTGCCTCATGGTGGAAGTGGCGATCAATCACGTTACCCACAGCCCTATTCTGGCAGGGTTACAAAAGTCACCACGGTTACTATTTGACAGCAATGTGACAATTGTCACATATCGGTATTCTGACACATTTTTTTGGTGACAAAAGTAACAAAAACTGTTACTTCCAAAGAGGAGGGAACAGCCCGTGACAGCTGTTTTATTTGCCGGAAAGTTGATACAAGAAAATTTTATAAATTGTGCAAGTAAACAATAAAACTGAAAACGGTAAAAATTAATAATATATTTTGTACCAAAACGACAAGAGGGCATAATTAAATGGAGGAAGGACTTTTGTTACTTTGCGCTATGGAAATGGAACGGAAAGAAGAAATAACTTGATTTTGTGTTAGAAAGATTTGAAAAGCGCGAAATGTATTACAAAGTTGTAATTAGCTCCCCAATGGGTCAATAAAAATAAATTGATTTATAGAGCTTACAAAGACCTTTGTAATGATATCCATTTCAACCAGATCGGATTATAAATACCGGAGATACGAATGATTATATACTCAAGTTTTAAAGGCCTATATCTCAAGAAGTTGGGCCGACCGCGAGGGGAAAAATAACTTTTTGAACTCAGCGCAGAAGCTTTTGACGGTGGTGAAATTTTGATGTAGATCAGAGAGTTGGCGCTAAAGTAAATTTAGAAGGCTGCACAGGTGTAGTCTTTCAGCCTAGCATCTCTGGATGTTCCTTGGGGAAGGCAATATACCATTCCAGCTGTGCCTTTGCGGTGCGCTCAAATTCCCTAAATAATAATGTATTAATTTTAGTTCAATAAACATAAATATATTAAATACTTACTTTTCCTTTTTTTATCGCGTTTATTTTGTGCAGAAAAACCATATGTATGTTTTTGTATTGTTATCCCTGCTTTTGACAACCTGTTATTGTGAGGTGAATTACTTGTTACGAGGTGAATTTTTCGTTGATTAATAGCAGATACAAACAATGGTGACAACTTTGTAACAATTTTGTGGTTACAATTTGATTTTTACCACAGACACATAATAGGGGTGTTAGAGTACTTTCAATCACGTTTCGTTCATCTGTGTTTCGTTCATCTGTGATTACAACCTATCCTGGCTAGTTCATCAGCGGCTTTATTTCCGACTATATTCGTCTGACACGGAACCCACACTAGACAAAGTCTTGTCGTGGTCCCGATCTAGTCTAGAAGACTCCTGCATTCACAGACAAGTGTCGATACTATTTATTTATTAATGATTTCGCAACTGACGACAAAATGTACAGAATCCCACTATGCCTATAGCTTTGATAGGTCCAACATTTCAACAGCCTAAGCCGTAGAGTAGTTTTGGCTGCAACACTTTTAGAAAATTGTTCAATGGGAAATAAATTCATCATCGCATTGAGAGCAGCAGAGGGACACGTCTGTAATACCCATGTCATGCCAACGCATGTTGTCCTCTGTACGTTTGAATGTTTTCTATCTTTCTCCAAATCCGGCCACCATACCGATACCCCATAGATCAAAACGGTCCTAACCACCGCCGTGTATATCCATAATACCATGTAAGCCACGGGTTTAGGCCCCATGATCTCCCAAATGTTTTCGTGCAAGCGAAGAAGGCACCTTGCGCCTTCTTAAATCGTCGTAACAACTACGACAGTAACGCCTGCATTGTATTCCAATATTAGCAGCATGTGCACCAGTGACCGGTTATGACAGTTGTCACTTTGTGTTCAATGTTACGTTTTCGGTTTTCAGAGTTTCGGATCCAGAATTACACCCACACACTTCGTGTTTTCTTGCAAGCGTAGACGGTACCTTCCGCCTTCTTAACTCTATGTTCAATGTTAATTTTCCAGCTGAGTTTCAGATCCAGAATTACTCCTTGACACTTGGCCCTATCCGACAACTTTGGTTGCTTACTATTGAGTCAGGTTTGGCCGATATTGTGGAATAGTTAAGCTATTTGTGAATATTAGTAGATCAGTTTTATTCGGGTTATCGCCTACACCACAACCTTGATCTCTCAAACCTTATCTCTCCCAAGATTTTAATGTTATAAATTGATCAGTGATTTTCTGCAAAATTGTAGCCCAGACTTTGGTTGATAATACTGAACATTTATTTATTTCATATTTCCAAATATTTCGAGTGAGATCATATCGTAGTTGACTAAAATATTAGTAAATACAAGATGATAAAAAAATAAAGACGGATATTGAATAATAATTATACATTTCAACATCGATAGTCATTCATTAAGAACTTCATAATTGAAACAAAAAATACAGAAATGAAATGAAGCTGGAGAACCATCTGCTGGCCGAATCCAAAATGATTAGTGCAATAATGTAGTTTAGACTGAGTATACATTTAATAATTCGTTATACCTAGTGTCAAAATTGTGATTAATTATTTATTAATTATTAATTATTAAAACTAATTAATTTCACAACTTAAGAAAGAAACAGTAAAACAGTTGTTTAGTTGTTTTGTGAATTGATACTTGTACTCGTAATGATCTGCATTCATTAATCTTATTAATCGAATACGAATTGTTGAAATATATTATTAATAATAATAAAGATGAAAAAATAAAACAATAAATTATGGAAAAAATAAGAAAACAAAACATTAATAAAATAACAATTATTATCAAAATATTTTGATTCTTATTTGCTATAAATCAATTGTCAAATTGAGAAAGAGTAGGCGCGTTTTTTTATTTCCCCGCGTAAGAAAATTTTCGACCAATTTGCATTAGGACGCCATTAAAATTGCTTGCAACGTCATCAAAAAATTAGTTCAGCAGGAAACAAAAATACGCCAACAATTTATATATTAGCTGATCAGTGGTCAATTGACCTAACTCTACAAAACCAATACTGTAAATAGAAATAGAAAATATAACTAGGAAATTACGTGTGTTTTCATGTACAAAATCCATGCAAAGTCTCCTTTTTTCTTTTAGTCTCCCGGTCCGATATGGTGTCATCAGCGGAACTTCAGGCTGTGAACGACCTACTGAACACCTGGCTGATCAAGTTAAGTATACATCGCATGTATAAACTCAGACATATATCTACCAAGAGGTGTAGCGTGGTTTTGTCAAAGGCTGAGGCAAGCTCAGCAATGTCCAGGGTCTTTCGTTAGGATCCACTAAACCTTTCAAAATGAGAACAGAATGGTTTACCCTTCTCTGGGGTTTGAATTCAGATTCTTTATTGGTTTCCTTATGATACAAAATACTTTAATTTAAATAAACCACATCAGTTTGTCCACACATTGAGAACACACTTCTGGGAATAGTTTGGAACGGTTGAGGATACCCTTCTGGGAATGGTTTGAGAACACTCCTTTGGGATCGGTCTGATAACGGCTCAAGACGGATTCGGTTCGTCCTTCAATACGGGCATCTTATATTCGGATGGGCAGAACTGGACCAGTAATCATATTTCCGTCGGTCAATAACAGTAACGTGGAATTGTCGGCCTAAGCAGCTATGGTGGAATAGTCAGCCTAAACCGCTATGGTGGAATAGTTAACCGAAGTCGCTATGGTGGAATAGTCAACCGAAGTCTCTATGGGGGAATAGTCAACCTAAGCCGCTATGGTGGAACAGTCAGCCTAAGCCGCTACGGTGGAATAGACAACCGAAGTTACTATGCTGGAATATTTGGCGTAAGCCGATATGGTGGAATAGTAAACCGAAGTCACTATGTTGGAATAGTCGAGCGAAGTCGCTTTGGTGCAATAGTTAACCGAAGTCGCTATGGTGGAATAGTAGACCGAAGTCTCTGTGGTGGAATATTCAATCGAAGTCGCTATGGTGGAACAGTCAGCCTAAGACGCTACGGTGGAATAGACTACCGAAGTCACTACGCTGGAATAGTTGGCCTAAGCCGTAATGGTTGAATAGACAACCGAAGTCATTATGGTGGAATAATAGTCGACCGAAGTCGCTATGATGGAATAGTCAACCGAAGTCACTACGGTGGAATAGTCAAGCGAAGTCGCTATGGTGGAATAGTCAGCCTAAGCCCGATATTGTGGAATAGTCAGCCTAAGCCGCTATGGTGGAATAGTCAACCGAAGTCGCTATGGTGGAATAGTCAACCGGAGTCGCTATGGTGCAATAGTCAACCGAAGTCGCTATGGTGGAATAGTCAGCCTAAGCCACTATGGTGGAATAGTGAACCGAAGTCGCTATGGCGGAATAGTCAACCGAAGTCGATATTGTGGAATAGTCAGCCTAAGCCGCTATGGTAAATGTATTTAAGGGAAAAGTTTTACTCTTGATTCCAATCGGAATTAGAGTCCCAAGATCTTTCTATGATCGTATCGGGTTGTGCGCTGGGTAGCGACTGACTGATGATGATTTTTTTTCAGTTTTCAAAAGTGTCTTTATTTCCTAAAATTCATCTTACAAAAAGTTTCTTATTCGACGACTTAAATCTATACTTACATACTTTCTTACATTTAATAATATTTACAGAACTATATACTACAAACAAACATAAAGCAGTAGATGGCCTACATACAAAACAATATAAAACAAAATATTAATTCAACTGCCCACTAGAGGTTTCCCAAAACTCGAAATAACGGAAAGGGAATAATCAAACTATAGAGCTATTTACATATTTACAATATTTACAAATCCTTCCTACCGGTAAGAGGTGCCACTACTGGTCCGTAATATAGACCTTGTCGCCCAAGTCAAACGATCCTATCCTCCCATGATAGAATAGGAGTTTGTCATCTACGAAGAGGAGTCCCCCACTATCCAAGGCCGCGAGGCCAACCGGCGGGCTATACCCTAATTCAAATAGCCGCTCCAGTTGCTCGACCTGGGCCAAACTATTCTAAACCAGCCTACTTTCCAGAAAGTCTGCCCTTTCCAGAAATTGAAGCGCGACTAACATAGAACACGACTATCCTCTCAAAGTCGACCATCCCATACATCGTAGCACAAGACGGCCTCTTAACCGAACCATTGTCGTCTATACGCAACCGAAAGCCCAATGAGCTCATAAGGATGCGTCTTTCCCATCCCCTAAGTGTCTCCATCTCCAGATTCCGAACCAGACAGCGAACGCATAGGCCATAATGGGTCTAATTACCTGATGGTAGATCAAAAGCTTAACCTCATTCGATAGGCCCTAACGGCAACGTATTACATGAAGTTACCTAGAGAAAATCATCTTAACCTTGGCCAGGGTGTGAAGGTGATATGCCGATAAAATTCGAAATTCGTACGGAATTCGACCCCGAGGTACTTAAATCCGTCCGCAATCCTAATCACGTGATTCCCAACCCAGGTCAGGTACATAAGTTGTAGCATTAGGGTATAAAAGGATCCGCTTTCTCTTAAAAATCATACCCTCTCATTTGTCAACGTTCAGAGTCAGTCCCCACTTGTCGAAAAAGTTCGACTGATGATGCTGATCAACCCCAACATTAAGAACTTCAGATGCATTGATGTGCATGAGAATTATAGCGAACCACTTATTCTTGTGTGGTCGCTGTCGTGCACTTACCATTCTTATGACTGTGTGTTGTCGTTCGCGACCGAAGTTGATTGGTTGTATGTTTACCATGTGCTTTCGATAGAGCGTGTGTGTGATTGTTCCCGGGTGCTGTTGGCTGGTTGGAGGGATACAATAGTTATGTTCATTCCCCAAGCTGGAAAATCCTCTCAAACAGCTCCTAAAGGCTTTAGGCCAATACGTACCTACAGAAGACATTGAAACGCTTGATAGATGTACATTAGCCTGTCCCAAGCCATAAGGGATACATTTTTTTTAATCGACATTAGACACGCATACCCTCTAGTTTTTTTTACATTTTATCTAAAAATGACAAAAAAAAGTTTCATTACGATTGGACAGTGGTAACCCGTGTCTCCTTGACGTCAAAGTTTGAAAAAATGCCTATTTTAAGCGTATTTTTCTCTTTGGGTTATATTTGGAGAAAATTAACCAATAAAAAATACCAGAATGATTTTTTTTAAATAGAGGAGACGAATACAATTCCAAAATGCATTCATTTATTAAAATCGGTTAATAATTGATAAAGTTATAATATTTTTAACACAAGAACCACAGTGCAAAGTTACGTTGTATTATCAAAGTCCCGTTATTTTGCCAATTTGGAAACACATGGATACAGTCTCGGCATCAGCATGGAATATTTTGTTCTCTTTTCGTCTTCATTCTTTAGAATTTTTCGTTCAGTGAACACGTGTTTTTAATTTATAATATAAACTTTGAATAAATCAATATGTCGGCAGGATTACGAAGTGATAAAAAGAATATATATCTAATAGGCGGTGTAAAACATCAAATAACTGGGTCAAAACTTCCTTCTAATCGGCAAGTTGTGAGTGTTTTATTTTACAATTTACGTGTAGTAAATTTAACTGTTAACACAAGCGCAAACCTTGTTATTCGTGAATGCATAATATATTGGGAAAAGGCTTGCATATCCACCAAAGATATCCCTAATTGTGTCAAAAAGCTTGTGCAACTATATGAATTTTGGAGAAATTTACAAAAGAATGCTAAAAAAAACTCAAGACGGTTATGTTCAACAGCGCCAAGGATTTTTAAATACTTTAAACAATTTATTCGACATTGCTCACACAAACGCACTTCAAACAATCAAAATAAGCGAAGACAAAACATTTCTGCAGCGCCAGAGGGAGCCGGGGCGACCTGGCTGCTTAGCTGGAGTCGACAAAAAGCTGGCTGATAAGGAAGAAAGGGTTCATCTTAGGACGATCGAGGAAGAGAAGCGGCAAGGAAAATGTTTTATCGAACCATTACCCTCAACGTCTTCTTTTGACGAGGAAGAATACTATTTATCTTCCGACTCAGATGGAACAGTAGATTCACACGATAGTGTACCAACTTTAACTACAGAAATTAAACACAAAACACGTAAAATATATAAAAAAGACTGTATTACTCCAAAACTAGTAGCAGCTCTAGATAGATGCCAGCTAACCATACGAGACTCTATGTTTATTCTTGAAGCTACGCTTGAGGCACTTGGGCACACTTCAGAAGATTTTTCTATCAGCAAAAATACAATTCAAAGAATTCGTACTACAAGACGAAAAGATCGTGCTGAAGCCATAAAACGCAACTTCCAAGACAAGGTGCCAGATGTTGTGACAATTCATTGGGATGGAAAACTTTTTCCAGCTTTGGACTCACGGAAATCGAAAGAAGAGAGGCTTCCCATAGTAATATCATATGGCAGTCAAGAACAGCTACTTGCTGTGCCTCGTTTGGAAAGTTCCACAGGAAGGGAACAGGCTCAGGCGGTATGGAATGCAATTGCAGACTGGAATCTAGAAGATAAGGTGCAAATTCTTTGTTGCGATACTACAGCGTCTAATACAGGCCGTGTTAATGGTGCTTGTACGCTTATAGAACAAAGACTTAATAGGGAAGTTATTATATTTGACTGCCGTCATCATATATATGAATTGGTGCTGAAAGTTGTTTTTGAAATAAAAGTCACTCATGTGACCACAAGCCCTAACATTCCCCTCTTCAAAAAAATGCAAGATAACTGGAAGCATATCAACACAAAGAAAGTATAGAGACAAGTTGTCAAAGTACATTGCTGATTCAAAAATTGAGGACTTGCTTGCTTTTTACAAAGCCAAATTAACTGACGAAACGCTCAGAAAAGATTATCGGGAGTTGGTAGAGCTATCAATAATATTCCTAGGTGGAGATGCCGAAAAGAAATTAAAAATAAGGCCCCCAGGAGCCACGCATCAAGCTCGGTGGATAGCAAGAGCCCTTTATTCTTTAAAAATAACACTGTTTAGTGCTCAATTGAACTTTGAAAGTCAGGATAAAATAGCCTTGTTTGAAGTAGGTCTATTTATAGTGACTTCCTACGCCAAGCCGTGGTTACAATGCGCATCAGCGATAAAGGCACCTTACCAAGATTTGTGCGTTTTAAAAGCTATGAAGGACTACGAAAGAATTGATAAAACATTTCAAAGGCAGCCTTATACAAGCTAAGCCAACACTTATGGTATTTGATAGCGAAATAGCTATACTGGCACTTTTTGACGAGGATGTCGATCTAGATACTAAGGTGAAAATGGTAGCAAATTTAAGCAACGAACACATAATAAGTCATGGCAAAAGGTATACCCCATCGAAGGAAGAAATATGTGGTCCTTTATACGGTTAGTATTGAATCCTACTTACAAGTTGGTTGCTACGTTTTATATTTAGACATATATAAACCACGTTTCTCTTTTTTAATTTAGAAAAAAACATTTTTGACTTTGTTTCGGTCAAAAGTAAATTCTTGTTCGATCGTCTCAATATTGACGCCAGTTTTCTAAAACAATGTCCAACTCTGTGGTCGAATAATGTTTCATTTCAAGAAGCCAGGAAACAAGTGTCCACATTGAGAGTGGTTAATGATACAGCTGAAAGAGCGGTCAAGCTAATGAAGGATTTCCATGGATTAATCACGACTGAAGAAGATCAAAAGCAGTATTTATTACGTTGTGTACAAGAACACCGAAAAGTTTACCCAGATTGCAATAAAAAAACTTTAAAAAGAAAATTCGAATAACGATATTGTTTAACTTTTAAATGTTATATGCAATATACTCGTAAGACCATAAAAGATTAGTTCTTGTATTGAATATTTCATATTATATATAATTATTGACTGATTTAAATAAATTAAATTTAAGTTAAAATTAATTTTTTTCGAGCGAAAAAAAACAAAAAAATGCGAGTGCAGCATCGTTTTTAATTTTTCACATTTGCGAGGTTGTCATCTTTGCAAGCCCACTGTGCAATTTCCTTTGGGACTATATAGCCACAATGACCATATTTCGATGGAATAACACCTCAGCAATGACTATGTTAAGTTTCGTTCTAAGCGAACAAATAGTTTAGAAAATCCTGAGTTATGCCTAATTTATTCATGAAAACCCCCACTGTGCAACGCTCTGTGCACTGTGGTTCTTGTGTTAAAAATATTATAACTTTATCAATTATTAACCGATTTTAATAAATGAATGCATTTTGGAATTGTATTCTTCTCCTCCATTTAACAAAAATTCATACTGGTATTTTTTTTGGTTAATTTTCTCCAAGGATAACCCAAAGAGAAAAATACGCTTAAAATAGGCATTTTTTCAAACTTTGGCGTCAAGGATGCACGGGTTACCACTGTCCAATCGTAATGAAACTTTGTTTTTGTCATTTTTAGATAAAATGTAAAAAAAACTAGAGGGTATGCGTTCAAAAATATCGAAAAAAAAATTTTTGGGACACCCTAATGTACATATACGGATGAGTATTGATGTAGGATTGTTATCTGGCACTCAGTACGCATACTGCAAGGACAGATCTACCGAGGCAGCACTGCATGCACTGGTAGGATGCATAAAGAAATCGTTGGCGACTATAAAGTAGAGTCTATGTTAGTAGTCTTAAATAGTATTTATCGATGTTCGATGTTGGCCAGCAATGATTCATTCATAGGGCAGTCCAAGCAGCTAACTACTTCCTAGAAGTATGTCCCGGGTACGGGCTTTATCGGAACCATCCGTAAGTTAGCTAGAGGCAGAAGCCGTAACAAATGTGCAGTCTAGTGTATTCAAAATCGAAACCGGTGAACCGAATTCCTGTAGGTTAACAGTACGTCGGTTTTTTAAAAACTGATATTTTCGAAGAACCGTTTTCACAGGTTATTTCAAATAAATTAATAGGATTTTCGGTTTTGACACAACTCATATAACAACGCAGAATTACAAATCTAAGTCCCGTTTCATAGGTCACTACACGATGAAAAATAGCGGCCTCTCCAACATATTCCCGAAACATATTCTGCAGGAACCAAGTGTATGTTTGGTACACACTTAAAACAATCATATGTTTGCAAGTCCCAAACTCACTTGTATTTAAATGTAAACAGTATCATGTTTACTGGCAAATATTTATGCTTTTAAGTGGAAACATATGCTTACTTCATCCTAAACATCCATATACTTACGTGGAAGCATTTGCGTGTTCCTCCAAACCTGCATATACTTACGTGGAAACATATGCGAATTTCCTCCCAAATATAATAATATTTAGAAACGAATTATTCTTCGATTTCAATATATATGTATTATTTATTATAATTAATTTTAACAATATAACATCCACATTCATAAATATTTAATACAAAAAATTAATAGATTTAAAAGGGTCCGCTTTACAGTTATTTGCATTCAATACATTATTTGTTTGTTTGTCATGAAATGAGAATCTGCTGCTCTTTTGCTGCTCCTTTCTTTGTTGTCTCTCACGTATTTGCTTTCGGAAGGTTTCAGCTATGTGTTGGTTATCACTACGACTTGGTAAACAAAGAATGTATTTATATACAACTCTAGTTCATGCAAGCCAAGGTCCGGACAGACAAAGGGCTTCACGTTGTTTCCCTTTCCAGTTTCTTTCCTCAAAATCGTTTCTCACCTTGGTAGCACACATATATATTACATTCATATATATTACATTCACCGAAGGATTTTAAAGGAACAACTTATGTTGGTCCAAACTCAAATTATTTTTCAAACCGATATTTTTTACAACCGAACAGTATTTGACAGAAACGAAAGTTAGACGTCAATTTATAGCGTCAAATTGAGATATACATACTTATAGTTCAAGAAAGTCGAATAAAGAAAAAATTTTTTTACATTTTTAAAACTTGAAAAAATTTAAAATTTGTGGAACAAAAACAAATAATTTAATTGTTGTACGCATTATGCGAACAATAGACTTGTAATTCATGAGCATGAGCTTGGTCGATAACTTTTTATTTTGTAAGAACACAATTAAAGCAATAACGTAGGCGTTGAAAATTTTTGCATGTATTGTTATGGAAGAATAACAAGAGCTGGCGTTTGACGTCGTTTCTGGCGTAGACGACAACAATTTGAATTCCTTTTCTCTAAATTTTCATTGACTTGTTAACTAAAATCGGGTTTTATGAGATTTTATAAATGTTTAGCACATCAAGAGTTATGGAATTTTGGCCGATTTTGAACCACTGTTTCGACGTCAACGTGGTCTCTGGTGTATTACAGTTATGATGCTTGGTTATGATATGTCGCAAATTCTCAACCGGATTGCTCTTAAACAACGTTGTGGGCGATTAAACATATCATATTCGACAGGGCTTCAGCGGGCCCATTTGTGTAAAAAAACCAGAATCACTTGATCCACCTGTTTATAATGCTAAGAAACTAACTTAAGACATTTTCGTATCCATTCGGATGTGTATACATATTTTTTATTTGTCATAATGTCGGCAAGCTTCCTTCTGTGCCTCGGGAGGCCCATGTTGTATAAAATGCTGGATATTACTCGATTACCATTGTACATCGTGCGCGCAAAGAAAATAAAAACGTTTAGATCTCGTTTGACATAGACAAATTTCTTTTGCCTGAAAAATATTTCGTTTGCCACTTAGTCTTTTGCCACTTATCAACCGTAAAAGTTGATACTTTTCCGTCAAATAACAAACGTATAAACGTTATAAATGAACTTTCATTTACCTTAAAACTACCATATCCCACTTTTGCGGCAAATAACGAAAGGGTGATCACTCTCTTTGAGAGAAGCAAGTTTATACCGGCCCACACAAAACACCACACAGACTGTATTCTTTCAACTAAAACAAACGTATAAGTAAATTCTACAGTAAGGGCCTTACTCTCATCACTTACAATGAAAGGTATCCCATAATAATACATCCCAAATATCGAATCTGTCAACTGCTAATCTCATATACTCACAAGCTGCTTCTGCATGTCGAATATAATCTTATGATCCGAACTCTACGGGAAGAATTTCATATCTCTCGATTACGAGCGGAAATTCGAAAATGCATACGGGGCTGTAAAGCCTGCACTATATATAAGAAACGTTCGCTGTCTCAAATTATGGCTGCTCTCCCGCAAGACTGCTGCAATTTCTCTCTGTCGTTCTCTAAAACGGAATTCGATTTCGCCGGTCCGATTCACGTGAAAACCTCAATTCTCCGAAATACCACTTCTCCACAAAGGCGATTCATCTCGAATTGTGCACTGATCTCTCAACTGACGCATTTCTCCCAGCATTCATCCGATTTGTCAGTCGTAAAGGTCTACCGAATCGAGTTATGTCCGACAATGGGACGAATTTCGTTGACGCGGAAAGATCTCTGCGATTTGAATATAACTCTTTCTTACGAGCAGTCTCTCAGGATGTTTCTAGGAAATATCTTGAACAAGGTTTGCAATGGACGCTCATCCCCCCTCACGCTCCACATATGGGCGGCTTATGGGAGGCCGCAGTTAAGTCCTTTAAAATGCATTTCCGCAAAGTAATGGGACAGAGCAAATTCACTTTTGTGAAATTTTCTACGCTGCTAACTCGAATAGAAACAGTTTTGAACTCCCGACCACTCTCCCCTCAGTCGGAGAATCCGCAAGAACTGCTGGCCCAGTCGGAGAATCCGCAAGAACTGCTGGCTCTCAATCCAGGCCATTTCCTCAGAGGTGCTCCGTTGATAGCAGTTCCCGAAAATGTCAATGTTTCTCTCTCTCTCGCTGATCGATGGCAAAAATTGCGAATTTTGCATCACGAATTCAGCACTCGGTGGAAAACCGAATATCTCAGGAGAGCTTCTCACAACCATTGAGCTGTGCGCGTTCTACACTGAAAGAAAAACGCTTCATAGCATCAATGAATGGGTTACATTAATGGGTTTACATTGCTGCAATGAAAAGTTTATTTGATGCTATGAATGTTACATTACTTCAATGAACTCCTTCATTGCTACAGTTTTTGAATTTGTGGACCGTCATTAATGCTAAGAAACCTTTTACATTGATGGAATGAAGTATGTTTTTCATGTAAATATGGGAAACTATAGAAAAAAAATGCAGACATTTTATCGACATTGTAAAGTAGAATCTATTAAATAGACCATCCTTTACATTAGACACATTTTATTGAATTTTAAAATATTTTTTCTAAAAATGTACAATTTCATTACTTTTGAACGATTCATTAATTTGGTTAAAGGATAATATGTACATATGTAGGTACGCATTTTATAAATGTATGTATGTATGGACAGTAGTTGTGACACAATATATGAGTGTCAGTATGAGATAAGGAAGAAATAAGAAAAACATAAAAGGCTGAAATGCAGAATCCCGCGCCATTTAAAAAAAAACGAAAAACGAGCAAAATAAGGGTATTTCAAAAACCAAAATTTTTTGTCGGCCGAACCTATGGGAACCCATAAGGTCCAAAAAACGGGTCCACGCAGGTACACTTTTGTATGGGTACATTTTCACAAAAATCAAAAAATTCCGTAACCCAAAATTTGCAACAGAGATATTACTCTCCCTGGCCCCGTCCCAGAAAACCTAATAATCGTCGAAAAAAATCGTGCCACAAAAAGGCCGAACTTTGGAGGCCCATAACTCCTAAAATAGGGATTCCCTCTAACTCTATGTTCATACCGTCACTGAAACGTGTTATACCATCAATGAAACATTCATACCATCAATGAAACATGTTCATACCGTCAATGAAACGTGTTATCAATGAAATATGTTCCTACAATCAATGAAACATATTCAGACCTTCAATGAAACATGTTCATACCATCAATAAAACATGTTCATTGAATTAATGAAACATGGTCATAGCATCAATGAAACATGTTCATAGACTATATTTCATTACATCAATGCAACGGTTTATAATATCACTGTAATATATTTCTTTAATACAATGATAATGTTTAATTCCGGTTAGAAAGTTTACATTAATGTCAGGTCTATGAAACATTTTTCGTTTAATGTAACATTGTTCATAGCATTAATGAAGCCCGACATTGGCTCAAAAACAATGACACTTTTCATTGATGCAATGTAAGAATTCATTAATGGTAAGATGGTTTTTCTTTCAATGTAGTTTTAAACTCACTGATTGGGACCTACAGTTTTACACCGGTTCCGAACGGTTTTTGAGAAGCTTTTTCATGGCTAAATACTTGATAGTGGCGCCGTCACTATGCGAGGTGGCCGCCGTCGAAAGAAATTTAAGGTGGTCAGAGGAGGGATCGAACCCACGTCCTCATGCACAAGAGCCACGCACACTACCATTGCACCACCGATTTTGTTTACACACGTTTATTTTCCATTTCTCGGTCCGTGACCATTTGAATTTTTCCTTTAATAACGTTTATTTTAACGTTTAACGAAATTCCCTCACGATGTTATTATTTCAAAAGGCAAAGTGTCTCGCCATCCCCTATAACATTATTCACTCATATTCGCGCAACGTATGCGCTGGGTATGCTTGAGTTCAACTCTATAGCATTTCTATCCAAAATCAAAGCTATTCAGTTAATTACAACTCGTTTGCAGTAAACAAAAAGGCAATTTGCCGCAAACATTTTTTTAATTCTCGTTACAGTTTTTTACAGATTGGGGTTACTATAAATCGTTTAAGGTAAACGAAACAACAGTTAACGGTGTTCGTAAGCGTTTTTTGAATTACCATATATAGCTTGGTGTAACTATCAGTACTTCGTTTCTCGTAAACGATTTTATTTATTTATCACAAATCAAATGATATGCTTGATTCAATAAATGTTCGTTTGCCACAATTACCTTCCCCTAACGAAGTTCGTTTATCTGAGATTTCGTTTGGGGGCGTAACGATACTTTTCTTTGCGTATGTGTACACTCTATTAGTTCCTCGAAAACAAACAGGCAACAAGTATAAATTCTTTATTGACTTGGTAATTTAATTAGTAACGTCACACCCACTATTTATTTTTCTCACATGGTGATTTAGCACCTCCCAACTAATCAATCCTCCTGTTTCTTGCGGTTACTTTGATCATACCTAACCTCACCAACCGCGGGATTGTCCCGCTTTTTGCTATGCCATCCCGACATAGTATAAAAATAACGTGCTTTATATTATGTATTGAGTTTTATTTCAATACATATATTTTTATTTCATGTTTTATTTAAAACTTTACAATGTGGGTTTTTTAACAATTACGTCCCTCTTGTTGGTCACAATCAGTAGGTCAGGTTATTCATACGTAACTGATCACACTTAATCGAAGTGATAAATTTAATTTTTAAAAAAATTGCCAAAACAAATTTATTCAAATCGTTTTCTATTCTAGCAAATTTTACCTTAAATTTTTAATATTTTTTATTAAACTTAAAAAAAACATTATAAATTTAAACATGATTTCACATTAATTCAAATTGTTTATGCACAATAACTTTTTTGTTATGATTTATTAACCTAATTAGTTATCAGTTACTAATGATTTTGCTAAAATATTTTGCTGTGAACTCCTGAGTTTGGAAAACATCAGTAAATTTTAAAAATAAAACAATCAAAAGTACTCATAAACAGTTTAATGAACTTTGACGTCCAGTTTAGTTATATCAGGTGGATTAGTTTAACTCTGTAAATAGATCGATTTGGAAGTGGCTCAAGCGTCATCGAAAATCTTCTCAATGATTCATTCGCACATCGTCATTTAACGAAGTTCGTTAAACTTTTACTTTCGTATGGGATGAATAGTTTTGAAAATTTAATTAATGCGTTTGTTTTTTTTTTTATTTATGGAAGTCGAATATTTAAAGCCGAGTCAAATTCCCATTACTCAAATTTAAAATGTTAATTTTGGTTAATAAATAATAATAACGTTACACTTTGGCAGCAGTCTTAACTTAAATGACTTTTTTATTGTTGAATAAATTAAACAAACACTAAAAATGTATTTAAAAAATAGTATTTAAATAAAATATGATTAATAACACAGTGCATCACGAAAAAATATAACCATATACGGACACCATTACGTGATAAAAGACCAAAAAAAAGACCCGTGTCTCCCAGTTTTGCCCAAAGTCATGCAAATTTTTTTTATGGCCCCCCAAAGATTTGGGGCCTCGGTGTCATTTTTGCAAAAAAGTGATCATTTTGTCAGGCTGATATCTTTCAAACCGTTTGGAATTTCGGTTTACTCTCTGAGGGAAAGTTGTAGCTCTTATCATAAAGAATATATCGTCGGTATCATGCAAAAAGATCCCAAGTTACATAATTGTGTTTCTGAGTTATTTAAGATTTAAAGTTTATGGCCGCTGGAAAAATCATTAAGTAGTTTTGATTTGAAAATCGATATTAAAATCTGATAGTTAACACATTTATAAATAAGATGAAGTCAAAAAATGTAATTCAATTTTATTTATTTAACTTTTTTTATACAAAAATAAAACGAAACTTTGGAAAAAATATATTTTTATGGACATGTTGTTTTGTTTTGAAAATGTGTTGTTTTTATTTTAAATTTGCTAATCTTGATCTGATTGCGGAATCTTCATTTATATCGGGTTCTGGGGCATTATTTCTGGTGGTTTTACACGTTATCAAGCTTTTGTACCAGTGATGAAACTCGTCGGAGATGGCTCCGCACTTGCAAAGATTAAGTAAATCTTTTGGCGTAGAATACGTCTTACCTTACGGTATAGGGAGTCATGTCAGATTGTTATTGTTGTAATCTTTATTTCATTGATTATGAGGAAACGGCGAGATAACTTTTTTTAAAAAATTTTTTGTAGGTAAATGAAGATGTTATCTTTCGTTTGATATACATTTCATATTGGTTGATATCTTCCTAATATTTAAATTTCTCAAATGAAAATTGTTTAAACACATACACTCAAACATATGTGTGGTGTTTGGTTGAGTGTTTGAGTTTGTAGCGTGAACACAAACTATGCTGCTGTTTCAGTGTGGACACAAACCTTCGGCTGTTGTTTTGATTGATGAAATATTGAAATTTCGTATATTTACTTATGTATTTAAGTGAAACAAAATGTTAAATGTGAATTTGAATTTAACATGGATATATAATTATAAAAAATATAAATCAAATTGATTTGCGGCTGTTATTTATCATTTACCCTTACTTTTTTAATTTAAAAACATATTTATTCTATTTTTCCTACCATAAGCTTATGTATACATATTATCAAAAGTAACTATCAAATAAATAAATTCATTTGCTTATGTTATTTATCATTTATTGTTATGTATGTTTTCTGTCTTATCGGATGGCGTATTCTACGTTAAACTTAATGGCTGTGTCTCTGACACAGCCTGCAGGGACAGTCCGGACAACTGTCTGCTGTTTTTTTTTATTTGTTCATTAAATCGAGTTGTAAATTGGAGTTTTATTCGTTATACACAGTACCTAATGTTAAAAATGCTGGTAAGTCTTGTAGTACGTTCGAAATCCGTCACCGTTAAGTTGGTGGTAATGGTGAGGTTGAGATGACTCCCTCTTTGGTTCGGCCTGGCTCTGAACACTCTGTCTCATAAGGCGAAGTGTCAACCCTCGCGTGAAACTCCCTGCTTCATAGACAACCACGGGGCCCTTCTTTTTGAATACATTCCATCTTTACGGACGTAGATAGCGGCTACAAGTTGAGGCCCAATCAACATGAAGATTAATATTAAAAAGTCTTCGGCCACAGGAAAACCTGTGACTTCCCCCGAGCCTACGGGCTCTTCCTCGAGCCCTAGTGCTCCTAAGTCTTCTGCGGTCACACGCAAGGGGGCCTCTGCAACTGCGAATAACGCGGGCGGTTGTCAATCCTTCCCAACTACGGGGAAAACTAAAAATCTCTGCCCCTCCCGGAAGCGGAGAGCTGCTCTTCGACTGGCCACTAGATTGGTTAGTCAACTCTCTGCACGACCAGTCGCGCACTCACTCCTGCACAGGTAGACACCTTGGAGTGGGCTAAGGACTCCAAGTTTATAGGGACAAAGCCTCCACTGGCTGTTACTAAAAGACAGAGTTCAGTGGAGGAGGATACTAAACCTGGTCCCTCATCTAAGAGGCATAAAAGACATCCAGTGCTCGGCAGGTCCTTTAGTGATGTCGCGAAGAACAACCTAATCATTGGCGTCTTGGATGAAGGTTCCCAGGATGGACGTATCCCCAAGGATAAATGGCGCCTTGTAGAAGGAGCCACTCTTACGGTGTTCATGGACATCGTAAACGACAACCCTGGTCCTGTGCCAGTCTTCGAAGACGCGGGAGGGTTCCAGGGAAGTATTAAACTTATCGGCTGCTCTGATGAACGAGCAGATCGATTGTATAAGTCCGCCATGAGGCCGGTAGGTGAGGTTTGGCCGGGGGCCAAACTCAAAGCCGTGGATAGGAAGGATATACCTTTTAGACCAAGGGCTAGGGTTTGGGTCCCGTCAAACTCACCTACTGACCCGCAGGAGATCCTAAAGATCATCAGCCACTGCAATCCCTACATTCCTGCAAAGGATTGGAAGGTGGTCAAGGTTGAGGATCCTGTAGGAACCTCCCGGCAGGTAGTTTTGGTCCTGAACCAGGATTCTTTAAAACCCCTAGAGGAGTTCAAAGGCCGAATTCGGTTTGGGTTCATGAGTGTACCCCTCAGGGTATACAAAGTGGATACGCTGAGTGGCAAACTGGCCGAGTCGACGTCGGAAGTCACTGATGTAAATGCTGGAAAGCATTCTGAAACGGCGGTAGATGCTGAAGAATCACAACTGGATGACGACAGTGGCAGCATCATAGACCTGTCAATCACTAGCGAGGGTGATCACGAGACAACCGTGATCAAGGTACCCGGAGTTGAAGATCCTGTAGATGATGGAAGTCCTCCAGATAAATCTTCATCGCAGTAAGGCAGCATCTGCCAACCTCATTCTCCATCTTGCGAAGGGTGGAGTCGATGTGGCCCTGAAACAAGAACCATGGCCGGTCAAAGATCGTATATGAGATATCAGGTGCAATGGATATAGGACCTTCGTCCTATCAACCCCAGGTAGGCCAAGATCATGCATACTCATTAAAAACAAATTCACTGCTCTTTTATTGCAGAATTCTAATGATAGCGATACAACAGCCATCAGTCGTACATCATCGTACATGGCGCACGACCATACTGAATCACCTCCTCCGAAGTGCGTCAGGGATATTGTATCGGAGGCAAAAAGACGGAATTATAGCGTCATTACGGAATTATAGCCCACACAATATGAACTAGTACCGGCACCAATGATCGAGGTGAGTCCCGTTCTAATTTCATTATAAGCGAATCCTTGACTATATGTAATAGTGGCGAGGAACCAACCTTCATAACTTCGGTTAGGAGGGAAGTACTAGACCTAAGTTTACTACTTGGCTACGACTATGTAACTGTATCCGATTGGAGCGTACTTTCTGATCACTCATTTTCCGATCATAGATATCTACAGTTCCACATAAATATCGAACCTCTGAAAAAGGAAGTTTTTAAAAATTATAGGAAAACGGACTGGAACGCCTATCGTGGGCGCCTAAGGAAACTCTTAGGTAACCATCCGAATATTCCGACTAATGTTCCAGAGCTGGAAGAACTAGTTGGCAAATTTACTGATACGTGCAGGAACGCGCTCAATGAGTCCTGTAAGACCAGTGGTTATTATGCTGCCAAGAGTATCAAAAAACCTCATTGGTGGAACGCTGATATTCAGGATCTAAGATCGTCCATCAGGCGGCTTTTTAACAAGGCCAAAAAGAGCGGCGACCAAAGGGATTGGGACGTTTACAAGATTAGTCTTAATCTATATAAAGGTGAAATCAAGAAGACCAGACTCCACGCTTAAGATGCGTGCTCGCTAAAAACCCACTGCGTGCGGAGTTCTTAATGAAAGACGATGGAACGTGGACGTATTCGTCTGAAGAGTCTCTTTCCCAACGATGACCGGAATGCTGGTCATCAGCCAGAAGAGCTAGGCGGAAACTCACCTAGCTTAGAAAAAGTTCGCTCAATAGTGAGCAGAAAGAATCTGATATGGTCCAGTAGATGCTTTAAGCCCTATAAATCAGCCAAATCAATTCTCGCGCAACTACAGGAGGCACCATACCTATCTTGTAGTTGGTTGGAGGCAATATTCAGGGGCTGCCTTATGCTGGGAGTCATTCCTAGCATAACCAAAGTGGCTTTCGTCCCGAAAGCGGGCAAATGCTCTCATGTCAAACCAGAGGACTTTAGACCAATCAGTCTATCAGCCTTTGTGCTTAAGACATTTGAAAGGTTACTGGACATTCACGTTCGAAGTAATCTTCCACAGAATATGCTATCGAGTTCTCAGCATGCCTATATCAAGGGCAGGTCAACTAAGACGGCTCTCCACTCTATAGTCAGCATAATAGAGAACTCTCTTGAGAATAAGGTCTTCGCTCTAGGGACCCTCCTGGACATCGAGGGAGCTTTCAATAACCTTGGGCGATACTTAACTCGTTACAGAATCTAGGAGTCGACAGCTTAGTGACACGCCTAATTGGGAAGCTTCTGGTGGATAGATCCGTCAAAGCTGAATGGGGTGGTGTTACAATTGCTAGGAACGTTCTGTCTCCACTATTATGGTTAACTTCTGTCAATGAACTGCTTCTTTAATTAGACAGAGCCGAATGCAAGGTCTTTGCCTATGCCAATGATATTGCTATCATCTGTACCGGTAGAAACCCCAATTTACTTAGCATTCGCACAACCAGCCTACTTAGTCTGATTTCGAACTGGACCGCTAACAACGGACTATCACTTAACCTACTTAAAACCGTCAGTTAATGGGGTGAAATTACAGTTGACGGAAAAGGTCAAGTATCTGGGAATAATTCTCGACAGAAAACTGTCTTGGAAACCGAATTTGGAGGAGAGGGTGAAAAATGCGTCTGTTGCTCTTTACTGCTGTAAAGGGGCGATAGAAAAGCGCTGGGGACTGTCTCCTAAGATCACCATGTGGATTTATACGGCAATAGTGAAACCAATACTTCTCTATGGCAGCGTAGTTTGGTGGAGGTCTCTCCAAAAGAAATATATTCTGAATTCCTTGATGAAAATTCAAAGATCAGCACTGATTAGCGTTAGTGGGGCAATGGGCACGACGTCAGGCACTGCACTTAGTGCTATCCTGAACATCTGTACTCCTGATATCATGGCCGAATCGGCAGCCGCTACATCCCTGGTGAGAATCAGAGATTGTGGCGTCTTGATATCGGGGCTTTCCGGACACGCTGAATTACTACACCGGATCAACTCTATCCCCGTAAAAACGGACTACTGTATCCCCTACTTTCTACCAGCGACAAATCTAAGGACTTCTATTCCGAATAGGAATACCTGAGAAAAGTCACTGGACGGGGATACCAGTAGTATCAGATTTTTCACGGATGGATCAAAGTTGGACGAGCAAGTAGGTTATGGGGTCCATTCACCGCACCTACATATAAATATCTCCATCAAGCTGCCTGATCACTGTAGTGTATTTCAGGTGGAAATTACCGCCATACTGGAGGTTGCTGAACTAGTGATGTATCTACACAGACAGCCAGGCTGCCATAAAATCCCTGGAAGCCATGTTAGCTACGTCCCTGACGGTGAAAGAATGGTACTCATCACTTAGGGTGATTGCAGAGTATTTTGACATCAGGCATTTGACATCAACCAGATGATTCCGGGACACAGCGACATTCCAGGCAATTGCGTAGCGGATGCGTTAGCTAGGCAGGGCAATACGGCACAGGTTCTTCCGGCAAAAGAAGGTGTTAGTATGCCAATCTCTACCTGCTGTTTGCAGATCAGGCAGTGGGCCGATAAAATGTTCAAGGACAAGTGGAGACTTACTTCAACTTGCAAACGAGCCAGGGTCCTCTGGCCACAGGTGGACAGGAAGAGGAATAGGCAACTGCTTAACTTGCCGAGAGGCAGGTTATCCACAATGATAGGAACACTTACTGGACATTGTCTTGTAGGAAAACACGCCCTAAGATTGAGACATAGAAACTCCACTCTCTGTAGATGCTGCATGGGAGAGGACGAGGAAAAGACGAAACACCTTCCCTTGGATTGCCCTGTTCTGGCAGGACTGAGAAGTAGGATATTCGGAACACATCTAGTTAGTACCGTAGCCCTACAGAATATTCCTGTAGGTCTTATAGACAAATTTATTGAAAGGTCAATAGTTGTCAATAGTTGCTATGGAGGAAACTGCAGGTATCACAATGGGCTTGACAGCGTGCTGTCTTGCAGCCTTTTCAACCAACCAACCAACCAACATCGAGAGTACGCTAAATCGGGAATCCACTGTATGTAGTGCCAATGTAACGACAACTACGCTTTGTTTATGCGTTACCCTTATGTATTCATCACTAATCACTTAATTGTTGTTGAGTGTTACCCGGTTTAATGTGTAGAACACTAAATGCCCAATTATGTTTACACTTCTATGAGGTTACTTTGGATCGTCAGTCCGTCCCTAAATTTGTGCGTTTGTGTTTATACCTTAGAAGTCAATCATAATGTTGGTGTTGTTACCAAAACATAAAAGACCACATCACCGACAACACACTAACAACATTAAATCTAAAAAGTCAAACATTAGAGTCTACCTAAACTAAAATCGTAGACCAACCAGCTGGTAGTTTGTTAGTGTTTTACTTTTGGTTTACGGTGAGAGATTAACACACTTTGACCAACCGAAAAATACCTCTTTAACTCACCACTACACACACACATAAGATGTTAGGTGAATAAAGAGTAATAAACTTAACTTCACAGAGCTACATAATGAACATGACATGACAGACGAGTTTAAATAGTTTAAACTTAAGTAAACAAACAAAAGTTAAAAAAAAGATAAAATATTTATGTTTATTGTATGACAGTTTTTTTTACGAGGGGCAAAGAGTTAAGTGGTCTCTCATCATCTCTCTGCTCTTGTAAATATGTTTTTTTTTGTCAAATCAGACATTGCAGTACGTCATCTTAAGATCAAATATTTATGTGCATAAATGAGTATATAGGTACAATTTTTGGCAAAAAACTTTTAAAGTTTTAATTTGATAAACAAAATGCACTGCCGCCGGATAGATGACACATTTGTGCAGTGCAACACATTTATCAAGCCACTTGTATCACGGCATAGGTTGGATTGGATAATAGTAGTTGGAGCTGTGGTACAATTGTTCAATTTCTAAACAAGTTAGTTCTAAAATGAGTTTTTTGAGTTTCTGATTCCGAATCTAGATTAGGGTTTTCAAAATTCAAATATCGTGGATCCATAACGGCGATCATAATACAATCCTTAATTACTATTACTTATTTTCATTAATTTTTTTTGTGTCTCAAATTTGTGACTAAAAGTAGAATTGTTTTGGAGATATTGCCAAATAACCGTTATTTGGTTTTTTTTTTTTTAAAATATGCTTTCACTTAAATGCAAATATCTTAGCAAATATTCGACCGATTTGGCCATTCTTTTTTCTTATGAGAGCCCATTAAACTACAAAATCAACGGCGTATAGGTTGTTAAGATTGGTTAAGAAATGTCTGAGTTACAGTGGACCAAAATTCAATTTTCGCAACAATATTAATGATTTTTGCTATTTTTATCTTTGTATCATATTTTTTTTTAAACTAAACAATTAAAAATATTAATGTTTTTAAATTTAAAACGTTAGTTTATTTCAAAGCAAACATTCTGCGCAAAACAGGATGCAGATCGGTGGAAAAATAACAAATTGACAATAGATTTAGTGACTTGATCGATTCTTTTCGATTTTTATCAAACAAAGCAAATAAATATACAATTCGATATTTATCAAACAAAGCTAGTAAATATACAAAATAGACATTTTAGCCTCAATAACAAATATAATTGACTTAAAACTGTTGAATTGCTTCCCCATTTGTGATTATTTTCTGCGTCTCGCGTAGTCACCTCCTTTCTGGTAAAGGGTGTCTCACTAAGAATGCACTTTTTCATTTTAAAATAAAATCAACTCTTTTTTGAGATAGTTGTGATTTTTTTTTATTGGATTGTAAAGTAGACATGTTCCGATTAAGTATGGTATAAAATATCCGTCAAGTGATGACCGGCCATTACTCTTTTCATGAAATTTTCCATTACTTTTTTACAGTGATGTGGTTGTATCTCAACGATGATGCATTAGATCTCGGACTTGAGCTCAGGAATTGTTTCTGGTTTATTGGCATAAACCCGATATTTCACAAAACCCCAAAGAAAGAAATCTTTACTTTACTTTTCATTGGCTAATTTACAACCTCATGAGGTCAGACGTCTTACACATGTTAACTAAACATACATATTAAACAAATGTCAACATATTACGGATACGGAGGGATTCTTCTGCTGGTCTTCCAGCGGAGTCTTGGTAGTCCTCTTTTCCTGCTTTTCCTGCTTATCGAAAACCTTTCAACTCACTGCATTTTGGTCAGAATCTGATCCATAATGGGTGCCAATGAAAATACACAAGAAAAGTAAACGAACAAACTCCTTAACTGCTGACGAAGCTCGCAAATGTTATAAGGCCACGATTTAAGGATATGTACCTGGAACGTGAGAACACTATACAGGACGGGTTCCACTTTGCAACTGTCGGATGTACTCGAAAAATATAAAGCTGACATCACAGCTATCCAGGAAATGGGATGGACAGAATATGATTGCACCAGAAACAAAATCTGCGATGTTTACTACAGCTGGCATGAGCGAAAGCACGAATTCGGATGCGGATTTATAGTTGGCAAGAGACTGCGACACCTAGTTTCAAGGTTCAACCCAGTGAGTGGACGCATAGCCACAATTTGCATCAACGCGAAATATATCAACATCTCGTTAATTTGTATCCACACACCAATAGACGATAAAAACGATGAGGTCAAAGGACCATTTTATATGCATCTGGAGGAAGTATACGAACGTTGCCCAGAACACGATATTAAGATTATTCTATGCGATTTTAATGCCAAATTGGGAAAGGAAAGTTTCTTACGACCAATCATGGGTAATCACAGTCTAAATGATACCACTTCTGATTATGGAATAAGACTGATTAAAGAACATGGTAGTTAGCACACGATTCCAGTATAAAGACATACATAAGGCGACTTGGTTATCTCCTGATCAGATAACGAAGACCCAGATTGATCACTTGGTAATAGATGGCGGGCACTCTTCTAGTGTAATGGATGTGCGTGTGATTGCCAATATCTACTCGGATCATTACCTGGTGGCTGCGAAACTACGCACAAGACTCAGCAGGGTGAAAAACGTACGAACCCGAACACGGGAAAAGCTAGATATTGACAAGCTACAGATACCGGAGATATCAATGTCCTATCGACAGAAGCTCTCTCTCCTGCTAGAGCAGAATACACCCTCCCGAAGACCCAGATGCTCAGTGGAAGCACATCTCCCACTCTGTGGAAACAGCTGCATGGACTGAACTTGGCTATCAGAAACCGCGGGAGGATAAGCCATGGTATGACGAAGAATGTCGCATTACAACTGATGAAGAAGACTCTGCACGTATGGCAACGAAACAGTCAGTTACAACGCGTGCAGCGAGTGAGGGGTACAAGAGGCTGAGAAGGGAGGAACACCAACTATTTAGGAGGGGAAAATGGCAGTGGAAGCAGAAAGAGAGTGAGAAAACCGAAATTTGCAGGAGGAATGATGAATCCAGAAAGTTTTTCCAGAATGTAAGAGGATCCGATGGGCTGCCTTCCTGCAAGGACGGGACTGATAAGCACTGTGTGCTCAAAATGTGGAGAAACCAGTTTTCAGCACTACTCCACTCAGATTCTTATTCTTCCACCGAATATCAGGGGGTAATGATAGTGGAAGATAGTGTAGCCCCGAACGGGGAAAACTGTACGAAGCTATGTCTGAACTTGGTATTCCGGCAAAACTGATCCGCCTCTGTAGAATGACGCTGACCAACACCATATCAGCAGTGAAGGTGGGAAAGACCTCACTGAACCAATTCTGTACCAAGCGAGGACTGAGACAAGGCGACACACTTTCGTGCAATCTCTTCAACATCTTAATGGAGATAATAATATGAAAAGCTACTGTAACATCAACAGACCATCAATACGAAAAGCCATATGTTGGTGGCGTATGCTGACGACATAAACATCATTGGGCGAAATTTGCGAGAGGTTACTGCAGTATTTTCAAGAATCGAAAAAGAATCAGCAAATGTGTGTGAGTCAGCGTACTGTTAATGAGGGCAAGACAAAATTGATGGTATCAACGACTAGACAAACCTCTCGACTTGAACGTCGACAGACGATTTATTTTGAAGCGGTAGATGAATTTATCTACCTTGGACCCGCCGTGAACAAAGACAACAATGTCAGCCTGGAGATTAATAGGAGAATTGTGCTTGTAAATAGATGTAATTTTCGGCTCAGCAGTTTAAGAACAAACACCTCTCTCGTCCGACATAAGTCCAGCTATTCCAGACTCTAATTTTAGCAGTCCTGGCATATGGCAGCGGTACTTGGGTCATATCGTAAGCTGATGAAAAACACCTGGGAGTATTCGAGAGAAAAATTCTTCGTAAAATATATGATCCTGTTAAAAAAACGGTGGGTAAAAGCGGATGAAAAATATCTGGGCGTATTCAAGAGATAAATTCTCCATAAAATATATGGTCCTGTTAAAGAAAACGGCGAGTACCGTCGTCGTTGGAACCAAGAGCTATATCATCTGTATTCAGACGTGCACATAGCTATTCGGATCGAATTAGGCCAATTGTGTTGGCTAGGCCATGTTATCAGAATGGACGCCAGCGCGAAAGGGTTTCGATAACGTACCCGATGGAAGCAGGAAAAGACGACGACCAAGATGCCGCTGGAAAGACTAGGCCGAAGAATCCCTCAGTATCATTGGTGTTACCAACTAGCGAGAAAAGGCGAAGGATAGAACCAGTTGGAAGAATATGTTGAAAATTTGTTTAATTTGTTTGTTTAATTAATATGTGTAAGACGTCTGACCTCATGAGGTTGTAAAGTAGTCAATAAAAGTAAAAGTAAAGAATTGGAGACTTCAACATTATATAGGGATCAAAAGTCGTCGTTTAAGATCCCTCTTATTTTAAATACCAAAAAAGCATTTTATACACTATGGAACACTCTGGAACACTTTAAATCAGCGATCGTGGATATTCCGATTTAATATACTCGTATGAACCTATTCATTAACGTCATCACCAAATTCTATTATTTTTCAATTTGGAGTTAAGTCATATCTCCACCCATTTGCTCTATCGGTTTTAATCGACCACGCCAAAAAATGTAATTTTGGTTGACATGTTAATGTTTAAACGTGCTACTCAGCTGAACTTGAATTTCCGGTTTCCATATTAAACAACGTTGTTGTTTTACATCGACTTCATACGGAATCCTGGAATTTAGGTTCATGTGAGTCATAGAGTAAGATAGACACCTGTAGCTTATGCGTTTCACTCTTGGCTTTCAGCCAAGACTTTCGACTTCGGTAGGACCGACGCACACTGGGGTATTGGGTATCAAAAGTGTAGATTAATTAAAGAATGTATTTTGAAATAACACTCGAATACTTAATAACCATAGAAACTAGACATAATTCTGCATCACTAACCGAATAAATAACAGCGCTAAGTTGTATAGTGCAGCTGCATTGTGTTTTTGAATTTACACCTTCATTCTCTATTCGCTTGCGCCCGCTGTAAAATTGATATTTCAAGTTAATCAAAGTGTTTTTTCGTTAAAAAATTTTCAAGTGAAATTTAAATCTGAGTATGGAGCTTTCAACTTCAGGTATTGAACTATTTTTCAGATATAAGTATTGCAGCAAAAAAAAGTGATTTAATATTTTAAATAATTTTTTTTGTTCAAAGTCCCCAAAATGTCAATATTTGTGGTATATAGTTGGACATATAGTTAATTATAGGACCATATCGCGCTATGATTTTTTTTTTAATTTTGCGGATTGTAGACGATGTTTCTGCAAAAAATTGAGGTGCGCTTTTGTGGCTCTTTTGATTAATTCAACTTTTTGTTCATAATGTCAGTGGACAAAAATGATAAATTTCCTTGCATGTTTTGTGTTGCTGGCGTTTTGTGTTTCTGTTTTGTTTTCTTATTGTTATTTATTATTTGTTTTGTGTCGTTGTTGTATTACTGATTTCTAAAGATCGTAAAGCGTTAGATATGAAATCACTTAAAATACAGTTTAATCTAACTTTATCGCAACCTAGAGATGCCAGATTTGAAATCAGCAAAAAAAGTACATCAAGGAAAAAAGGCAGTACAATTAAGAAAATAAAAGTACACTTTCTGTTGTTAAAAAATTAAAAGTTCAGTACAGAAAAATAACATTTTAAGTTACGTAATAAAACAAAATGTGGCCGTCGGTGGTGCAATGGTTAGTGTGCGCGGCTCTTGTACATGAGATCCTGGGTTCGAACCCGGCTCTGACCACCTTCAAAAAAATTTCTTTCGGCGGCGGTCACCTCGCATAGTGACGGCGACACTATCGAGTATCTAGCCATGAAAAAGCTTCTCAAATTACCGTTCGGAATCGGTGTAAAACTGTAGGTCCCAATCAGTGAGTGAAAACTGGAAAGCGCACAGCTCAGTGATTGTGAGAAGTTCTCCTCAGTCCCTTCATGGGATGTAATGGGAAACCATTTATGTATTTTTTTTTAATAAAACAAAATCAGTACATAACAGTAACAATTTATAAATTAAGGGGGGAAACGAACAAATTAAGAGACCACAAATATTTATTTTAATACAAACTAGTCAGGTGTTTCACATTTTATTTTTAAAAAGTAAAAAGAGTGTAATCTATTCTATATTAAAATTATAACCTATGTTTTAATTATTTAAAAATCAAAGATATTATTTTAAAACTTTTTGAACGCATTACAAATATGTGGACTTGATTAACTATTCCGTTTTTACCATTTTCTGTTTTTAAAAAATTTTCAAACTCATTACAAGTGTACGTAAAATTAGGTTTTTAATTCGTTTTCTAAATTTTCAATTAGAAGTTTATTTCGTTCGTTTCTCTAAAAATTAAACATCAAACTGAATATTCTTTCACATGCCATATAGAAAGAGGAATTGAAAATACAAATTTGCAGATATTTCCGAAATTTGGAAATGACCCACTTCTAGAATCTCTTTCCATTTTCCTTCAACGGATTTTTGTTTTGGAATATTTTTAGAAAAAGCTTTTAAGGATGTAAATTCATCAAAGAGTTGACCCAAGCTAGTTTATTTGATTGAATATATTTCAATTACGCCATGAATGAAATGAAATGTTTGAATTAAGGTTAAAAATAGAAAGTTTTTCAAATTTGTTATTTTTTAAAGTAAAACGGTATTCTATATAAATACTTATATACGATTTTTGGTATGAATAAGAAGTAACATTCTCGTATTTATTGTTGGCATAACAAAACAAGTACAAAAAGAAGTACAGAGGCTAAAAAGAAGTACATTTGCGTACTTCTTTAGGTGCTATGCAGTCAGAAGTACAATTAGTAAAAAAAAGTACGCGTACTGCTGAAAACAGTACGTCTGGCAACCCTATCGCAACCTGTCGTAGTTACGAAGGTAGCGTGCTGGCCTAGTAATCCGGAGGTCTCATGTTCGAATCCCACAGGAGGCAAACTTTAAATTTATTTTTTGTTTGTGACGCTGCAGCGCTGTTGTGATGGTTTATTACTTTATTATTTTCGATAGACAATGTTAGTTTTGTGCCAGTGAATGTCAATTTAATTGTGAATGTCAATTTAATTGTGAAAAGCCAAATGGAAAATTATTTCCACTTCAAAAGTTAACAAATGTTTTATCTATTTTGTTAGGGATAAGTTCATGCATACGTATGTTCACTCGTCAACATCTATACAACTTAATGCAAAACTCAGAATTCCAGCATTTTGAAGATAAGTTCAACTATTTAAAGGAAGAAATAAAGAAGCTTACTGGACCATCAGAGGAAGATATTCCTGTTTTTAATGCCACAATGAATCGTTTCATCTCCGAATTTAAAACCCGATGGACAAGATGTCATAGAAAAGAAGAACGTTTCTTTAAAACCCATCGGAATTGGTTAGACCCTTCTGTTTCTTTTTTTACTAAACAGCTAAAACGAGGTCGCAAAGAGATTGCTTTCGAAGAATCCGGCCCAAAAACAAATTATAAAAAAACCAAGGATTTGAGAGACAACACATCGTTATCAATGCTAGCTTTTGCAACTCAAGTGAAGTTACGGGAGTCTGGTAATATTGTGGCATCTAAGTTAGTACATGATGTAGCTTCTTCGTCACCAACGAGAGCGGACAAATACATAAAAAGTTTAATTCAATCGGCGGTGACTAACAAAATGAGTAGGGAAGAAGCATTATCTGTTTTGGTTGAAGCTAAACTATCGCGGCATCAATATAATATTGTGAAATTGCCTGCTCCAGAAAGGGTTCCCTCGTACACTGCTGTCCAGTTAGCAAAAAAACAATGTTATCCAAAAATCGATAGTATGAGAGTATGTGAATCCCCAGTCGAAGTTGATTTGCAGGCACTTCTTAATCACACTGTTGAACGCCTAGTACTGCTGCAAAACAGTGTGATTGATTCTTTAAACAAAAAAGAACTGCCTGAATTACGTTTATATACAAAATGGGGCTTCGATGGGAGTTCTGGCCATAGCTCATATAAACAAGCATTTCATGGCACAGAAGCTACAGATTCCTCTGTGTTAATAACATCAATTGTGCCATTAATTGTGCCATTAAGGTTGGTATGCTGGGAAAAAGTTATATGGCAGAATCCTTGCCCTTCTTCTACCAGATTCTGCAGACCATTGAAAATGGAGTTCATCACAGAAAGTAGTAGTGAGACATAATTTAATATTATCGATGATAGATGGAAAAGTTTGTAACGCTCTCACTGAAACTACATCTACACAAAAGTGTTACTTCTGCGGATCCACCAGCAAAGATTTTAACCAAATTGATAAAACGATAAAAAAGGAAATCAACACTGATCATTTACAATTTGGGTTATCGATTGTGCATGGCTGGATACGATTTTTTGAGTGCCTTCTTCATCTGTCATATAAACTGCCAATCAAAAAATGGCAAGCTGGATCAGACTCCGAAAAGCAAATTGTGGAAAAAACTAAAGCAGAAATTCAAAAGCAATTTAAAGAGAGGACTGGTTTAATTGTTGATTGTCCAAAACCCGGATTCGGTAGCTCCAATGACGGAAATACGGCCAGGCGTTTTTTTCAGAATGCGGAACTACCAGCGGAGATTACGAAAATCAACGTTAATTTAATAGTCCGAATGCATAATATACTGATTGTTGTTTCGTGTGGTCATGACGTAAATGTACCTAAGTTTCGGGGATATGCACATGAAACGGCTAGAATATTTGTAGAACATTATCCGTGGTACTATATGCCTCCAACATTGCATAAATTTTTTATTCACGGACCTGAAATAATAGCATACGCATTGTTACCGATTGGCCAATTATCGGAAGAAGCGCAGGAAGCTAGCAACAAAAATTTCAAAAAATATAGAGGGAGTAATTCCAGAAAACTGGATCGAGAAAAGTCTAATCAAGACGTTTTTAACATGATGCTGATTACTTCTGATCCAATAATATCAAGCAGGAGAAAATTGCCTGAAAAAAATTACACAGCCTACCAAAAGTAGCTGTGGATATGTTACAATCTCCATCCTTAAATTTGCCAAAAGCTTATGCCAGAGACAATAACAGTGCTCATGGCAGTGATTCCGACGAGGAAGATGGTGAGTGATGGCGAGTTATCGATAATACTTACTTAATTTTTTCGGTTTATTTTGAGGTATTCTTTAAGAAAATAAAACGGTAAAAAATTTTCGATTTTTTTAAAATTCAACTTCAGATATATCGATAACTAAACGAGTTATCGATAATTTTTATAAAATTTTTTCGGCTTATTTTGCGGTGTTCTACACAAAAATTATCAGTTTGAGAGGCCTCGGAATTAATCGACAGTTTTGATACAAAATACCCGTGTGCGACGCTGGAGGAAGCACGAGGGGTAGACAAACACGCACGAGACGAGAATGCGAGAGGATATTTGATGATCCTCTTTACTCTCTTTCGTATTTCTTCCATGTTGCTTGACACTCCTTCTGCTTTTGAAGGGAGAACATCGTTTGCGTATATTACTTTCTGATTATTGGAACGAAGTTCTATATCGCACGTTGCGGAATGGGGATAAATGAAAAAAAATTAAACAACTCTTTTTTTAACAACTTTATTACAACCCAGTTTTTATCAACTATATTGGATACTTTCACCTATCTACAAAAGAGTCATAACTCAAAATTTTCAAATTTTCAGTAGAGCCAAAAAACTGATTTTGTTAACTAGAAATATGTATGAAAATACGCAATAATAGACATATTCATACGGCAATTTTTTGACGAAAAGAAAGAGTAAACGACGTCAGATTTTTACAGCCGATAGAAATGGTCTTTGGTTATTGTTTTTAAGCAAAAAATTAAAATCTGAAAATTTTAAGTTCTGACTCTTTTGTAGTTAGGGTGCGATATGTTAACCAATATTTAGTATATATTGTAGTTTTGAATCTAATAAAAAGTAAATTTAGAAAAGCCAAACTGAAAGATGTTTAAAAAAGAAAATTTTCTTAAAAAAGTCCCTGTTTTTTAAAAAAGTCCCCGTTTTTTAAAAAAGTAAATTTTCACAATAAAAAAATACAAAGTACCTTTTCTTAAAAAAATGCCTTATGTTAAACAAAATCCTTTGCTTAAAAAGTAAATTTTCTTGTAAAAAGTACCTTTTCTTAAAAACCAACTACCTTTTCTTTAAAGAGTAATTTTTTTTGTGGAACAAAATAGCTTCTTGAAATAAGTACCCATTCTTAAAAATGTACCTATTCTTGAAAAAAGGACCAATTTTAAAAAAATCCCATTTCTTAAAAAAATTTTTTCTTCAAAAAAAATACCTTCTCTTAAAAAAACCGCTTCTTACAAAAATTCTTTATCAAAAATTTCATTTCTTAAAAGTACCTTTTCTTAAAAATAAAATAATACCGTTTCTTTTCTTGACATAAGTAGACTTTCTGAAAATAAGAAAAGGTTTCTTAAAAAAAATAACATTTTCCTAAAAAGAGTACCACTTCTTTAAAAAGTACCTGTTCTTAAAAAAAATACTTTTTTGTAAAAAAAATGCATACTCTTACGACTTTTTCTTACAAAAAGTACTTCTTCGTAAAAATAGAACCTTTTCTTAAAAAACATTAGCTTTTAGTAAAAGAAGTACCTCTCTTTAAAAAAAGACCTTTTCGGGAAAATATAATACATATTCTTACAAAGAGGACCTAAAAATATTATTTTCTTTCTATAAAAAAATTTTTCTTAAAAAAAGTTTATCATTTTACAAAAAGTATCTTTTCTTAAAGAACCATTTAAATTATCTCATTTTTCAACGGGTGCCTTAGGCCTGTTGGAACTAATTACTACATAATATATAGCGATAGGAACTTCGTTCCAACCTGGTGTCCCCTGACAACTCATTTAATTTTGGTTTAATATGAATATAAATAAATAAATGGTTTCCCATTACATCCCATGAAGCGACCGGGGAGAACTTCTCACAATCACTGAGCTGTGCGCTTTCCAGTTTTCACTCACTGATTGGGAACTACAGTTTTACACCGATTCCGAACGGTATTTTGAGAAGCTTTATCATGGCTATATTCTCGATAGTGTCGCCGTCACTATGCGAGGTGACCGCCGCTGAAAGAAATTTTTTTGAAGGTGGATCCAGGAACCCAGGATCTCATGTACAAGAGCCGCGCACACTAACCATTGCACCACCACGGCCATCGACGGCCAATATGAATATAAATAATCAAAAAATATTAAATAAAATATGTTGATATAATAATTCGTGGAGATTTAGATCACTAAATATCAGCTAGATGAAAATCAGATATATTTGTTTGAAAAATTGATTATTACCAATGTAAGTAAGAAGCAGAACAGCCGATTAGTCGACAAAGAACCCATGGGTAGAATGCATAGTGTAAATACTCGTGATGTACGAAGGGTGTTTAAAAGAGATTTTAACGATTACCGCAGGCTGCAGACGCAGAATCTAGCACATGACATATAATTAGTATGCATGTGTGTTTCAGTTCCACCAAATTCTTCTCACTTAGCTAACGACACTTTTGTTTTATGCCAGTTTTTCCTGCCAAATTTTGGACGTAATACAAACAAAAATGAAAGAAAACTGTTGTGATCTCCAAATCAAATCAAATTTATTGCATATCGTCAGCTAAAATGCAAAAGAACGTAACTACAATTTTCATTTTGTCCAAAGGAGTTGAAAAAAAACTTATAAAAAAATACAAAAAATTCAGTTTGCCGGTATATTTTCGAATCTTTCTGAAGGTAAGACTTTACTTTAGCAAATATTTGAAAATTTGAATTAAAAAATTAATTCCTCACACTTTTACGACGATTGTTTCTTCTCTTCGAAATATAAATTAAAATTGTAGTTACGTGGTTTTGCATTTCTGCTAACGATATAAAGATATTTTAAAAGTCATTTTTGCAAATTAAATCAAATTTAAAGTCAATTTCTTTCAATTCGCCTATCGCTCATTTTTTTTTCACATTCTATCCTGTATGAAATTTAGAAATTAGGTAGATCAGTTGTGCAATCGAAACCCCGTGATCTATGTACTGTGTTTACACAATGGAATTGGCACACAGGGTGTCTCATAATTAATTGTTCATGCTCAATTCAGTGGCAAGAGCAGTCAATAAAGTTATACGGCATTTACACCGACCAAGATTTACGTATTTCGAAGATTAATTCCGTTAGTTCACGCAAATCAAGAAGATTACTCATACAATTTTAATCTGTAACATTTGAAGTTTAATTTTTAACCTCTTTTTAAACTGTTGTACATTTTGATGCAACACTGTTAATAGCTAAAAAAAAAAATACAAGCATAATAAAAACATAGATAAAGGAAATAAGTAGATATCCCACAGGTGTTGTCAAGTACTGCCACTAGGTGCTGTGTTGTCGTTTTGTAACTTTCATTGACGTTTCTCATAACATTCACTGACGTTTATTCAACAGTGTGGGACATTTTTTCAATACAAAAATAGAATCATTTTCCTGGTTGTGCTTTTCAAACAACTAATTTAGTTTTTTTCATGTCGTTGTGTTCCCCACTTTCTAATTCAAATGCATTTTGGTTATGAGGTTTTTTGGTGTACTGTTATTGTTGGTATTCGTTTGTGTTGACTTGTACATCATCGGCCCACTAAACAAAACAAAATGCCTGTTGATGTTGCCTACAATACCTACTGCTATCACCTGTTCTAAATACATCTCGCAAGCTATAATTTCTTTGGGATCAAATGTTATAATTATTGCTTCCCATTGAACAAGAAATTTCCAAAGGCATGTGCGATATCTAGTTATTTCCTTTATCTATGATAAAAATCAACTGTTTGACAGACGGAAGCCAATCAAAAAATTTTCGAGGCATAGCCGCCACCAAAAATTTTTTTAAACACACTTCGCCGCCGATATAATTGACTGTTATTGGTTTAAAATGTGAACCGATTTCATCGACTGATCCGAGTTTACCAACTGATCCAATTTTAAAGCTTCAGTAATTTCAAAAACATCCCGAATTTGTACAAAACTGGCAAAATCAAGAGCCGCCAATTGATTTTTTCTGTTGTGCCACCGTCTTCAATAATTTTGTCCAAGCACGGTGTTGGTCTAAGAACGGTCTTGCCAACTGAAATGTGAATTAAATCTCAAACTGGGTGGTGTAAATGGCAAAGAGTAGAGAACAAGGTTATCGCTAACCTGGCCGCGATAAACTGCGGGTTAAATGCGACATTAGGCAATTCTAAATTTCGATTTTGTATGGGAAATTTGATCTAGTTTCGGTGAAATTACAACATTTTGCTCGTAATCATCCGGTGGAGACGTCTTATTACCGCAAAGTTAAATAGAAAACAAATATTCAATTTCTTTTTGGTGAATTTCGTTGATTTCGTATGGAATTTTATTGAACTTATAAAGAAAGAAAAAATCGACAAAAAAGAAAGAAAAAAAAATGTACCTCTGTTTGTGTGAGACGAATTTTTAATTAGTTGACCAATTGTAAATGAATAAAAAACGTAAATGGGTCTCCTCGCTTTGGTGTGATAGAATGAATATCATGTGTATGTGTAGCATGTGACGCGGAAATGTGAGGTGGAAATGTTTGTAGTAAAGGGATCAGGCAGGGGGAGAGTTTAGCTCTAGTCAAGCGCCTTAGTTTCATTTACGCGCCATTAGTTCACGTCCCACCACACACCATTGATATGCCTTACACACTTGACCAAATTATTGTCGTGCGTTGTTATGTGCGCGCGCTTGCTCAATGCAAACGAATCAGGTTACTGCTGTCCAATCACACATATGGAACATTTTGTAGTTATTTTTGCTTCTCTGTACTTTAGAGTTTATGGCGAAAATATTTTATGCCATTCATTGTTGAAACTCATAGAAAGAGAAATTAAATTATTGGTATTGACCAGGTTTTTGGAGGGAATTCTTTTGCAGTAGTGTTTTGCTTAAAGTTTGATTAGAATTATAGAATAGAAATATTTAGAATTTCGATTGAATGTTCTGAAACATTCGAAAGCTAAAAGTCGGAAGAATTGTCGTACACATTTGCTCACCTCAAGTTCTTTTTGATGTGTTAACATCTATTGGCGCGGGTAGGGACTAAATTCACAAAGTGAATTCATCCAAACACAGTTTGTCCGACAGCGGTCACACAGATTGTCTGACTGCGATCACAGATTGTTTGGTGTTAAACTCCTCCGAAACGGCTGGACCGATTTTTATGAAATTTTGTGTGCATATCGGGTAGGTCTCAGAAACGGCCAACATCTATTTTTCATATCCCTAAACGATAAGGGTGACCCACCCCTATATAGAACACAGATTTGTCCGACTGCAAAACACAGATTGTCAAACTGCGAAAAAAAACACACACTGATGAAGCGTCAGCGAATAGTTGTCTTGTGTGGGTGCCGGAGCACTCTCAGAGCAAAGAGAATAATGACGTAGTTATACTTATATAAAAATGAGATAGCAATAGAGCAACGAAAATTGTGTGAACTTGTGTAGCATATCTACAAACATCATATGATTGAACGCTGTTTTTTATTTTCCAATGTAACATTTACTAATGTGTTCATCCTACATCCCTACATCCAATGAAGGGATTGGGTAGAGCTTCTCACAACCAGTAACCTAAGCACACGCATAGATTGGGACATACAGTTTTTCCCCAGTTCCAAAAAGTATTTTGAGAAACTTTTTCATGGTCAAATACTCGATAGTGTCATCGTCACTAAGCGAGGTGACAGCCGTCGAAAGAAATGTAAGGTGATCAGAGCAGGGATCGAACTAACGTTCTCATGTACCACACTGCCATTGCACCACCGACGGCTTCTGACCAAAGATACTTAAAAACTTATGTTCCATCTACGAAAATTTGTAACGTGACTTTGTCGAGGGATGAGGTAAGCTAAGTCATGTCCGGTCTTTCGTTAGGGTCCACCAACTATTTCGAAATAAGAACAGAAAAGTTTACCCTTTTGTGGGGTTCGAATTCAGATTCTTTAGTTATATTTAATTTACAAAGACATTTAATTTACAGAAATAACTTCAGTGATTTTCTCGTTTAGAACACTGCTCTTAGCTTGAGGACGCACATCTTGGTCTGACAACACTCTTCGAGGGGTACTTGTCTTGGTTTGGGAAAACTCTTCTGGGAACACTTGTGCTGGCTTGACAATACTCTACTGGGAACACTTGTGCTGGCTTGGAAATACTATACTGGGAACACTTGTGTTGGCTTGACAATACCCTACTAGGAACACTTGTGTTGCTTGACAACACCCTTCTGGGAATACTTGTCTTGACTTGACAACACTCTTCTCGGGGGCACTTTGAAGACTGGTCGGTTTAAGATAATCAGGAACTTAGTATGTTATGCCACACTGGTTACTGGTGTGGTGTGAACAGTTCGGGTTCAGTGAGAACGGTTCTGGTTCGGATGCGCAAGGCTCTGAGTTAAGAGGTACATGGAAATAGTCTAGCCGTAGCCGCTATGTAGGAAGAGTCATCCGAAGCCGCTATGTAGGAATAGTCAGCCGAAGTCGCTATGTAGGAATAGTCAGGCGAGGCGGCTATGAAGGTATAGTCAGCCGGATCCGCTAAGTAGGAATAGTCAGCCGAGGCGACTACGTAGGAATAGTCAGCCGAAGCCACTAGGTAGGAATAGTCAGCCGCAGCCGCTATGTAAGAAGCTATGTGCAATTATCAGCCAAAACCCCTTTGTAGTAATAGCCAGCCGGAGCCGCTATGTATGAATAGTTAGCCCAAGACGCTATGTCAGAGTAGTCAGCCGCAGCCGCTATGTAGGAACAGCTAGCCGAAGGTGCTATGGAGGAATAATCAGCCGAAGCCGCTTTGTGGGAATAGTCTGCCCAATAAGGTATGTAGGAATAGTCAGCCGAGGTTGTTATGTAGAAATAGTCAGCCGAAGCCACTATATAGGGATAGGCAGTCAGAACAGCTCTATAGGAATAGCCAGTCAGACCCGCTATGTAGGAGTAGTTAGCCGAGGCGGCTATGTAGGAATAGTCAGATAATTTGATAAAGTAAAGACAACACAATCAAAAAGAGTGTAATTTGATAAGACAAGAAAGGTTGTAGGAGAGTCTGTTTTAGTTGGATCTTCGTTTCTCGTGAGTGGGTCTTATCTCCAAGTGCCTAACGTTATTGCTTCTGTTCACGGCAGATAAGATGTAAATAAATTCTCTCCACTACCTCGAAATTATAACAGCTATCAACGTTCACCCTTTCATCGAAACCATTCAACTGCCTAATCCACTTTTGCTGAATCCTTCTTAATTCTTGAAAATTCTGCAGTGACGCCCAATGATGTCTAAATCAACGGCATACGCGAGCAGCATGTGCCTTTTGCTGCTGATAGTTTTATTCGTGTTGACTGCAGTTTTTCTCATGATTAATATGTTGAAGAGATCGCACGATAGAGTGCGTGAGGCCTCGCATCATACTAAATGGTTCGGTGAGACCTTTAACAATCTTTACTGAGAATTTCGTGCAGGTCAGTGGTATTCTACAAAAGCGTGTCGATTAGCAGGAATACCAAGCTCCGACATGGCTTTGAACAGTTTTCCACGTATCGGTCTACCGAAGGAATACTTATAATATACATAGAAGTGGTAGGTGGCGATTTGTTTCACGTGGGGTTTATCCAGGATTTGTTGGAATGTAAATTCTTGATCGATAGTGGATTTTCCAGCCCTAAAGCCACACTCATAAGCTTTGCAACAAATGACTTTAGTCTTTCGTATATTACGCTCGAAATAACATTGTGTGCGATAGATAATGTGCTTATTCCACGATTGTTTGTACATTGTCGCCTTTTTGAAAATAGGATTTTGCAGATAAGCTGATGCAAGAACCTTTCCAACTCATAGCCGCCAGATTTAAACAGCTCAGCCGTTAGTCCATCAACATCAGCGGCTTTGTTGTTCTTAAGCCGGGTAATTGCTCTTCTAACTTCGCTTTGGTGGCAGTCGGCGCCATCGTCCTGTATGTGCTCAACACCCTCATCTATATTGAAGTCTCCTGGGACAAGTAAAGAAGAAAAGGGATCTCTCCATATTCCCAACATACTCTAAACATCTGTGACAAGATTCCTGTCCATATCTCTACAAAAGAGGGACCCTGATCCATTTCCGTTGGTTTGACTTTGTTTTTTTCGGAAGAACTTACGGGCCTCATTCTTCTTTATGTAAGATTTAATTTTTTCCCAAACAGGTTTCCTCTTCTCCTTAAACCGTTCTGTGGTGGCTCACGTTGCAACTGACTTAAGCATTCTTTTCATCACTTGCCATGCAACACTCTTCACCGTACCATGGTTTTTCTTCAAGCAGATTTCATGACCAAGTACGGTACTTCCACTGCGATTCAGGATCATGAGGCTGGTGTACGCTCTGAGTGTGCTTCTGAGTGTGCTTCTCTGCGTAGGCCGTTGCTATCTCTGGTAATTGCAGCTTTCTGATATCCAGCTTTTTATATGTCTGGTTTCGTACGACTTTCGCTCTGCTTATCATTGTACGATCCTTTGCTGCAACCATGTAGTAGTCCTAATCGATATTAGCTCCTCGAATCACATGTATGTCGATTACACTAGTGGAGCGTCTTCCAACATGTAGTAGGTGATTAATCTGGTTCTTTGTTTGTTGATCAGGGAATATACAAGTAGCCTTATGGATGCCTTAATGTTGGAATCTCGCACTACTGAAAACCATATTTTTGATGACGTGTAGACTGAATTTACCGATAGTTGGTGCAAAGACATTTTCCCTGCCGACTTTAGGATTAAAATCACCTAGAACAATCTTAATGTCATGGCCAGTGCAGCGGTCGTATATTTACCTAGGCGCTCATAGAACATGTCCTTCGGGTGATGGTCATTTTCTTCCATCGGGACATGTGCACAAATTAGTGATTGCCAAAATATTTAGATTTTTTTACGGCTATACCTTCACTCAAAGGGTAGAACCTTGAGATCAGATGTTGGAGTTTTTGCCATATAAAAATCGGCAACCAAATTCATGCTTTTTTCATGGCCGCTGTAGTAAATGTCACAGTTTTTCTTCCTTGTACAGCCATGATCTGTCCATCGCATCTCCTGGATAGCAATCATGTCAGCCGTAAAATTTTCGGGGAATCTGCCAGTTGGATAGTGACACCGGATCTGTACAGCGTTCTAACATTCCAAGTGCAAATCCGTAAATCGTGGTCCTTAAAATATTTGCCGGGGTCGTCAACAAATAGGGGGTTTTATGTTTCTCATTCTGATTTTGTATTTTCATTGTCAATCTAATAGTGACGGAAGACAAGCCCAGCTCGTGGGGTTTTAATTTACCCACTACCAAGATGATTGTTTCAGCTGGCTATTATGGATCAGACGCTGACCACAATGCAGGGTATTGGAGCTGGATTTTTGTTTCTTTATCCCCCTTCTATGGACAACAGAAAGTGTCCGCTAGTTCGAAAAGCTTCAGTGAGAGGGTCACCTATTTAACCTTAGACGCTTCAGTGATCGCATAACCAATCAGTCTGCTCATTCGTTTCGCTGTCTCACTCTAGCGGAGGGCACCGATAGAGCCATTGCCCGGCACATACTTCTTAGAAGTGAGCTGCTTGGCATGTCCTATGGAGGAATCATTTCTGGCCACTCCCAATTGAGTGGGTATCGGAAACTTTTTACCTCCACGGTCAGTCCCATGTTCAGTTGTCATATACATGGTTGCCCAAAATGCCGACAAGCCTGGGAACACAATACTCTCCAAAAACACGGAATAAATAAATAAATAAATAGTTTCCCATTACATCCCATAAAGGGACTGGGGAGAAACTTCTCACAATCACTGAGCTGTGCGCTTTCCAGTTTTCACTCACTGATTGGGACCTACAGTTTTACACCGATTCCGAACGGTATTTTGAGAAGCTTTTTCATGGCTAGATACTCGATAGTGTCGCCGTCACTATGCGAGGTGACCGCCGCCGAAAGAAAATTTGAAGGTGGTCAGAGCCGGGTTCGAACCCAGGATCTCTTGTACAAGAGCCGCGCACACTAACCATTGCACCACCGACGGCCAAACACGGAATACTTGTAACAATTTTTCTACGGCATAATTCGTCAGTGATTTTGGCACAGATTTTCCGGCCGTGCTACGCCAACTGGTCCAATGCTAAGGCTATTTGCCGCTCGTCTCCAAGACACTGGAACAACATGTGATAGAAGAGCCACCGGAAGGTCTCGTACTGATAGTTCCGACAAGAAAATTGGCACTGTGTTTGGAAATATCGCGGATGAGAAGTCAACGCCGCCAAGGTAACGTTCCATGCAATTCGAACCGTATTCAACGAGTTTTTATTAATCCAAATTGATGAATTTGGACTAGGATACACGTGTTTCTAACAGGACGGTGCGACTGCGCTCATAATGGACATTTTGGAAGGTCCGTTCATTTTGGCTGTTTGTAGTAGACGGCAAGATCAACCGAGTTTAACAGTCCAGACTTTTTTCTTTGAGGAATTTTGAAGTCAAGAAAAAAAAGTGCGGCAAGTTTTAGAGACCTCTCGCCGGAAAGGTTTCAAATATGGTGAAAAGAGTCCAAATGGTCACCAAAAATGGCGGCGTACACTTGAACGATAAGATCTTCAAAAATAGTGACAAATTTAAAGGTCATTAAAAAATTTAAATTATGTCGTTTTTTTATTTACAGATTTAGAGAATCCAACAGCGGGTGATACCCTTATGGATCTGCGAATGCCTTCAGCAAGTTTTCACCTTTACCTAGAATTCCGAACACAATCGATGTCTCATCCATAGCCTCTTTATTCGTATTCCGTTTCCATGGTACGGCCTCGTTGACACTTGATATAGTACCAACAGCCTCGCATTCTGGATTCAATGTATACATCTTTAGGGTTGTCTGCCCAATTCCAAGCGACGTCACATCACCTGATAGTTTCAGAAGAGACAATAACTCGTTGTTCAGAATGAACGTCGCGTGTTTACACTTAGAGAACTAATTGTTTGAAACAGGTTGTAGCAACCATAAATTCAGCAGTTGTCCTGTATTGCATTTGCCACAAGCGAATAGAGGTTGCCACAATTGAACTTAGTCCTCACAACTGAAGTTCGATTGAACAACCTCGTTTCATAATTGATTCGGTTGTGACAATTGAATCGTTATGTAAATTAAATTTTCTATAATTACGATTGCAACAACCGAATTTGGAATTAACTCAGTTTTTGTTCAGAAATTGTTACTAAATTCGATTGCAACAACCGAAATTGTTACCAAATTCCATTGCAACAACCGAATTTGGTATTCAATAAAACCGAATTTGGTATCAATTCGGTCATAATAACCGAATTTGGCTTTAAGTCGGTTGCAATGACCGAATTTGGTTGCTATGAATTTTGTTGTCATGAATTTTGTAAACTACAATTTACTATAATTACGATTGCAACGACAGAATTTGAATTTAGTTCGGTTGCAACAACCGATATTGTTACTAAATTCGATTGTAGTAACAGAATGTGGCATCAATTAAAGCTGCAGCAACAGAATTTGGTATTTAAATAAAACTGCATTTTTTATCCATTCGATCATATTCACCGAATTTGGCCTTAAGTTGGAGGCAACGAGTGAATTTGGGTTTAATTTGGTTGCTATTTGTCTTTGTATTGAATGGTTTAGGAACTAAATCGATAGATACAATACGTAAGAAGTGCGGCGGCGAGCAATGATGTATGGCTTTGTAATTATTTATGAGAATACATTTATAGAAAAATTTTCAAAATTCAGTTGTGATAACCTCTAATTCGATTGTGACAACCCCCATTTCGGCTGGGACAACCTCTAATTCAGTTGTGACAACCTCTAATTCAATTGTGGCAACCTCTAATTCGACAGGGGTAACCTCTAATTCGACAGGGGCAGCCTTTGATTCAGTTGTCAGTACCTCTAATTCATCTGTATATTCTCACGGTAAGATCAAGTGTTAATTATTCAGTTTTGATAACATCTAATTCGGTTGAGACAACCTCTGATTCGGGAATGATGATGGTGGTGAGTGTTGTTGTGGCAACCCCTAAATTAGGTTACCGAATTAATCTACATTCTTCAGTGGGTGTACGAACACAATCTGCGTTGTCAATCCATCGATTTTCCACATGTATATTGGAAGTTCGGCATTAATATTCTTCAGAATGTACTGAATGATTTCAACGTCAGATGGATTGGCTGGGACTCAGGCATGTGGACTAAGTCTGGAAGAGTGGCCTTCCACCGAGAATCTTCCAGTTAAGACCCAGGGTTCGTATTTCGTGGGTAATGGGTTACCAGGGTAACCCATTATTATTGCTGTGGGGAATGGTTAGCCGTCGTTTACCCATTACCCACAGGATATGGGGAAAATAATGGGTAGCTACCCACGAAAATAGGGAATTACCCATCATGATTACCCATTATCCTCAGGGTAATGGGGAAAATTTCGATTTTCTTATTTTGGGGATTTTAAAAAAAAAAATTTCCATACGAATTGGACCATTTATGAAAAACCCTTAGGAACCAGAAAAAATTGGACGCTCCGTTTCCGAGGTATAGAGATTTCCCCTAATTTTTTCATATCTTCGATCAAAAATCGTCATTGGTAGTTACCCATTATTTTCCCCATTTCCATGAAGGTAATGGGTAATCGTGATGAGTAATCCCACATCATCGTGGGTAGCCCTGTGGGTTATGGGTAAACATTCATTACACATTCCTCACGACGATGTGTATGGGTTACACATGGGGTGGTAAATACGAACTCTGCCCTGACCACAGCCCACCTAATTTTTTGAGAGCTGCTCGGTAGTATTTGTAGTCCAATTTTTTTAATTTTGTGATCACTTTTATTGACAAAATTACATTTTTAAGTTTCAGGACATATGGTAGGAATGCATGTCCTTGTAGAGATTTTGCAAAAGTATATATTCTTTTCACATTTTTTATTTCATCGCTCTACGACATGTATTTTTGTACTCTCGTTGAATGATAACGAATCACTGTGAATTGATGCGTTGACATGGTTTCGTTTGTTCTTTACAGTGAGTCTAAAATATGATATTCAATTTGTTATAGGTTCAGTTTTTATATTGGAGTTATTTAGTTTAGTCCATAGGCAGAATTATTACTGCTTCTGTTCCTTTTTTAAAAAAGTAAAAAGTGCGACTTAGACTTCTTTTGCTATTTAGGGAAGTCTAATGTCTGCTCCACAATTACTAGTATGTACGTGATGGATTGATATAAAATGATGAGGGATATTTTTGTTATTTTATTTTTAAATCAAAATTAAAGAAAACAGTTAAAATTTAAACGTAAGAAAAGAAAAATATTGGCAAAAATGTATGACATGACAGTAACGACAATAAATACCGAACAACGATCACCGCAAAACGTTCAAGTGTTGCAAATTAGAACGGTTTGGGAACTGAACAGTATTGCAAATATGGACAGACTTAAGCACGGGCACATGGCTGAAACATCTTAAGAAATATTGTCTGTGATCCATTTCAAAAATTTATTTTAATCCATTTCAATAGAAAACTTTTGCTGGTTATTGTTACATCTCATTTAGTTCTGCAAGCGAGATAATAAATATTATATATTTACAGGGTGTTACAAAAGTGACCACCCTATTGGAAGATGCCCTTATTTTTTCAAATGGCCGCCAATGTCAAATCTGTTTTAACATTTGTGGACTCGACAGATGTAGAAGACAAGTAAACAAGCGATGGAGCGATACACTCCCCAAGAATGCGGAATAATCGTGTCTATTTTTTTGTGTAACAATTCGTCTGTGGTGTTGGCGCAGTGCGAATACCCTCGCTGATTCCCCGGCCGTCCGACACCGACTGGGCAAACACTGCGCCGTTTGGCCACTAACCTTGAAGAGTATGGGACCACAAGAGACGTTGCGAGGAGTGGCCGGCCCCGGAGCGCCCGTTCTGCCGAGAATATCGCAGCTGTTGCCGAGGATGTCGAGCTGTCGCCGGAAACATCGACCAGACGCCGTGCCTCGCAATTAGCCATCAGCCGGTCGTCCCTATGGCGAAATTTGGTCAAAGGCCAGCGAATGTTCCAGTGCGTGCATCAGCTGCTGCCTGTTGTCCGCCAAACGCGTGTAACCTACGCCCAAGCCATCCTCAATCTCGTAGACCAAGTGGACGATTTTTCCACCAAAATCATAATGAGCGATGAGGCTCTTTTCAAATTCAGCGGGTATGTGAACAAGAAAAACTATCGCTTCTGGGGCACCGAAAATCCACGAGTGATGCACGAGGAGCCACTACACCCTTCAAACTGACTGACATGGTGCGCTCTTCACGCTGGAGGAGTCATCAGGCCATTTTTTTCGAGAACGCCGCTTGTCAAATGACAACAGTGGACGGTGCGCGCTATAGGGCCATGTTAACCGAGTTTTTTCGGCCGCAATTCGACGAATTAGGACTGGAGGACATGTGGTTCCAACAGGACGGAGCAACGGCACACACTACGCGAGCCACAACCGATATTCTGAAGGCGGCGTTCCCGGGTCGCCCCATCTCTCGCTTTGGCGATTTGCAAAACATCTCTTCGTCTCTTCTTCTAGATCAATCCTACATTCACCATGAGCTGAGATCGCAAGTCTAGATGCATATAACAACGAAATTTTGCAGTTTACTTACTCATATAATCTAGACTCAAAGTCATTAAAATTTTTTAAACTTCGTTCTAATGCAATCCCAGAATCCAAAAAAAAAAATCTAAAATCCACAAAAAAGGGATTTTACAGAAGATTGTTGGAATTTTCCACATTTATATGTTTTACATATTTTTCGGCAATTATGATTTGTTATTTTTAAAAATCGGCCGACTTCCGAGGGCTCTTTAGAAAGTTGTGTGAAAGATAGAAAACTCTGGTATCCATAATATTAATCTACATGTACCTATGTTTGAAATATACACGCTGAAAAAACAACGGCCTCTGTAACATATTCTCCCAAACATTCTGCAGGGACCGTGTATGTGTTTGGAACACACTTCAAACATTTATATGTTTACAAGTCCCAAACTCGGGAGTATTTAAATGCAAACATTAGCATGTTTACTGACAAATATGTATGCTTTTACGTGGAAACATATGCGTGCTTCATCCCAAACATCCATATACTTACGTGGAAACATTCGTGTGTTCCCCCAAACCTCCTTATACTTACGTGGAAACATATGCGTATTTCCCCCAAACATAATAATATTTAGAAACGAATTATTCTTTCTTTCTTTATTTATTATAATTTAAATAAATTATTTATACAAAAAAATAAAATATTTAAAATAACCCTTTTTACATTTACTTGCTGAATGCATTACTTTTTTCATGAAATGAGAATCTCCTGTTCTTTTGCTTCTCCTTTCTTTGTTGTCTCTCACGTTTCTGTTTTCAGAAGATTTCAACTATGCCTTGGTTATCACTATGCCTTGGTATACAAACAATGTACTTATATACAACTCTAGTTCATGCAAGACAAGCGTGTATTAATTACTTGTGTTTTTTTTTTTTATTATATTTCACAAATGGTCCGCCGTTCCGATTTTTTCAGTAGATTCTCGGGCCTCTACTGAAGAGAATAATACAAACATACAGATTCACACTTACAAGATATACACACTCGTTGCCCCTCTTTTATTCTATTGCTCTCCAGAGAGCAGAAACAGTGCAACAGTGCCTCTGTAACACCATGTATATATTTGGAACACACTTCAAACATTTATATATTTGCAAGCCCCAAACTCAGGTGTATTTAAATGCAAACATCACCATGTTTACTGACAAATATGTATGCTTTTACGTGGAAACATATGCGTGCTTCATCCCAAACATCCATATACTTACGTGGAAACATTCGCGTGTTTCCCCAAAACCTCCATATACTTACGTGGAAACATATGCGTATTTTCTCCCAAACATAATAATATTTAGAAACGAATTTTTCTATCTTTCTTTATTTATTATAATTTCTTTTATCAATATATATCCACTAAGGTGGACCTGGGGGGGTTAGGTTAAAAAAAAAATGTTGACAAATATATGAGCTTGATCGGTTGAAAACTGACGTGCCGCTTGCGGTTTGAAGTTTGTGAAAACTAGTGTAATTGATTTTCCAAAAAAGTCAGTAAATTTTGTGAAGGGTTTTTGTCAATTTTTTTTAGCCTAACCCTTCACAAAACTTAACGGCTTTTTTTGGAAAATCAAAAAAAAAATTTACACTAACTAACCGGTTTTTTTTGGTACAGATGAGTTTTCAGTTCTTCCATACATTGAGGGTCCACCTTAATATCCACATATATAAATAATTAATACAAAAAATTGAAATATTTAATAAGCCACTTTTTGCATTTACTTGCATTGAATGCGTTACTTTTTTATGACATGAGAATCCGCTGCTCTTTTGCTTCTCCTTTCTTTGTTGTCTCCCACGTTCTTGTTTTTAGAAGGTTTCAACTATGCCTGGGTTATCACTATGCGTTAGTACACAAACAAGATATTTATATACAAATCTAATTCATGCAAGACAAGCGTGTATTAATTACTTGTATTTTTTTTATTATATTTCATAAATGGTCTGCCATTCCGATTTTTTCAGTAGAGGCTCGGGCAGAAAAAGGGATTCACGTTATTGTCCTTTCCAGTTTCTTTAATCAAAATCGTTTCTCACTTTGGTAGCACACATAAATATATGAGAAACACATACACAAAAGCCAAAGCAACTTCACAATCTATTTAACAGTCCGAGCATTTGTTTATTCTTTTTCACTGATCAAGCGTTTTGATATCCTCTGTCCGATGAACCATTGACGACTGAATACATGAAATTGAAACGCAATACATCAGTCAAACTAAGAAACACTGACTTCATCTGCAATTTACACGTACATTCAGGAATATTTACGAATCACTCACTGAGAGAATAAGGCAAAAATACAAATGCACACTTACAAGATAGACTCTTTCGTTGCCCCTCTTTTATTTTCTTGCTCTCAAGAGAGCATAAACACTGCAACAAACACGGCTGTATTTATATCACAAACACAGATATATTTGGGTCGCAAACACATATGTTATATCATATTTTTAAGAATAAGTAAAAGCGTTTGCTTGCTCTTAATAACCATACTAACATTATGTAAATAACAGGGCGGTTAGTGCTGCGCCTTAAAGTATGCATTGTAACAACATACCAGCTCGCTAAACCAGTAGCATGAATTCGCCTCAGTTAAAGTAATTCTCCACTATTCGAGATGATTCTACAAAGATAACTAACAACAACGACTAGAAGGTTCTTGAATTCGCTAGAGATAACTACATTTGAATATGGTGAGTTGGTATAAATAGCGGAAGTCTTTGGAACGGAGAGTTCAGTTTGTGATTAAACCCCGTAAATTAAGCAACGCGAATGGGTAGTAAAATATAAGACTTGTTAAAGTGTTATAAATAAAGTAAACTGTTGTACTGTATAAGTAAAATAAAAGGAAGTTAAGCCGTTGGAATTATCGTAATTTAAAACGAACCTCGTTTTATTATTGGGAATAAAACAACGCAAAAAGGACGAATAAGGAAATTTGTAACATTGATGTCAGAAGTGGGATTAAGAATTAAGGACAACGATGAAGTTTGAAGAACTCAAAATTGAACAACTAAAAACGGAGTTGAGTAAATTGGATCAACCGACAACTGAAAATTTAACGAAATTTCCAGAATTATTAAGGCGAAACTGGACGATAATTCTAGAATTATAGACGAGAAACTAGAAAAGAAATTTGGTGAAAATTCTAGAATTATGCAGGAAACATCAACCGCCACAAATGACAAGCTAAATGAAATTTCAGAAGCTATGAGTAACATGGAGGTACAGGTTAATGATCAATACGGAAAGGACGAACAGAAATTCGAAGAAATTGAGCAGAAGATCGAACAGGTCGAACAGGATGTGGAGGAAAGATTCACCGAACTGGAAAGAAAGATGAATGATCTACAATTGCAAAAAGGGCCAGTGCGGGTAATTTCCGAAGGCTCTGGGAGATTGAAAGCCCCAGTTTCGATGGCTCTACACCATTCGACGTCTTTAAATGCCAATTCGAGATGGTCGCAATTAAGAACTTGTGGAACAGCATCGACAAAGCATTAGAGCTAAAGGCAGCGCAGCAGAAGTCCTTCAGAGCGTTCCCGTTAATGCTAGAAACTACTACGTTACAATGCAAGTATGGTGGCGATCACAAGAAAGATTTTTATCGCATGGAATTAAGAGGTCGAGTACAAAAGCATAATGAAACACTACAATATTTCGCAACGAACGTGGAACGCTTGGTGTTCATGGCATATCCTGGAGAACCCCCAACTTTCCTAGAGCAATTTAAGATAGAGGCATTTGTTAGGGGCATTAACGATCCTGACGGTAGATATGCGGTATTGGCCTCACAAAGAATGCTTTCTAGTTTTAGACTTTCTGATTGGGACCTACAGATTTACACCGATTCCGAACGGTTTTTTGTGAAGCTTTTTCATGGCTAACTGTCGTCGAAAGAAATGTTAGGCGATTAGAGCAGGGATCGAATTTACTTCCATTTACAACGTGCACCATCGACTTCCGCTCAATAACTTTAACAGTGTACATATATTAATTTTCTTTATGGGTCCAGAAAATTTCAAATTATTATTAATTATTATTTTTTAAACTTTTGGTATTACAATTTCCCCCATGTATTTACTCCAAACACTAATATATTCTTGAGTGGAAAAATGTTTTTAATTTATATTCAAATTTTTTTTTGTCTCAAATTCAAATTCAATTATCGTTTTTCCATGGGGAAAGAAAAACAAACTACTAAACTTTACTTTAGTTTTAACAGAAAACAAAAAGAAAAAAAAAAAACAACAAAACAATTTCATATTGTCAACAAAAAACTTTAAAAGCTTTTAGTAATCGACGACAATCACTCACGAAACATGTGAGAAAAATTATAGTGTTTCAATCCACTCTCCCCCACCAATCAATGGAAATAAATCCTTTTTAACACTTGACATCAAAAACTCAAATAAAGTTATCTACTACAAACTGGGCAAGGGAGGGTTCCAAAATAAGTAATATCAATAATGGAATGGAAATATATTTTGTTTCATTTTATTTGACTTGAAACAAGTGTTTCATGATAGTGGTAGATAGCCCTTTTGGCTATAAACGCTAATGTTGTGAATTATTGTAAATGTTTGTTGTAGTGATTTTATTTGGTAGATTTAAAAATACTTGATATTATCCGGCATCTACGGAATGAGGTAATGCATATGAACATTGCCACTTTCCTTCTATTGTCTTTAAATAGTCAACTTGTGGAGCACACTAGCTTCTTACCAAATTAGTTAGATAATTGACGGTTGTTTTTACTGATTTAGTAATAACCAGACAGTAATCAATCCTAGGACGACTGAGCATTATCGTAATAGGCTCAACCATAATCCATCCACAGGTTTGTTCATACTTTGAAAATAAGAGTTGTTAGAATTTCTCGATTTAACAGATTTTCGCACTCAATCTTATATTTTAAAATATTTTGCTATCCAATTGACGCTCGAAAAGTCCGGATTAGTGAGTACCGAGAACCGTTTACTTCAAATGATATATGGCAAATCTAAAGCAAATAAAGTTTCACAAGAAACGATTTCACTAAACTTTTTCAAATGATTCAAATATTTCAAATGAAATAAATTTAATTGAAGTCAATTTACTTGAATTGAATTGACTTGAATTGACTTGAATTGAATTGAATTGAATTGAATTGAATTGAATTGAATTGAATAGAATGAATTGAATTGCAATGAAATGATTTGAATTGAAATGAATTGAATTTAATGGAATGAATTGGACTGAACTAAACTGAACTGAACTGAATTGAATAGAATTGAACTAAACTGAACTGAATTGAACTGAATTGAACTGAATTGAACTGAATTGAATTGAATTGAACAGAATTGAATTGAATTGGATTCAATTGATTTGAATTGAATTGAAGTAAATTGAATTTAATTTAATTGAATTGAAGTGAAGTCAAGTGAATTGAATTAAATTGAATTGAATTGAATTTAATTGAACTAAATTTTACTTAAGTAAACTGAATTGAACTGAATTGAATTGAATTGGATTGAATTGAGTTGAATTGAATTGAATTGAATTCAATTTACTTCAATTAAATTGACTTGAATTGACTTGAATTGAATTGAATTGAATAGAATGAATTGAATTGCAATGAAATGATTTGAATTGAAATGAATTGAATTGAATTTAATGGAATGAATTGGACTGAACTAAACTGAACTGAACTGAATTGAATGGAATTGAACTAAACTGAACTGAATTGAACTGAATTGAACTGAATTGAACTGAATTGAATTGAATTGAATTGAACAGAATTGAATTGAATTGGATTCAATTGATTTGAATTGAATTGAAGTAAATTGAATTTAATTTAATTGAATTGAAGTGAAGTCAAGTGAATTGAATTAAATTGAATTAAATTGAATTTAATTGAACTAAATTTTACTGAAGTAAACTGAATTGAACTGAATTGAATTGAATTGGATTGAATTGATTTGAATTGGATTCAATTGAATTGCATTGAATTGCATTGAATTTAATTTAATTGAATTGAATTGTATTGAAGTAAACTAAATTGAACTGAATTGAATTGAACTGATTTGAACTGAATTGGATTGAATTGACTTGTATTGGAGTAATTTAATTAATTTGCTTTGATTTGAATTGGGTTGAATTGAATTGATTTGAAGTAGATTGAATTGAAAAGAATTGAAGTGAAGTGAATTTAATTTAATTTATTTCAATTGAATTGAATTTAATTCAATTGAGTGGAATTGTATTGCAGTAAACTGTATTAAACTGTATTGAATTGAATTCTTGGATTGAATTGAATCGAATCAAATTGAATTGAAATGACTTGAATTTAAATGACTTGAATTGAATCAAATTGAATTGAAATGACTTGAATTTAAATGACTTGAATTGAATCGAATTGAATTGAAATGGAATGGAATTGGACTGAATTGAATTGTAGTGAATTTATTTGAATCAATTTAGAAGTAAATTGAGCTGAATTGAATTGAATTGGATCGAATTAAATTGAATTGAGTTGAATTGACTTGCATTGGATTCAATTGATTTGAATTGAATTGAATTGGATCGAATTGAATTGAATTGAGTTGAATTGACTTGAATTGGATTCAATTGATTTGAATTGGATTGAATTGAAGTGCATTGAATTTAATTTAATTGAATTGTATTATATTGAAGTAAACTTAATTGAATTGAACTGATTGTCCATAGAACAAAAATAGTAGTTTCGTGTGTATATAGTAACCCCTATAGAATTATATGTTTTGACAATTGTTTTTCTGATTTTAATCGACCTGCCATTGATTATGATTTCATTGTAACATGTGGTGACTTCAATGTGAACTTATTAAATAATTATAAGTATACAGATGATTTATTTGATTTTGTAAGTGAAGCTGGTTTGTCTTTTATAAATGGTGAGCAGCCTACGCGCTATTTCCCAAATTGTTGTCCAAGTTTGATTGACTACATAGTAATTTCTAACATAAATCTTATTCTCTGACCATGATCTCCTGTTTTGTACATTGACTATTAATTTCTATTAATTTTCATAAGTCTGAAATTCCCATTTTTGTAATGTCTTTAATGTATTCATTCGTCTTTAAAGTTTGCATTGTCTGGTTATAGTTGGACTGACTGTTGGTATGAGTCAGCTATGGATGAAAAATTGAAATTAGTGGTACTGGAGTTCAGGAAATCTTTGATAGATATGTTCCTCTAAAACATGTACGATTAAAAATAATTATTGTCCCTGGTTCACTCAAACAGTCAGAGAATCGATCAAATATCGGAATCGGAGTTATAGAATATAGAAAGACGTCCTACAATTTTTAATAGGACTGTGTAGGGCAAGAAATAGAGCCACTATAGTGACCAAAATGGCAAAAATAACATATGACTCAAGAAAATTGAATACAAGTTTACCTGCTGGAAAATTTTGGAAGAATCTTAAACATATTGGAGTGCAAAAATCTTGTAGTGGACTCAAAGGATACAGATAGACTAAGCAAAATAATGGCCAAGGTGCACTAAAATCCAACCTATGTGAGGCGGAATGACGGGACATGGTCAAGTAGCTTAGCTGAATCGCTAGAGATACTCTTGAAAACACACACACTAATTGTTTGAAAAGAGGTCGTAGCAACCGTAAATTCGGCTGTTACCACCGAATTGAGGTTGCCACAACCGAATTGAGGTTGCCACAACCGGATTGAGGTTGTTACGACCGAATTTAGTCTCCACAACCGAAATTCGGTTGAAGCAACTTCGTTTCATAATTGATTCGGTTGTGACAACTGAATCTTCAAATCATATTCGCTCAGTCAACTAAATTTTTTAAAATTTCGGTTGAAACAACAGAATTTAAAATTAGTTCGGATGCAACAACCGAAATTGGTACCTAATTCGGTTGGGGTAACCGAATCCAGTCTTAACCAACCTCAATTCGGTTGTAGTAACAGAATTTGACATCAATTCGGTTGTAATTATCGAATTTGGTTCAATTCGGTCGCAATAACCGAATCTAGCCTTAATTCGGTTGCAACCGGATTTCTCATGAATTCTGTAGTTACAACCGAATTCATTTTCAATTCGGTTACCACAACATAATTCCATGCATTTAAAATCTGACGTTTAAAATTTTATAATCAAATATTATTTTAAAAAGGTAAGTAAAATATATTTTGTATTAAACCGTCTTATTTTGAAGATGTTATTTAAGCAGATATCAACAGCAGATATATATGCGGTGGTCTGGATACAAAACGGCTTTGGACCTAGAGCAACCGATACAACACGTCAGAATTAGTGCTGTGTCCCATAATGGCCGGGACTTTAATAAAGGTTGGAAGAGGCATGTAAATTAAATGCATTATTCTACTTATATAGATTACCCCATATATATGACTTTATTTTCTCGCCTTTTAATTCATTTATAAAAATACAAGAAAATACAGTATTTAAATTCGGTTGTAACAACCTCTAATTCGGCTGTGACAACCTCTAATTCGGCTGTGACAACCTCTAATGAGGTTGAGCCAACCTCTAATTCGGCTGTGACAACCTGTAATGAGGTAGTGTCAAGCTCCAATTAGGTTGTTTAAACCTCTAATGATGTTGTGTCAACCTCTAATGAAGTTGCGTCAACCTCTGATGAGGTTATGTCAACCTCTGATGAGGTTGTGCCAACCTCTAATTCGTTTGTGACAACCTCTTAATTCGGTTACGGCTAATTCGGCTGTCTCAACCGAATTTTTCTGTGAGTGCAGGTAGGTGCGAACATTTTCAACTCAACACTCAGATAATAATAATCAGTCCAGACAGGATATCCTGGGCTATCAATAGCTTCTCACCATATAAATCTCCAGGCCCAGATGGTATTATACCAAAAATCCCGCAAAGTGCGGAGGTCATAATTAAGCCGCGGCTCTGTATCAGATTCCGATCTTGCCTGACTCTTAACTACTTACCAATGAGTTGGAGCAGGTAAGAGTTGTTTTCATTCCCAAGGCGGGGAGTCGGAGTCATGAGAGCGCAAAGGATTTCAGACCGATCAGCTTCTCATCGTTTCTTCTGAAAACGAACGAAATGGATTGATCACCCAAAATATCATGCAGCCAACATGCATATCTAAAAAGCCGCTCAACCGATACTGCCCTGCACGAAGTCATTAGAACTATTGAGAGGTCCTTTGAACACAAAAATTATACCCTCGCGATCTTCTTGGGTATAGAGGGTGCAATCAATAATGTGAGCTCAGCGGCTATAGAAGAATCACTTGAAGATCTAGGCATGGAAACATTCCCCAAGAGTTGGATAGTGACAATACTACAGACCAGAATTATCAAAGCCTCTATGGGAAACAGCGAGTTATCAAAGCGAGTGAATAGGGGAACTCCTCAGAGTGGAGTCATCTCTCCCCTACTTTGGTTACTCGTGATCACTAAAATACTACTAAAACTGGACAACATAAGGATCAAAACCGACGCGTAGTAATAATGGAGTCTGGCTTGTTCCCATCCGTGCTGAGCGAAATCATGAATGGGGCCTTGAAATTACTTAACGATTGGACCACTGGGAGTGGTCTTGGAGAGAATCCAGGGAAACTGAGATCATAATTTTTAACAAGAAAAACCAAGTTATCAAAGTTTAATCCTCCTCGGCTAAGTGGAATAGAGATTCCACTATCAACTCACGTCAAGTACTTGGGCGTGATACGAGACCTTATACCATCCTGGAAGCGTAACATAGAGCACCGCGCACAGAAAACAATCGTTGGGTACTACGCTTGTCGGAAAATATTTGGAAGCCGATGGGGTCTAGGCCAGAAATGGTGCTTTGGATGTATACTAGTATAGTCAGACCTATACTCTCCTGCGGAGCAATGCCATGGTGGCCAGTTGTGGGGAAGACCACCAGGAAACTGTTGTATAGAGTACAGAGATCAGCTTGCATCGGCATAACAGGGGCAATGAGGATGTGTGCAGCTGAAGCCCTTAATGCAATGCTTCATATTATACCAAATGACCTTCACATAACAGCTAGTGCGGCCTGGTGCGCTTCCCGACTAAATGCTCTTGGAATCTGGAAGAATATTACAGACAGTCCCAAGAGATCTCCATATAACCAACGATTACTGCACCTCCTCATTGACGTTCGATAATCTATTCGATGTTAGGTTCCCAGAAGAATAGAGTGGGATAAAGAGGAACCACTGGCAGGTTTTGACACCAAAGTATTTGCGGACGGATCCAAAATGGAATGTGGAACCGGCTCGGGTGTCTTCTCCGAAGAGGGAAGCCTCAATTTATCATTCAAACTCCAAGGCAAGTGTAGCGTTTTTCGAGCGGAGATACTGGCCATCAAGGATGCCTGAGCCGAGCTTATACTACAATGGAGAATATAGCGCTTGGGAATGTTTGTAGATAGCCAAGCGGCTCTCCTATCAATCAAATCTTACAACACTGCATCTAAACTCGTTAGTGAATGTAGGGAAAAACTTGTCGAGCTAGGTCGGCTGGCCAATGTGGTTCTTACTTGGATACCAGGCTAGACCAACTAGCCAGGGCAGGATCCTCTTCCACCAAAGTCCATAACGACTATATTATTTGGACTTTGGTGGAAGAGGATCCTGCATTACCTTGAACGAGCAAAGGCCAGATGGGATAGGACGGAAACATGCCGCATATCCAGAAACACATGGCCAGAATATAATATTCACCGGACTAACTCCCTGATTAGCCAAAATCGGGATACATATCATGGCTAATTGCAGTGCTGACCGGGCACTGGCCAATCGGTAAGACGGCTGAATCTTCCATATAATGACCACTGCCGTGCCTGGGAAGACGCAGAAGAGGAGGAGACGGTCGAACATCTCCTCTTAAGTTGTCCGGCTCTAATGAGTAGAGTCTAAACACTGTAGGTCGTCCCTTCCTACACAACCTCACTGAGATACACGAGATAGATCTAGGAGATCTAATGAGGTATCTCCGATTAACAGTTTGGATATAAATACTGTACATTAGACTGTCCGGAGTGATCTGGTATGTCACTAATTGATACTAAATAGTATCTTATGCAACCATGTGAACTAACCAACCAACCAACTTCTTTCTCCATATCAACATTGATTTAGAGCAGGCCATAGTTATACAACTGCAGCAATAAATGCCATTGATGGTCTTCGTAGGGAACAGGATAATGAAAATATATCTACTAAAATTAAAGCATTACTATGGATTCACTGAAAGAGCAGTCTTACTGGTGGAAAATTACTTAAAAGGTCGATCGCCAACAGTTGCTGTTGGTAATTGTGAATCAAGTCTTAGGTCAGTAATGTCTGGAGGCAATCTTCAGGGGCTGCCTTATGCTGGGAGTCATTCCCAGCATTTGGAAGCAAACCAAAGTGGTTTTCGTTCCGAAAGCGGGCAAATGCTTTCGTATCAAACCAAAGGGCTTTAGACCAATCAGTCTATCATCCATTGTTCTTAAGTCATTTGAAAGGTTACTGGACATTCAAGTTCGAAGTAATCTTCCACAGAATCTACTATCGAGTTTTCAGCATGCCTCCACTATATAGTCAGTGGAGTCAGTGGACATTAAACCTTCGGCGATTCTCTGGTCGTTCCGGAATCTAGGACTCGACAGCTTAGTGACACGCCTAATTGGGAAGCTTCTGGTGGATAGATCCGCCAAAGCTGAATGGGGTGGTGTTGCAATTGCTAGGAACGTTAACAGGGGACACCGCAGGGGGAGTTCTGTCTCCAATATTATGGTTAACTTCTGTCAATGAACTGCCTCTTGAATAGGACAGAGCCGAATGCCAGGTCTTTGCCAATGCCGATGATATTGCTATCATCTGTACGGGTATAAACCTCAATTTACTTAGCATTCGTACAACCAGCCTACTTAGTGTGATTTCGAACTGGACCGCTAACAACAGACTATCACTTAACCCACTTAAAACCGAGCTTATCTTGTTCTCTCGGAAATATAAAATACCCGCATTTGAACTGCCGTCGGTAAATGGGATGCAATTACAGTTGGCGGAAAAGGTCAAGTATCTGGGAATAATTCTCGACAGAAAACTGTATTGGAAACCGAATGTGGAGGAGAGGGTGAAAAGGCGTCTGTTGCTCTCTACTGCTGTAAAGGGGCGATAGGAAAGCGCTGGGGACTGTCTCCTAAGATCACCATTTCTATTTATACGGCAATAGTCAGACCAATACTTCTCTATGGCATCGTAGTTTGGTGGAGGTCCCTCCATAAGAAATATATTCTGAATTCCTTGATGAGCACTGATTGGCGTTAGTGGGAAAATGGGCACGACGTCAGGACTGCACTTAGGGCTATCCTGAACATCTTTACTCCTGATATCATGGCCGAATCGGCAGCCGCTACATTCTTGGTGAGAATCAGAGATTGTGGCGTTTTGATATCGGGGCATTCCGGACACGCTGAACTACTACACCGGATCAACTCTATTCCCGTAAAAACGGACTACTATATCCCCTACCTTCTACCAGCGACTTCTATTCCGAACAGGAATACCTGGAAAAAGTCACTGGAAGGGGATACCAGTAGCATCAAATTTTTCACGAATGGATCAAAGTTGGACGAGCAAGTAGGCTGTGGGGTCCATTCACCGCACCTACATATAAATATCTCTCAAGCTGCCTGATCACCGTAGTGTATTTCAGGCGGAAATTACCGCCATACTGGAGGTTGCTGAACTACTGAAAAGTAGTGTCACAACCCTCCGGAGTATATGTATCTACACAGACAGCCAGGCTGCCATAAAATCCCTGGAAGCCTTGTTTGCTACATCCCTGACGGTGAAAGAATGCCACTCATCACTTAGGGTGATGGCAGAGTATTTTGACATCAGGCTCATCTGGGTACCGGGACACAGCGACATTTCAGGTAATTGCGTAGCGGATGCGTTAGCTAGACAGGGTACTACGGCACAGGTTATTCCGGCAAAAGAAGGTGTTAGTAGATCAGGCAGTGGGCCGATAATATGTTCAAGGACAAGTGGAGACTTACTTCAACTTGCAAACAAGCTAGGGTCCTCTGGCCACAGGTGGACAGGAAGAAGACTAGGCAACTACTTAACTTGCCGAGAGGCAGGTTATCCACAATGATAGGAACACTTACGGGACATTGTCTTGTAGGAAAACACGCCCTAAGATTGGGACATAGAAACTCCACTCTCTGTAGATGCTGCATGGAAGAGGACGGGGAAACGACGAAACATCTTCTCTTGGATTGCCCTGCTCCGGCAGGACTGAGAAGTAGGATATTCGGAACACATTTAGTTTGCACCGTAGCCCTACAGGATATTCCTGTAGGTCTTATAGACAAATTCATAGAAAGGGTAAATTGGCTAGACGACTAGTCAATACTTGTAATAGAGAAAACTGCAGGTATCATAATGGGCTTCTTTAGCCTAAGTTTGCTAGACATCGTGCTGTCTTGCAGCCTTTTCAACCAACCAACCAATGTCTGGTGTCCCCCAAGGATACGTTCTTGTTGTTTAGTCTTTTCGTTAATCATGTATTTCATGTATGCAAATATTCAAATATCCATGGGTATGCTGACGAATTACAAATATATATATCCAACAGGAAAGGCTTGATTGATGACATGTGCTGCCGTTTGAATGACGATCTATTAGCTATTGGAAATTGGGCGGAAAGCAACAAGATTTCACTTAATCTGAAAAAGTCAATAGTTCTACCGATTTGCAGGTATGAAATTGGCAGCTCTAACCTGACAGTCACATATCTTAGGGCGACACCTTTTCATTACGTCAAAGGAACTAAGTACTTAGGATTTTATGTTAATTCACCTTTAACTTTTACTGATCACGTTAATAATGTAGTGAGCAATATTTATTTTGTACTGCGTAACTTAGGTGTTTCATCGAATTTCACTCCAACTGGGATGAAACGAAAACTGGTCTTGCAATTAGTACCACTCCATATCAACTATTCTGCAGAAGTCTACAGCCAACTTGATTCGTGATCACTACAAAAGTCACTACAAAATTAAACAACTTTTTTTAACACTATTATTCTACTACCCAGTATTATCAACTATATTGGGTACCTTTGCTTTGGTTTGTGTCTAGACTAACTCGATGTCACAAATATTTTGGAAAATTTCTTGTTTAATGGGAAGTTTTCTAGGAGGAGCCCATAACCAATATTTAGTATATATTGTAGTTTTGAACCCAATAAAAAGTAAATTTAGAACAGCCAAAGTGAAAGAAGTTTAAAAAAGAACATTTTCTTCAATAAGTGCATTTTCTTAAAAAAAGTAAATGATCTCAAAAATACCTATTCATATTCTTAAACAAATTACCTTTTCTTAAAAAAAATACTTTATCTTTTTCTTAAAAAAATTTATTTTTTTTAAATAAGTACTTTTTCTTAAAAAAGTAATTTTTCTTACAACAAATTGTCTACTACATTTTATTTGAAGAAGACCTTTTTTGTGAAACAAAATAACTATTCTTGATGTACTTTTAAAAATGTACCTATTCTTGAAAAAAGGACCAATTCTAAAAAAAATCCCCATTTCTTAAAAAAAAACCTTCTCTTAAAAACATACATTTTCTTAAAAAGCGGACTTTTCTTAAAAGTACCTTTTCTTAAAAATAAAATAATAAATTATATTTTCTTTTCTTGAGATAAGTAGCTTTTCTGAAAATAAGTAAATTTTCTTAAAAAATATCCTTTTCCTAAAAGGAGTAACACTTCTTTAAAAAGTACCTGTTCTTAAAAATAGTACTTGTTTGTAAAAAAAGTAATACTCTTATGGCTTTTTCGTACAGAAAGTACTTCTTCTCAAAAATAGTACCTTTTCTTAAAAAAAAATTGATTTTAATAAAAGAAGTACCTCTCTTTAAAAAACGGGCATTTTAAGCAAAATATAATACACATTCTTACAAAAGGGACCTAAAAATATACTTTTGATTCGTTAACAACTATAGGCATGGGTAGGGTAATCCATCAAAGTTAAAACATGCAAACAACACACGGCGTTAACATCACATAAGTGGTTGTTGTACAACAATACTCACTGCCTGAAAATAAGTATGATGGTATTGATGTAGCGGCAGCGAACAAACAAGCAGATCGTCGTCGACAAAGTGTATTGAATAGTATAGAGAACCCATTTAACGAATTGTATGACTCAAAAGCAATGGCGACATCTGGCGAATGATGCAAAACGTATTACTCTCTTTTCGTCATAACTTGGTCCATTCATAATTTTGATGTGAAACATTGATGCCTTTTGGAAAATGTATGCTTTTTGAATTGTTTTGTGTAATAAAATTGTCGAAATGGTGTATTTGTATTGAAATATTTTATGAAGAGAATAAGACTAGTTTATGCTCAGACACTCTACATGACAGCGGAAAAAGAGCGCAATAAGTTCCCTATACTTTTCAATACTTTTTGTCATCGCTCTGTTTATGACAAAACAAAAAAAAATTATTTCAGTGAGCTAAATATTGCTTTATTTCTTTTAACAATAATATTTCTAATGTTAAAGCAGATATAAGAAGAAAGAAAGCGCAATAGCAAAAGAGCCTTCAGCATAAAAACTATTCTTTTTTTATTTTCCAATGTAATATTTACTAATGTGTTCATAGAAATCGAACAGGTACCGTGTAACAAAAAGGTGTCAACACATCGCCCGTGAGTTCGAAAACTCATTGATTTTTTTCTTCAAAGGTTAAATGACTATTTTATAATGAATTATGTCAATAGCCACCAGAACACTGCAATTTACCGCAAATATGATCATGATATGGGACATGGGACTGTCCGTGGAGGTGGAACGTTTCTGATAACCATTCACTTGGGAGTGGCCAGAAATGATTCCTTCATTGGGCAGTCCAAGCTGCTCACTACTTCCATGCAGTAAGTCGTGGGCAATGGCTTTATCGGAAGCCTCCGTTAGCTAGCTAGAGTGAGAAGGCAAAATACATGAGCAGCCTGATTAGTTATGCGATCACTGATGTGTCTCAGGCTTAGTAGGTGACTGATGTCACTGAAACTCATCAAGTTATATGGCATATTCTTTTGTCCTTTAGAATGCGGACGAGCCAAACATATGGGCCAACGGCAGATAAAAAACCAAAAGAAGAAAATCCGGGTTCGACATATTGCATTTTGTTCAGCGTCTGATCCAAAATGGGCGGCTGCTATCAAATATCCTGGTAGTAGGTAAAATGCAAAAACCGCTTGGACTAGGTTTGCCTTCCCCGTCATCGTTCATAATGGGAATGAATCATAAACGGAAAAGAAAACATAAAACAACCCCAATTGTTGACGACCCCCGCAAACGTTATAAGGACAACGATTTCCGGACATGCACTTCGAATGTGAAAACTCTATATAGATCCACTCCAAGTATCCAATTGGCAGATGTCCTCGAAATTTACAAAGCTGACATTACCGCTATCCAGGAATTGCGATGGACAGAACATGGCTGCACAAGAAAAAGAAACTGCGATATATACTACAGTTGCCATGAAAAAAAACATGAATTTGTTTTCGGATTTGTAGTTGGCAAAAGACTGCGACATCTAGTCTCTAGGTTTAATTCAGTGAGTGAACGTATAGTCACAATCCGCATAAAAGCGAAATATTTTTATATTTCCGTAATTTGTGTGCATGAACAGAAAGATGATGATGCCAAAGATATATTCTATAAACTCCTAGGAGATTTTAATGCCAAAGTGGGCGGGAGAAGTGTTTCATCCAATTATTGGCCATTTCAGTCTACATGCTGACAGTTCCGACAACGGTATGAGACTGATTGACTTTTCCGCGGCAAAAAACACGGTCATTAGTGGTACAAGATTCCAGCATAAAGACATACACAGGGCTACTTGGGTATCCACTGGTCAGAGAACGAGGAACCAAATTGATTACGTGGCAATTGATGGAAGGCACTCATCCAGTGTAATGGAGGTACGAGTGATCACAGGAGCTAACATTGATTCTGATCACTACCTGGTAGCGGCAAATGATCGCACAAGATTGAGTAGAGCGAAAATCGACCGAAACCAGACGCAGAGGAAGCTGGACATCGGAAAGCTGGAATTACCAGAGGTACCCACAGCCTAGTCAAGGAAGATCTCGCAACTTTTGGCACAGAACCCACCCCTTCCCGATGCCGATCATGAAGCGCAGTGGAAACCCATTTCCGTCTCTATAAAAACTGCCGCAACAACCGTATATGGTTTTGAAAAAAGAAACCATGGTACGATGAAGAGTGTCGCATTGCAAATGATGAAAAGATCGCTGCACGTATGGCAATGCTTCAGTCAATTGCAACGCGAGCTGCGACTGAGCGGTATAGGGAAAAAAGAAAGGAGGTAAAACGTCTTTTAAGGCTTAAGAAAAGTTGTCCCGAGTCTCTGTGCCAAATACCGTGGAATAAGCCTTTTATCCATAGCATATAAGGTTCTATCAATCATAATGTGCGAAAGACTAAAACCAATTATCGCTGACCTGATTGGACAAATACCACTGTGGCTTTAGGCCTGGAAAATCGACAACTGACAAGATTTTCACGCTACGCCAAATCCGGGAGAAGACTCACGAAAAACAAATCGACACCTATCATCTATTTGTCGATTATAAGGCAGCATTCGATAGCCAGATACGGGAGAAACTCTACGAAGCAATGCCTCAGACTTGTATTCCTGCAATTCCCATACGCCTTAGCAGGGTGACCTTGACGAACACCATATCCTCAGTTAAAGTTGATAAGGATCTTACCAAACGTTTCGAAACTCAGGCATGGCAACACCCTATCGTGCGATCTCTTTAACATCTTAATAGAGATTATTCTGAGAAAAGCTGCTGTCAACATGAATAAAACCATCAGCAGCAAAAGTCACATGCTGCTCGCGTATGCTGATGATATAGATATCATCGGACGCACAGTTAGAGAAGTTACTGCGGTATTTTCGAGAATTGAGAAGGAGTCAGGTAAAGTGGGTCTGACGGTAAATGAGGACAAGACAAAATTACTGGTTTCAACGAGCACGGACTCCATGCGAGTAGAACAAAGCGTGAACGTTCATAACAGTTATATTTTTAAGGTGCTGGACGAATTTATATACCTCGGATCAGCCGCAAATAAAAGCAACAACGTCAGCCGTGAGATCAAGCGGAGAATTGTGCTTGCGAATAGAAGTTATTTTGGGCTAAGCAAGCAGTTTAGAGATAAAGCCCTCTCTCAAGTAACAAAGGTCCAATTATACCAGACTCTCATACAACCTGTCTTACTTTATGGCGCAGAATCCAGGGTCTTATCGCAAGCAGATGAAACATCTGTGAGAGTCTTCGAAAGAAGAGTACTCCGGATGATTTATGGCCCTATAGTCCACAACGGAGAGTATCGGCGACGCATGAACCATGAGCTGTATCAGCTTTATCCCGACATTGACATAACTAGGCGGATGAAAGCGCACAGCTCACTGGTTGTGAGAAGCTTTCCCCGATTCCTTCATGGGATGTAATGGGAAACCATTTATTTTTTTAAAATAACGCGATTGCGCTGGCTAGGCCATGTCAGTAGAATAGATGAAGACGAACCAGCACGAAGGGTTTTCGAAAAGGAACTCGAAGGAAGATGAAAAATAGGAAGACCAAGACTCCGCTGGAGGGATCAGGTTGATTCGTCATCCCTGCCTACACTTGGTATTACTAACTGGAGAGATAAAGCAAAAGATCGAACTGGTTCGCGAAATATGTTATCTTTCATTTGTAAGGTCCCTGACCCCCTGGGGTTGTTCGATGGCGGATAAGTAAGTTAGTAAGTAACGGGTTTTTCAACAGAGACGCTACAAAAGTAAATCGATAGGGACAGCAAACGACGCCATAGTTTTTTCCCCTCTTTTGACATTTCTCTTCAGTAAGGTTTGCCATTTCATCATGGAAAGATATACGAGCCAACAACGAGTCGAAATTATTAAAATTTACTACCGAAATTTGGAGTCAGTGGCCTCAACTTTAAGAGCGCTACGTCCAAGTTATGGTCGTCATAATCGTCCAACCAGATCAACAATTGAGCGTCTAGTGCAAAAATTTGAATCCACAGGCACAGTGCAAAATGTTCCCGTGCCAGTGAGACAAAGAAGTGCCCGTAGTGTCGAGAATATTGCTGCCGCTGAGGCTTCAGTTCAAGAAAGCCCAAATGTGTCTCTCACACGTCGTTCTCAAGTGTTGGGCGTCTCTGTGACGCCGTTTAGGCGAATTTTGCGAAAAGATCTTGGCCTAAATCCTTACAAGATCAGATTGACGCAACAACTGAAGCTGCTTGACCACAATAAGCGTCGTATGTTCGTGAATTGGGCTGAGCAACAACTTGAAAATTATTCGTATTTTCATCGGAAAATCATCTTCAGCGATGAGGCTCATTTCTGGCTGAATGGCTTCGTCAATAAGCAAACTATGCGTTATTGGTCAGACAGCAATCCACACGTAATCCATGAGTCATCATTGCATCCCGAAAAAATTACGGTTTGGTGCGGTTTATGGGCCGGCGGCGTCATTGGGCCGTACTTCTTCCGTGATGATCAAGACCGGCACATTACTGTGAATGCGAATCGCTACCGTGCAATGATAACCGAATATTTGTTGGCCCCAATTGGATAATATGGACTTGGAGGACATGTGGTTCCAACAGGACGGCGCCACAAGCCACACAGCGAATGCCACAAGCAATTTATTGGAAACCAAGTTTGGTGATCGTGTTATCTCACGAAATGGCCCAGTCGATTGGCCGCCTCGGTCGTGCGATTTGACGCCGTTAGATTATTTCCTGTGGGGCTACGTCAAGTCTATGGTCTATGCCAACAAGCCAGCGACGATTGATGAACGAATAACCAAATTGATCACGTGGTAATTGATGGAAGGCACTCATTCAGTGTAATGGACGTACGAGTGATCAGAGGAGCTAACATCGATTCTGATCACTACCTGGTAGTAGCAAAGGTTCTCCCAAGATTAAGTAGAGCGAAAATCGTACGAAACCAGACGCATAAAAAGCTAAACATCGGAATGTAGACATGACCAGAGGTTGTCACAGCCTACTAAAGGAAGCTCTCGCCATGTCCATCAACATGACGCACAATGTACCGAACATTTGCCGGTTCTATATAATAAGGAATTCAAATACTTCATTAGCTAATTTACTGATACACTTTACCAACATTAATAGACACGCCTCGCTGTTTCTTCAATAGTTGTAAACACTTGCTGAGTATCATCAATGAGTCCAGCCAATTATGATCATCACACTATGCATTGCGCCTGTGTGCGAGTACGCGCACCAGCCATATGCGCACTATACCCTCGTACTCTTGTATACATTCATGGAGAGGCTAAAGTACGCACGAACTGTGTTTTGTATACAATTCGTTACGATTCGTTCGATCATAGATCGTTTGTAGGAATGTACAGTGTGAGATGAGCGCACATCTCTTCGCCTAAGGAAAGCGAACTGCGGAGAGTAATACAGAGAGTTCAAGTTGAGCGAGAGTGGTGAGCGCGCAATATTTGTGTTGGTGATTTTAAACGGTTTTTTTGTTGTTGTGTCTTACTGGTTGAAGCTAAAACAACCACAAGCAATTGACAACAGTTGAAAAGAAAAATGATTTTTGCTTTTGGGCAGTCTTACAATGTTTTTGCACGATCTATAAACGTTGAGTCTGCTTTCGACAGTTCGACAGGAAGGTTCTGAACGTAATAACTGTTTGTACTTAACTATTTCGCTACGATAAAATATAAAAACGAAAAGCTTTAAATTGTGTGTGTAAAATCGAATAAAAACGCAACGAATTGTTTTGGATTCTCAAATAAAAAAAAAAACGTTAACTCGAAGTTTAAATTCGAATTTCAAATAATTGATAAAAATATCACGAAATCAAAAGATTAACTCGGTTAAGTTAAGATTTAAAAAAAAAATAAACGCCGTATCCGTTTTAAATTTCTGTAATTTTAACTGTGAATTCCTGGTATCAGCAAATTGATCTTTGTTTTTCTAGTGCCAACCAAAACAATAAAAAATCTATAATTTTGTGCGAAAAATATAATCAATAAATTAATGTGATTTTTGTTATTAATATTAACAAACAAATTGTGTGTGAAAACGTTAGCAGCAACAATATACATATGTACTACTTTTGTTGCTATTGTAAATTGTGTGAAAAATTGTGTCAAAAATAAAAAAAAACCAAAAAAAAAAATTTGAATTGAATTGAATTTTTTGTTGTTCTTAAATACTATTTGGAAATTTCCAAAATAATTGTGCCAAATACTTGTGACATCGCACCATCAACATATGTACATACATACGTAGACTTGTGTGAGTTTTTGTGTGCGTGTGTGTGTGCTGTCGAAATACCGCCAAATACCAAACGGATTTAACTAAATAATTCATCAAATATTCGTCATATCGCTTCTTGCTATTCAACAAAGGTAATCATTTTAAAATTTTACGTGTCATTATTCAAAATTTAATTTTGTTTTCAAATTGTTAAACATTTTTTTTTTCAAAATTTAAACGTCTGTTATGTAAATAGTGGAAACTTTTCCCCTTTTTGAATAATTTGTCAACAAATTTTGGAAAATAGTTTTGAATACTACCAGGACTACCAGGGTTAGGTTAGAATTCAAGGTTAGAATATCGAGTTCCTCTTTCCTCCCGTCCGAATTTTGATAAATTCTAAATTTAATAAATTTAATAAATAATTTAATAAATAATTTAATAAATAATTTAATAAATAATAATTTAATAAATAACTTGTATGGACGGCAACACAAGGGGCGTGAGCAAAATTGCTGGGATATAACTACCAGTGTCGTCAGTTTAGCTTTTTTAGAACATTTCTAGCTCTTTTTGTTTGGAAAAAGAACTAATGGCTTTTTAGCTCCTTTTTTAAATTATTGCCCTTTTTTCAGCCCTTTTCTAAGTTAATAACTTTTGACCTATAATCACTTTTTAATGTAAAGCTCATATTTTGTTCGTATTAATACGAGTACATACATACATATGTATGTATATAAAGGATTGTCCAATTTGAGTGATATGAGTGAAAATCAACAAATTCATGACGTTTACGGTAGTCCCAAAGGTTTCAGTTCTGGAGTGATAACAATTTTTTACGGATGCAAGCCCAAATCCTTTCTCCAAAGTCTCCCTGTTGTGGTTTGAGACAGTCGCAAAAGTTGCAATGGGAGAACGATTATTTTGATAAAAGAATTGAATAATTTGTAAACGTTGTTCTTGTGTATATCCCTCCACATAGAAAAAAATATTGGCCTGTAAATTTCAATTAAAAATATACAGTAGCCGCTCGGTTATATGAACTAATTCAAACAGAGCCTCTTCACTAAATGGAGAAGTTCACATAATCGAGAGAATATAAGATAAGTAATTCAAGTGATTTTTATTACATTCAGTTTTTATTTTTAATAAGTCTTTTAATAACTAATGTACATGAAAATAGTCGGTTATATTTTTTTGTACTTTTTTTGCTTCAAGGGATTTCTTTAGTGCCTTGTCCCTGCATTTTCACAATGTTATTTTCACTCCAAGCAATAACTTTATTGAATACTTCGATTGTCTGCGTTGTGCTAATTTCAGCTGTTGTTACGATACACCGCTCATGATCAACATCTTCATTTTCGCTATCTATTTCTTCGCTACCAATGTCTTGATTCCACGCCTGAATCTCTTCCCGTGAAAGCTGTACACCATTCGTTAATTCATTGATTAGATCTATGACTTCATTCATAGGTGCTTCAATGTCTTTTTTATATTATTCTTTTAAAATACTGAGTGGAATGTCTTCTTCCGGGTCATTTTGTTCGTCAAAACTCAAAATATTCTTCCAACACTTTTGTATTGTCAAACTTAGGTTTACGAGTATAACTGCATCTTTTATGCTCAACTTCTTCAAAATGTTTGAAGCATTTTCAACATTCGCTGACACTATTGATTCTAGAAAAGCCGATCTGTAGAATAGTTTCGTAATTCGGATGACGTTTTGATCCATTGGCTGTATTAATGGCGTAACATTTGGTGGCATGTAAACAACGAATATGTTTCCGTCCTCTGAACGTAACAACTCCGCAGGTGGATGACTTGGTGCATTGTCCAATAAAAGAATGGCTTTAGTAGGCAAGCCCTTTTGGTTTTAATATTTAGTCACCCAAAATGGAATAAGAGAGAAGTGTTATAAAACACATGTACAAAAAGCTTTCCAAATTTACCTGTACAACAAATGAATCTTTAAACCACTTTTGGATAATTGCTGCCGTCATCCATGCGTTTTTAGAATGGCTATAATCTACGGGTGGAGTAAAATTGTAGAAACGTCTTGGATTTTCTGCCTTCCCTATCACCAGTGGTTTACTTTGTCATTTGTACAGGCCAGGAATGCAAGACGTGATTTTTCGGCTTTTCTTCCAGGTGCACTTTTTTCACTTCTTAAGACGTAGGTTTTGCCTGGAAGCAGTTTCCAAAATAGGCCAGTTTCGTCCGCATTGTAAATTTGATCATGTGTTAAAATGTGTTCTGCTATTAAAGAATGAAGTTCTTTTTTAAAATGTTCTACAAACTCCGGATTGGCCGATAATTTTTCACCGGATATCTTTAATAAACGTATACCGAATCGTCGCTTGCATTTCTGCAGCCACCCATCACTTGCATTAAAATAACTTTTTTCTTTCAATTGGTCGTTAAAATATTTCGCTTTTGCTTTAAATAATTCACTTGTAATGGGTAAATTTTTAAGTCTTTGTTGATTGAACCAATGATAAATTTTCGCCTCCGCCAACGGCATTTCTCCTTTTCTCAATGTTTTCCTTTTAATTTTGCTTTCACATTTTGCACTCACTTCCAAAATCGACTTTTTATTTTTCTTAGTATCACAAATTGTTGACTTGGCCACTTCATATCTATGTGCCAGAGAAGTAACGCCTGCGCCTTTGGCCAAGCTTGCCAAAATGTCACTTTTTTCAGATAACGCTTCATCTTCGATGCACTATGTAACAAACACTAATGATCTCAAAAGACAATCACTCCAAACATTAAAATAAATCAACGGTTGCCGGTTTTTCACTTATTTCGGGGAAAAACATACTTCTAATAAGACAAACATGTAAAAAAATTCAACGGTTGAAAGCTGTTCACATAATAGAAATAGGCTGTGTTCACTCTTTAGAACCTCCTGTGTTTAAATTTTGTTGTTCACTATTCTGGAAGTTTACATAACTGGATATTCATATAACCGAGCGGCTACTGTAATTGAATTTTTTCAAAAAAATTTTTCAAAAAATTCAATTAAAAATTAATTGAATCAATTAAATTTGTAGTCATATTTTTTGAGTTTACAACAGAAGTTTTTGAGTTTACAACAGAACTTGAAGTTTGTGATAAAGTATTTTAAAGAAAGTTGAATTTTACAGCGCCGTTGGGAGGCAATATGTGTGGCGCGGCTGAGTCAGCAGCCGTCGTCGTCACTTTTCGTACGGCTCTAGTCTTTCATATACAACTCTGTTGTTATTTGTAATTCGTTTATTGTTGATTGAAAGATTTTATTTTGTGAACTTAAAGAATAATAGTGTTAAATTGTCTTGTTTCGTAATTAAAACTGCGTTTTTTGTAATTATGTTTAATTGGCGAGTGTTGTTGAATAAATTTTATTGGAAATGAGTGTTTTGCTTGCAATGAAAAATGTGGCTATCCCCAAAACATTTTTTATGCACTTGAAAATTGTTTTCAAAAAATTTCACGTAAAAGAAACTTTAAGGCTCACCTTCTTAGACATTTGAACGTGTAAAACAAGAGTACCCTAAATTGGATAAAAGCAATACATTTCTCCAACAAAGCTGTGAATATGCAGACGAGATGGAATGCGACAATGGAGTGACTGTTGCTGAGGAAGGAGCAGATAAATTGAATGTTTCTCCGGAACCACTAAACCAGTTCCACACTTTCAGCTATAACAAGTAAAAGTGTTAAATTCGGCTGTGCCGAATCTTTGATACCCTCCACCTTAGTGCTAACCAGCAAAATATTAAATTTTAAAAAGGACATTTTTTAAGAAAATTCACTTTTTAAAAAAAAATAAAAATAAGTTACTTGTTCACAAATGCAATTACTTGTTCACAAATGCTCACAAATGCAGGATGCTCACAAATGCTCACAATGCTCACAATGCTCAAATGCTCACATTGAAAATGTACTTAAGAAAATGTACTTTAAAATGTACTTTGAAATGTACTTTGAAATGTTCCTGATGTACTTAATGTACTTTGAAATGTACTTTCAAACGTACTTAAGAAGAAATGTACTTAAGGAATGTACTTAAAAAGAAATGTACTTAAGAAATGTACTTAAGAAATGTACTTAAGAAAGAAATGTACTTAAGTAATGTACTTAAGAAATGTACTTAAGAAATGTACTTAATGAAATGTACTTAAGAAATGTACTTAATGTACTTAATGTATTTTGAAATGTACTTAAGAAATGTACTTTTTTTTAAGAAAATTTACTTTTTTAAAAACAATAAAAATAAGTTACTTGTTCACAAGTAAAATAAAAAAGCATTTTTTAAAAATAAAAAGGCATTTTTTGAAGAACTGTTAAAAAAAAACAAGCTGCAAAGCATTTTTTAAAAATAAAAAAGCATTTTTTGAAGAACTGTTAAAAAAAAAAAAAAAGCTTTGACGAGAGTTGAACCAACAACCCTCAGAGTCCAACGCGCAACCCTTTACCCACCAGGCCACAGCGACCATAGATGAAGTGTGACAAAATTCATATAAATGTATGAACACATGAAATACATCTAAACATTCTAAAGTACATTGTGGCCGTCGGTGGTGCAATGGTTAGTGTGCGCGGCTCTTGTACATGAGATCCTGGGTTCGAACCCGGCTCTGACCACCTTCAAATTTTCTTTCGGCGGCGGTCACCTCGCATAGTGACGGCGACACTATCGAGTATCTAGCCATGAAAAAGCTTCTCAAATTACCGTTCGGAATCGGTGTAAAACTGTAGGTCCCAATCAGTGAGTGAAAACTGGAAAGCGCACAGCTCAGTGATTGTGAGAAGTTCTCCCCAGTCCCTTCATGGGATTTAATGGGAAACCATTTATTTTTTTATTCTAAAGTACTTACCTATTATAAAGCACAACAAAGATTTTCAACATGGAAATTCACCACACGGCAAAAGGAGTAGTTTAGTATAAAACTACAAAAATTAATGTGACAATTTTATGAGTTTTTTTACGTTTCCAATCATAAAATTTTTTCCAATGGACCAATTTCGCTGATTTTCAATACCAAACTGCTCAAGAATACGTGGAACATTCTGGCAAAAAACCAAACCGCGTTATCGCCGATTGAAGTCGTGAGAATGTTTTCAACAGACGGACAGACGGACATGGCTATATCGACTCCGGTTGTTATAAGGATCAAGAATATATTTACTTTATGGGGTCGCAAAGCCTTATTTCTATATGTTACAATCAGAATGACAAACTGATATATACCCTCTATCACTTACAGTGGAGGGTATAAAAACAAAATGAAAATAATTTGTGACAACGCAATGGAATTTATTGTTCAATTACATTCCCTCAATCAGAATTTATTCGAACTATTTTTTTGTGATGTATTTATTTTGTATTTAATACAAGCCGTTTAAACATTAAATGTTTAATATATAATTATAAAGGGTGTTTTTTCAAGCCCGATAGAACTTCAAATTGTAAAAAAATAACACAAAAAATTAAATTTTAATAAAGTTTTTTTTTTTTTATTCGAAAGATCAATACGTGGCATTAACATTTGAAAATGATTTCGGGCATATGGGCAGCGCATTCTGGACGTCCAATTTTTGGCCACTCTTTCGAGCACTGCTGGCCGTATGTCACGAAGAACACGAACAATGTTGTCCTCCAAGGCGTCAATTGTTGCTGGTTTATCAGCATAAACCAGTGCCTCCACGTAGCCCCACAGGAAATAATCGAGAGGTGACCTTGGAGGCCAATTGACAGGACCATTTCTCGAAATCAACTTATCGCCAAATTTTGATTTCAATAAGTCGATGGTTGCGATCGCCGTATGACACGTAGCGCCATCCTGTTGAAACCACATCTCGTCTGGATCAATGTCATCCATATTTTCAAACAGAAAATCATTGATCATGGTGCGGTAATGATCTCCATTGATCGTAACGCGAGGTCCGGCCTCATTATTAAAGATATAAGGTCCGATGATGCCACCAGCGTGTAAGCCACACCAAACGGTGCATTTTTCTGGATGTAATGGAGTCTGGAGGGTCTCTTGTGGATTGATCTCACTCCATATACAGCAATTTTGCTTATTAACAAACCCGTTAAGCCAAAAATGAGCCTCATCGCTGAACACAATTTGGCGATAAAACAACGGGTCAGTTTCCAACTGAGTTTCAAAGTAAATTAATAATTTGGCAGCGTTATTCAAGCGTGAGTCTATTCATGATGATTTGCCAGAGTATACTGAAACAAATAATAGAAATTTTTTTATTAAAATTTAATTTTTTGTGTTATTCTTTACAATTTGAAGTTCTATCGGGCTTGAAAAAACAACCTTTATTTTAAGAGAACCGGACAGTAGTTCCGATTACGAATCCAAATTCTAAAAAATTTAATTTTTTATAGATATAAGTACATGTGTATCTGTGAAACATTGAATAAAATCGCTTTAAAAATAGAACATTTTTGTTTTTTTTTTAGAGTCGTCGCAGGGCGTGGGGGTTTCATGCTGAAAAAAGCAATAACGGTTTTAATTGATTCAATTCAAAATTTAATCAAAAATCGCGAAAAAATCAATAATTGTTTTAATTCACTTGATTATATACTTAATCAATATTTTTGAAAAAAATCAATAAATGTTTTAATCAAATTTACAAAATTTTTGAATTGAAGTTTTTTTTTGACAAATTTACAAATACCTTTAATTCATATTATAATTTTCGTGATTACACGAAAATCAATTAAACAATTAATCAAATAAACAAATTTTTTAATTGAAATTGATTATTATTTTTTTCTGTGTTGTTTACTTTTTCTTTTCTATGAAAAAGTAAATTTTAATAGAAAATATTAAAAAGAAATATGTGAAATTGATTATTATGTTGGATGGTGGGGAATATAGCTATTTCAATACCCATCAAGGCATATCATCAGCTCCCTTCTCCACAAGTATTTAGGTACCTAAAGGGTTTTTCAACAGAGACGCTACAAAAGTAAATCGATAGGGACAGCAAACGACACCATATTTTCCCCCGCTCTTTTGACATTTCTCTTCAGTAAGGTTTGCCATTTCATCATGGAAAGATATACGAGCCAACAACGAGTCGATGTTATTAAAATTTACTACCGAAATTTGAAGTCAGTAGCCTCAACTTTAAGAGCGCTACGTCCAATTTATGGTCGTCATAATCGTCCTACCAGATCAACAATTGAGCGTCTAGTGGAAAAATTTGAATCCCCAGGCGCAGTACATAATGTTACCGTGCCAGTGAGACAAGTGAGTGTCGAGAATATTGCTGCCGCTGAGGCTTCAGTTCAAGAAAGCCCAAATGTGTCTCTCACACGTCGTTCTCAAGCGTTGGGCATCTCTGTGACGTCGTTGTGGCGAATTTTGCGAAAAGATCTTGGCCTACATCCTTACAAGATCAAATTGACGCAAGAACTGAAGCCGCTTGACCACCATAAGCGTCGTATGTTCGTGAATTGGGCTGAGCAACAACTTGAAAATGATTCGGATTTTCATCGGAACATCATCTTCAGCGATCAGGCTAATTTCTGGCTGAATGGCTTCGTCAATAAGCAAAATATGCGTTATTGGTCAGACAGCAATCCAGACGTAATCCATGAGTCACCATTGCATCCCAAAAAAATTTCGGTTTGGTGCGGTTTATGGGCCGGCGGCGTCATTGGGCCGTACTTCTTCCGTGATGATCAAGACCGGCACATTACTGTGACTGCGAATTGCTACCGTGCAATGATAACCGAATATTTTTGGCCCCAATTGAATAATATGGACTTGGAGGACATGTGGTTCCAACAAGACGGCGCCACAAGCCACACAGCGAACGCCACAATCAATTTATTGGAAACCAAGTTTGGTGAACGTGTTATCTCACGAAATGGACCAGTCGATTGGCCGCCTCGGTCGTGCGATTTGACGCCGTTAGATTATTTCCTGTGGGGCTACGTCAAGTCTATGGTCTATGCCAACAAAGCCAGTGACGATTGCTGAACTTCGTACGAATATCGAACGTGAAATTGCAGCAGTATCGGCCGATTCATGCTTGAAAACCGTCGAAAATTGGGTTCAGCGTCTGGACTTCAGCAAGCGTGCCCGTGGTGGCCATGCAAAAGAAATCGAGTTCCATACATAATGGTATCGAACGTACTTTCACAGGAATAAAAAATTTCATTGGTATCTAAAAGCGGTTTTGATTTATTTAAAAAAATTTTTGTAGCGCTCTTATTGAAAAACCCTATATATCATCACACATTGTAGGGATAAACACAACTCAACTTGGCGAGAATTGCTAGGTGTGAATGTAAATCGAATAATATAAACTTAAACGGAAATTTATTAAAAATCTTTTAAGTTTTCGGGAGAATATGATGATTTTTTATGATATCCCAGTCGCTGAGATCTCTATTTGATTTTGTTAGAAGATATTGAAATAAGAAAAAATAATTTGTACACGTAATGTACACGTTGAAGAAATACATGTTTGCATATATTTACACTAGATATGGGCACGTGAATGAGGCACGTCACGCACACTCACGAAAGGAAGACAGTCACTAACTCACGAGAATTTGTTCGGTACTTACGTTCAAGCACGATCACGTTGGCAGATTTTGATCCTACTCACATTCACATTCAAATATGTTGTTTACATGAACCACTTGTTTTATATTCAAACCAATATTAAGAAATATATCCAACACAATGTTTGTAAAAATTAAGTCATTAAATACATTAACTGGGTTCATATTCGGGAATTAGACACCACTACACTTAAATGTAAATCCATAAGTTAAATTGAATGTCGTTTTTAATAAACTTTAGCAAATAAACAAAGTCCTTTTTTACACGAACACCATTTTATCACCTTTATCTCAAAGAAGTTTGCATCTTATTTCCATTATTATTCTTCCAGACGCATAATGGGACTAATTGCAAAAAAAAGAGTGGTAATAATATCAGAAATTCTAAATTAGTGGTCAGATTATTTTAGAATGTACTAGGTATTTATAGGGAGGAGTCAGGCTTTCAGAATATTGTATCTAACTGCACCCTGTTTCAACGCACGTTTTGCTACATAGTGTAAGGATGTAACTTCGAAACTAATAACCATATTTTTTGTTTCTGAGATTCTACTAAGCAGCACAAAAAAGCAAGACACGGACTCTGACCGTTCCAAAGATAGTTGGAATGAAAAGTTTAACATGTACTTTTTTGCACTGGCATTATTTAGTTTTTCGGTATTAAATTGGTCAAATTGAGTCAAAATGCTATATTGACAAAACTTCAATCAGTTGTAGAATCAGTAAAGAAAAAACTGAATTTGTTAGACAGGCTACCATAGATGAAAGGTTAAACCCAAATAAGTTTGTGTTTCATTTGAAAACCAAAGTAAATAAAATAAATAGTTTCTGCGAGAACAAATTTTAACGGGTGGAAATGCTAAACTTGAAGTCGGAGTCGTGCAAATTTTTACGACTCAAACTCTGACTCCAGGCACATGTCCCAGACTCCACAGCACTGCATTCTTGGAAAAATTACAAATTCGGAAAAATTTTTAAATTCTACGCAAATTTGATTTTATGAATTTATAACAACGTAATACCGTAATCTTTTATTATAGCCCAATATATGTTTAATTTAATGCAATTAATATTACTTGAGAAATAGTGAAACAAGTGTGAAATTTTTACTCCCAAAGAAATCTGATATGAAAATTCGTGTTTTTTTTTTAAATTTAGCTTGCTGATCAAGATTATGCGTACGATCAAAATATTTTTTGACTGTAGTTACATCGTTTCAGTCTAGAATTTGGTTTAAAAAAGTATAAAAATCAACAAGCGAAACTTTTCCCAAACTCAAAAATCATTAACTTTCTGCCAAGCCTGGCTGAAGGTGGAATGTCCAAAAATTTTTTATATTACATTTAGTATCTTTGACAAGGCCCTTGCCTAACAAAAATTAAATTTTATATCTTTTTACAAAAAATTTGAAAAAAATATTGAAAGAATGTATACATTTTAAACTGTTAATTCCAAATATATTTGAATTAACGACTCTGAATGTTTTTGGTTTGTGCGGCTCGGTAGAATCTTAAAAACAATGATCATTTAAATCGGGCTACAAGTTAAGAAGTTACATACCACAAAAGTTTTGTCACCCTGTAGCAAAACGTACGTTGAAACAAGATGCTTCTATATAACAGATTCTGAAAGCCTGGCTCCTCCCCTACAAATACTTAGTACATTCTAAAACAATCGGAGATACATTTTAGAAGTTACGATGTTATTACCACTTTTTTGCAATCAACCGGTCCCACTGTAAAACGTATAAAAACTCCTTCGCTTGGAGATAAGTTCCTGAAAATAGAGAAGCTTTAATAGAGGGAAATGATATTAGAAACCTTCCAAAAATATTTTGTTTAACAAAGTAGTAAGCAAATCGAAATTAAATGATATATGAACCATTGGGGAATATGCGTGACTCACGCGAAAATAGTGCTCACGCACAATCACTCACGTAGAGATTGGACTCACGCACGCTCATGCACGAAGATTTTTTCGCTACTTACGTTCACGTGAGTTAACCCGTGAATCACGCGTGATTCATGTGAATCACGCCAATCACGTGAGCAAAATTCACGTTCACGTTCACGTTCACGTGAGCAAAATTTGATTCCGCTCACGTTAACCCGTAAATCACGCGTCAATCACGCCAATCACGTGACTCGTGCCCATCTCTAGTCTAATGTACATAAGTGCACTGAAGAAAATAGCTTCGTCGCATGGATGAAACATTTTCGTTAATGTTTTTAGGTTGCTACAATGAAAAGTTCGAATATACGGCAATTTTGTAGTCGCTCCAACGAAACATTTCATACATGATTTCTTAGACAATTTTTCAATTAATCAATTTAAAAAAAAAAAGCAAGTGCATGAGACTTAAACATTTGATATTTGGTTTATGTATTACTTTTTATTTTACTTATATATTTTGGAAGTTTGCCAACACTTATAGTTGACGAAACAATATCGTTACTGCAATGAATCCGTTGCTAATGCAACGAAATACATTTTTATGAAAATAGAGAGAGAAAAGTAGTCGAAAATATGAGCGAGCCTAAAAAAGATGCCAGCAAGAGAAAATGGTGGACATGGTAAGTGGGTGGTGCAATGGTTAGTGTTCTGCTCTGACCACCTTAAAAAATGTTTCTCTCGGATAGTGACGGCGACACTATCGAGTATTTAGCCATGATAAAGCTTCTCAAAATACCGTTCGGAATCGGTGAAAAACTGTAGATCCCAATCAGTGAGTGAAAACTGGAATGTGCACAGTTCAGTGATTGTGAGAAGCTCTTCCCTGTCCCTTCATAGGATGTAATGGGAAACCATTTATTTATTTAAAAGTGTAACTAACTGACGTACACTTCTTAAGACAGTTAGTTATACTTTTATTTGGAAAAAAAAAATATTTTATGAATTTATGTGTTTGCAGTGATCGTAGCTGTAAATTAAATGAATAAATAAACAAATGCAAAAAGCAACACAACAGCAAAGAAACATGCGTTGAATGCGTTGAAGAAACATGCGTTGAAACAAATTCATTGCTACAACGAAACAAATTCATTGTGGTTGGTTGGTTTCCCGTTACATCCCATGAAGGGATTAGGGAGAGCTTCTCACAAACCAGTGACCTGTGCGAGTTCTAGTTTTACACTCACTGTAATAATGAAACGAATTCATTGTAGCGACAGCCATACTTTCATCACAGTGACGAACAATTTGCAGTTGATGTACGTTAGCGTTAGCGAGAGTACGTTAGCTCACTTTCGATGACAAAAGTTGTTGGAGTGATGAACATTTTCATCCCTGTGACGAAGCTTTTCCGTTCCGTGTGTGTATGTAAATATGCATGTCTGTTTGATCTCATTGCATTTTTAACGCATTATGATCGGTTGATGTCTTATTGCAATAAAATGCCTTCTGTGAAAAAGGAGCTCATTAAACATTATCTATTTTTGATAAATTAAACGTGATTAAAGAGTTGAAAAAAGGAATAACTGGTTAACAATTGCAACACAAATATGATTTGGGGGTTACGCGTCATAACGCCAATGGGCGTTATGTCACACCTAAAATAGACATAAAACCCATGGGCGTTATGTCGCACCTAAAATGGACATAAAGCCCATGACCGGTGTGACATAAAGCCCGCTGGTTTCACTACTGCCAGGCCTTGCGGCGAAACTCCGTAAAAGGCCATAAAGTCCGTGGACGTTATGTCACACCTAAGATGGACATAAAGTCCATGACCTGTGTGACACAAAGCCCATTTTAGGTGCGACATAGCGCCCATGGGCTTTATGTCCATTGTAGGTCTGACATAACGCCCATGGGCCTTTACAGATTCGCTGAATATTCTAATCATATGCTGCTAAAAATCCGTCGAATTCTGAAACCTGGAGAGCATGAGGATTTGGAACGTCAATTGTATTCATAGTTTGAAACCGGACGATCCAGGAATGTGCCACTATAACGGTCGGGCAAAAGTCACCAAAGTCAAAAGTCAAATTTGACTTAAAAGTGTCATTGTGTCTCGGACAGTGTGGGCAGTGACTCCATCCTGTTGAAACCACATCTCAGGTCTGTTTTCAAGTGCAGGACGTGAAAAATGTTCTATCATAAACCGATACCGCTCTCCATGTACATTTTCTACCATCCACTTCCATCTGCATTTTCCACGAAGTAGGGCCCAGTGATATTTTTAGATTTAATACCACACCATACTGTATACCTAATGGGTGTGCAATTGGCGTTGATGAATGGCTTTTGGATTTCAGAACCCCTGAACCTACAGATCTGATTACTAACAAAGCCATTCATGTGAAATGATATGGTCTTTGCGTTAAAATAATTGATCGCTGATTTAAATATTAAAATTCTATTATTCTGGTTCTTTGTTCAGTTGTTTATCTCTCCATTATTTATCCATTAATTATCTCACCATTATTTATCTCAGGTGTTATGTATATATTTAACAAAAAATATATACAAACGAAAAAGTTATTAAATTTTTAAACACCAAGATGACGTTTGGCCCACCCTGTACAAGGAAATAATATGCACAAAAGCATTAGTCATTATTCGTTAAGCTGAAATGCATCTGAAATTTGAAAATGGATCTGATACAAAAATTTGAGAAGAGATTCTCTATTCGTTGTATGCAAATGTGTGGTGAAAGGCTGTCAAACCGAGCGGACCTAGTTCCTCAATTTAGAAGCGAACTGAACAGCAATATTCTTCTTCTTCGTTTGCCTTATCTCTCCAGTTGACAATTCCAAATGTACGCAGGGATTCGTCAACCTGATCCTTCAAGCGGAGTCTTAGTTTTTCTATTGTTCATCTTCCTTTCGAAAACCCTTCATGCTGGTTCGTCTTCATCCATTCTACTGACATGGCCTAGCCAGTGCAATCGCTTTATTTTGATCCGCTTAACTATGTCAATGTCGGGATAAAGCTCATACAGCTCATGGTTCATGCGTCGCCGATACTCGCCATTGTGCACTCCAGGGCCATGCATTTTTGGGGGTATTTTTTCTCTCGAAGACTCCTACAGATGTTTCATCTGCGTGCGATAAGACCCACGATTCTGCGCCATAAAGCAAGAAAGGCTGTATGAGAGTCTGGTATAGCTGGACTTTTATTACTCGAGAGAGGGCTTTATCTCTTAAGGTGATTGCTTAACCCAAAACAACATCTATTCACAAGCACAATTCTCCGCTTGGTCTCATGGCTGACGTTGTTGCTTTTATTTGCGGCTGATCCGAGGTATATAAATTCGTCCAGCACCTTAAAATTATAACTGTTATGAACGTTCACGCTTTGGTCTACTCGCATGGAGTCCGTGCTCGTTGAAACAAGTAATTTTGTCTTGTCCTCATTTACCGCCGGACCCACTTTTGCTGACTCCTTCTCAATTCTCGAAAATACAGCAGTAACATCTCTAATTGTGCGCCCAATGTCATCTATATCATCAGCATACGCGAGGAACATGTGACTTTTGCTGCTGATGGTTTTATTCATGTTAACTGCAGCTTTTCTCATAATGATCTACATTAAGATGTTAAAGAGATCGCACGATAGGGTGTCGCCTTGCCTGAGGCCTCGCTTAGTTTAGAAAGGTTCGGTTAGATCCTTACCAACTTTCACAGAAGAGTTGGTGTTCGCCAAGGTCATCCTGCAAAGGCGCATGAGTTTTGCAGGAATACCAAGCTCTGATATTGCTTCGTGTTTCCCCCGTATCGGGCTATCGAAGGCCGCCTAATAATCGACAAATAGATGATAGGTGTCTCATTTGTTTTTCGTGTGTCTTCTCCAGGATTTGGCGTAGCGTGAATATCTGGTCAGTTGTCGATTTTCCAGGCCTAAAGCCACACTGGTATGGTCCAATCAGGTCAGCGATAATTGGTTTTAGTCTTTCGCACATTAAACTTGATAGAACTTTATATGCAATGGATAAAAGGCTTATTCCACGGTAGTTGGCACATAGACTCGGGTCACCTTTTTAAATATGGGGCATAGTACACTGAGACTCCAATCGCCGGGCATGCATTCATCTAACCAAATTTTGCTAATGAGCTGATGCATGCACCTTATCAGCTCATCGCCGGCAGCCTTAAACAGCACCGCCGGTAATCCATCGGCTCGTGCTACTTTGTTGGTCTTAAGTCGGGCAATAGCTGTTCTGACCTCGTCTTCGTTAGGAGGGGAGCAATCGACGTCGACGTCCAAATTGTAATCGATTGTCTCATCGTCACTGGATATCTCAGGTACCAGCCGTGCGGAGAAATGATCTCTTCATATTTCCAACATACTCTGCACAACTGCGATGACTTTTCCGTTCTTGTTTTTGCGGAAGAGGGGCCCTGAGCTATGTCCATTAGTTCCGTTCTTGACTTTTTAGTAGAATTTTTGGGGCTTCGTTCTTCCATCTGTAAGTCTCAATTTTCACATTCCCGCGCTTTCTCCCCTGCCATTTCTGAAGCCTTAAGAGGCAGTTAACCTCCTTGCTTTTTTCTCTCTACCTCTCAGTCGCAGCTCGCGTTGAAATTTCCTTTCATCAGTTGCAATACGACACTCTTCATCGGACCATGGTTTATTGCGAAGCGGTTTTTCGAAACCTAGTACGGTTGTTGCGGCAGGTTTTATAGAGTCGGAAATGGGTTTCCACTGTGCATGAGGTTCGTCATCGGGAGGGATGGGTTCTGTGCCAAAAGTTGCGAGAGCTTCCTTAAGTAGGCTGTGGCTACTTCTGGTAATTGCAGTATTACGATGTGCAGCCATTGTCCTGGCCATCGCATTTCCTGGATAGTGGTGATGTTAGCCTTATAACTTTCGAGGACATCAGCCAATTGGATACTTGCACCAGAACTATATACAGTTCTTACATTCCAAGTGCATATCCATAAATCGTGGTCCCTATATAGCGTTTGCGGGGGTCCTCAGCAAATACGGGTTGCTTATGTTTTCTTTTTCGATTATGTATATTCGCATTTTATCTACTGCCAGGATATTTGATTGCAGCCGCTCATGAGACGTTGACCAGAATGCAATATGCCCAACCTGGATTTTCTTCGTTTGGTTTCTATACGTCGTTTACCCATATGTTTGGCGCATCTGTCTTCTAAGGACGAAAGAATATGCCCGATTGCATGGTGAGCTTCAGTTACATCAGTAACCTACTAAACCTGAGCCATATCAGTTTCGCCTTCTAACTCTACTTAGCTAACAGAGGTTTCCGAGAAATACTGCTTGAAAGTAGTTAGCTACTTGGACTGTCCAATGAAGGAATAATTTCTGGCCACTCCCTAGTGAATGGCTATCACAAACTTTCCACATCCACGGACAGTTTAAAGTCATTATTAGCATTATTATAATACTACCAAATTATCGGATATACGACACTTTTCACTATAGCGACGTAAAAACCTCTACGAAAATGTTTCATCCATGCGACGAAGCGTTTTTCTTTCAGTGTACCACTATGGATTTAGTTGATTGTCAAATATACATACATCGCAGAGGAATCAGCTCTTTTTGGAAAATGTTGCCGGGTAACACATTGGTACATGCACAGGAAAAATCTGCTCCCTTAAGGAAAATGTGCAAGGAGAGAGTTGCGTTCCTATGCTGCGCCAACGAATCCGGACTTCATAGACTCGATATTGTTCTCATAGGAAAGTCGCTTAATCCCCGCTCGTTTAAACAGCAATACCCCATGGAATATTACCCGTCCAAAAATGCTTAAGTGACATCGAACATTTTTTTTGGAATGGTTCCATAAATCTTGCGTTCACCAAGTACAATTATATCAAGCTGCGAATAGTTTGCCACAGAAAGCAATTCTGTGATGATTCTTATTGATAACACCCGATATGCGGCTCTAAACTTTTTCCGAAACAGTGGAACTCTGTTGACGCAGACTTTCAATACGACCGTACAAATATATACAAATGAAGCAGAAGTTAAGGATTAAATAAACGAAATGGAAGAGCTCGATGCAGTTGACATCGTCTTCGGATAGTGAAGAAGACGTGGACAGCGATATTATGACAACGGTCTCACGAGTAAAAACCAGTGATGCTATACAGAGTTTTAATACTTGCATGAAATGGGCTGAAAAGAATGTTCTTAAAGAACTAAAATTCTCGGCAATAGCAAAATCGTTGACAAATGTTCGTCAATCAACCGTTTACGACTTCTTTAAGAAAAATGTTGTTAGAGGCTAACAGCCTGTTTCTTTATCTCGATCGAAAAGCTAAGCGAACGAAAATCAATCACTCACATTCGACCCACATTGGCGTCCTCTAAGTCGAAATTTTCGTTCGCTTGCCTCTATGTTTGTTCCCAAATGACAGCACATTCGAAATAGAAAAACCAAAATATGTACTGAAAAGTTTTGAAAATTTTATGTTTTCGTTCGTCTTGAAACGACAAGATTGTGGAACCCAAATCAACATTCTTTCGTCTAGAACACGAACGAAAGCGATCGTTCGAGATAGAGAAAGAGGCTGTTAGTATTTGTTTTCTTTATAGTTTTTGATGTGTTAACATCGGCAGGGATAGGGAAATCTATCAAAGTGAACACATGAAAACAACACACAGCATTAGCATCACATACGTGGTTGTTGTACAACAATAGTCTCCGCCTGAAAATAAGTATGATGGTATTGATGTAGCTACAGCGAACAAACAAGCAGGTCGTCATCGCCAAAGAGTATTGAGTAGTATAGAGAACTCATGGAACGAATTGTATGACTCAAAAGCACTGGCGACATCTGGCGGATGATGCAAAACGTATTACTCTATTTTTGCCATAACTTGGTCCATTTATAATTTTGATGTGAAACATTGATGCCTTTTGAAACATTTGTGCTTTTTATACTGTTTTATGTAATAACATTGTCGAAATGGTGCATTTATTTTGAAATATTTACGTTTATGCTCTTTTACTCAGACTCTCTACATGAGAGCGGAAAAAGAGTGCAATAAGTTCTCTATACTATTCAATACTTTTTGTCGTTGCTCTGTTTATGAAAAAACAACCACAATTATTGCAGTGAGTTAAATATTGCTTTATTTGGTTTAATAATATTACATCTAATGTTAGAGCAGATGTAAGAAAGAAGAAAATGCAACAGCAAAAGAACCATTCTTGTTTTTATTTTCCAATGCAACATTTACTAATGTGTTCATAGAAATCGAACAGGTATCGTGTAACAAAAAGGTGTTAACACATCACCCGTGAGTTCGAACACTCATTGATTTTTTTTTATTTCTAACAAAATGGTCGGCAATTCACATTATGACATTAATTTTGCGTCACCTTGTATAGTTTTTGTATCCTTTAATAAAATTAACCAATTTTGGGATATATTTTTTCAATATTTTTTACCATTTGTTATTTACAACTGAACTGACTGAACTTGGCTGTCAAAAACCGCAGAAGGATTAGCCATGGTACGACGAAGAATGTCGCATTGCAATTGATGAAAAAGACGCTGCACGTATGGCAACGAAACAGTCGGTTACAACGCGTGCTACGAGTGAGCGGTACAAGAAGCTGAGAAGGGAGGAAACCCAATTATTTAGGCGGAAAAAATGGAAGTGGGAGTAGAGAGAGAGTGAGAGAACCGAAATGTGCAGGATGAATGGTGAATCGCGAAAGTTTTTCCAGAGGGTAAGAAGATCGACCAACGGGCCTAATAATGGGCTGCCCTACTGCAAGGACGAGAATGGGAATCTGTTGACTGAGAAGCAGTGTGAGCTCAAAATGTGGAGATACCACTTTTCAGAACTACTCCACTCAGATTCTTCCACTGAAGGTCAGGATGTAATGATAGTGGAAGATAGTGTAGATCGGGAGGGTACAATCTACACTATCTTCCAGTATCATTACCTCCTGACCTTCAGTGGAAGAATCTGAGTGGAGTAGTGCTGAAAAGTGAGATTAGAACGGCGATCTCCCGCCTGAAGAATAATAAAGCCGCTGGTGCGGATGGCCTACCCGCTGAACTTTTTAAGGCAGGTGGCGAAGGACTGCTAGCCCACATGCATCAACTGCTACTCGTATGCGGTATATGGCTGGGGGAATCTATGCCCGACGATTGGAGTCTCAGTGTATTATGTCCTGTATTCAAAAAGGGTGATCCGTGTGCCTGTTCCAACTATCGCGGTATCAGTCTTTTATCCATCGCCTATAAGGTCTTGTCGAGCGTATTATGTGAAAGACTGAGGCGAATTATTGAAAACCTGATTGGACCTTATCAGTGTGCTTTTCGGCCAGGCAACTCCACGACTTACCGAGTATTCACGCTACGCCAAATCCTGGAAAAGACCCACGAAAAGAAAATCGATACATACCACCTTTTTGTCGATTACAAAGCTGCTTTCGATAGCCCCACACGGGGAGAACTGTACGAAGCTATGTCTGAACTTCGTATTCCGGCAAAACTGATTCGCCTCTATAGAATGGCGCTGACCAACACCAAATCAGCATTGAAAGTGGGGAAAGACTTCACTGAACCATTATATACAAAGCGAGGACTAAGACAAGGCGACACACTTTCGTGCAATCTCTTCAACATCTTAATGGAGATAATAATGAGAAAGGCTGCAGTAAATACGAACAAGACCATTAACACGAAAAGCCATATGTTGCTGGCGTATGCTGACGACATAGACATCATTGGCTGAAATTTGCGAGGGGTTACTGCAGTATTTTCAAGAATTGAAAAGGAATCAGCGAAGGTGGGCCTTGCTGTTAATGACTAGACTTAAACGACTAGAGAAACCTCTCGACTTGGTCCGCACGTGAACGTCGACAACCGATTTAATTTTGAAGTGGTAGGTGAATTTGTCTACCTTGGGTCCGCCATGAACAAGGACAACAACGTCAGCCTGGAGTTAAATAGGAGAATTGTGCTTGCAAATAGATGCTATTTTGGGCTAAGCAAGCAGTTTAGGAACAAAGCTCTCTCTCGACGGACAAAAGTCCAGCTATATCAGACTCTCATTTTACCTGTCTTGACATATGGCTCCGTAACTTGGGTCATATCGTAAGCGGATGAAAAGCACCTGGGAGTATTCGAGAGAAAAATTCTTCGTAAAGTAAAGGGGTTTTCAACAGCGACGCTTCAAAACTAAATCGATAGGGACAGCAAACGACGCCATATTTTTCCCCGCTCTTTTGGCATTTCTCTTCAGTAAGGTTTGCCATTTCATCATGGAAAGATATACGAGCCAACAACGAGTCGAAATTATTAAAATTTACTACCGAAATTTGAAGTCAGTGGCCTCAACTTTAAGAGCGCTACGTCCAATTTATGGTCGTCATAATCGTTCTACCAGATCAACAACTGAGCGTCTAGAGGAAAAATTTGAATCCACAGGCGCAGTACATAATGTTCCCGTGCCAGTGAGACAAAGAAGTGCCCGTAGTGTCGTGAATATTGCTGCCGCTGAGGCTTCAGTTCAAGAAAGCCCAAATGTGTCTCTCACACGTCGTTCTCAAGCGTTGGGCATCTCTGTGACGTCGTTGTGGCGAATTTTGCGAAAAGATCTTGGCCTACATCCTTACAAGATCAAGTTGACGCAAGTCCGTTTGACCACCATAAGCGTCGCATGTTCGTGAATTGGACTGAGCAACAACTTGAAAATGATTCGGATTTTCATCGGAAAATCATCTTCAGCGATGAGGCTCATTTATGGCTGAATGGCTTCGTCAATAAGCAAAATATGCGTTATTGGTCAGACAGCAATCCACTCGTAATCCATGAGTCATCATTGCATCCCGAAAAAATTACGGTTTGGTGCGGTTTCTCGGGCGACGGCGTCATTGGGCCGTACTTCTTCCGTGATGATCAAGACCGGCACATTACTGTGAATGCGAATCGCTACCGTTCAATGATAACCGAATATTTTTGGCCCCAATTGGATAATATGGACTTGGAGGACATGTGGTTCCAACAGGACGGCGCCACAAGCCACACAGCGAATGCCGCAATCAATTTATTGGAAACCAAGTTTGGAGAACGTATTATCTCACGAAATGGCCCAGTCGATTGGATGCCTCGGTCGTTCGATTTGACGCCGTTAGATTATTTCCTGTGGGGCTACGTCAAGTCTATGGTCTATGCCAACAAGCCAGCGACGATTGCTGAACTTCGTACGAATATCGAACGTGAAATTGCAGCAGTATCGGCCGATTTATGCTTGAAAACCGTCGAAAATTGGGTTCAGCATCTGGCCTTCTGCAAGCGTGCCCGTGGTGGCCATGCAAAAGAAATCGAGTTCAATACATAATGGCATCGAACGTACTTTCACTGGAATAAAGAATTTCATTGGTATCTAAAAGCGGTTTTGTTTTATTTAAAAAAACTTTTGTAGCGGTTTTATTGAAAAACCCGATATATGGTCCTGTTAGGGAAAACCGCGAGTACCGACGTCGCTGGGACGCAGAGCTATATAATCTATATTATGACGTGGACATAGCTGGACGAATCAAAGTGGGCCAATTGCGTTGGCTAGGCCATGTTATCAGAATTAATGAAGATGAGTCAGAGCGAAAGATTTTTGATAACGTACCCGATGGAAGCAGGAAAAGAGGACGACCAAGACTCCGCTGGAAATCTCTGGGTATCCTTGGTGTTACCAACTGGCGAGAAAAGGCGAAGGATAGAGCCAGTTGGAAGAATATGTTGACATTTGTTTAATTTGTTTGTTTAATTAATATGTGTAAGACGTCTGACCTCAAAATTAAGTAAAATAGTCAATTAAAGTAAAAGTAAGTTATTTAGAACGTTTTAATCCTCTAAATTTAAAGTTTGTTCACTTGTGTTCCTGTTTTTGTACATATAACAGAGCTCTGTTGATTCAATAACAGAGCTCTGTTAACCCAATTGGTTTGCGTCTCTGCTAGTTGTATTCGAATTTACTTCCACACACATATGTATTATTTCATTACAAAACAGGGAATGAACTTTTATGAATTAAGTTTCACTGAAGTTTGTAACTCTGTTGTTGTTTTAGAAATCGTAAAGAATAAAATTGTAGAATTGAAAAAAAACTAAATTTTTTGTTTTTAATATGAACTGCATCATTGATGAAGTGCGAGAACGGCAGCTTGACTGTAAGATTTATTCATCTATTAAGTCATAATTTTGTTTGTTTCTTATTACGATATCTCGTATATTTTTAAATTCAATTTGCATTAACTTTTCAATTTAATAGTTTTTAATACAATCTAAATCTCACAACATTTCACTTGGAAAACAATATGATTTTTATACTATGAACTTTATTTAAATCCCCTCACTCAGTCATTCATCCATTCCAAATTTGTAGAACGCATTTGTTTGTATGTACACACGAGTACATACTATCGTACATATGTTTTTAATCATTGTTTAAACTGAACTTTCAAAATGAATTTATAATTCTTTTGATACAATCATCGACTACTTTCCGTATTTATTTATACAAAATGTTTATAATGCTTCACGCACACACACACACACAGGAAAAATGTTTCAGAGAAACACATACATACACATGTGCATAACAATTCCTTTGTTGGACAGAAGTTTCCTTTCTATGTTTCGAAAAAATAACAAAGAATACAAATCGCTCTATCTAGTGTTTTTATAAAACTTATATTAATAAAATATTCGGGATGTATATAAACAATTTGTATGTGTGAATGCATGATAAATGCATTCTGGTTAAAAATGTTAGTATGTTCTCCCACTAGGATATTGTGTGTTGTGAAAATATGTGCCACGCACTGCAGAATGTCTTTACAGTGGGTATCATAAAAGTGGCAGGGAGTTTTTTGTCTGGGTTTTTATTTTGTGGTCTTGGCTTGACTTCCGCCACCGTTATATTGGCAATGAAAATACGAAATAAGAATGGGAAACGTAAAACCCCCTATTTGCTGGCGAGCCCCGCAAACGTTATTAGAACCACGATATACGGATATGCACTTGGAATGTAAGAACACTAAACCGACGGGATAACAGTATCCACCTGGCAGATGTCCAGCTATCCAAGAGATGCGATGGATAGGACATAGTTGTACAAGGAAACAGAATTGTGATATATAATACAGCTGCCATAAAAAAAGTATGAATTTGGTTGCGGATTTGTAGTTGACAAAAGACTGCGACATCTGGTCTCAAGGTTCAACACCGTGAGTGAACGTAATACACACTGAGAAACAATGGCCCCAAAAAAATAATGCACACGCTGAAAAAAAAACGGTCTCTGTAACATATTCTCCCTAACATATTCTGCAGGAACCATGTATATGTTTGGAACACATTTCAAACAATTTTATGTTTGCAAGTCCCAAACTCAGGTGTATTTAAATGCAAACATTAGCATGTTTACTGACAAATATGTATGTTTTACGTGGAAACATATGCGTGCTTCATACCAAACATCCGTATAATTACGCTGAAGCATTCGTGTGTTTCCCCCAAACCTCTATATACTTACGTGGAAATATAGGCGTATTTTCTCCCAAACATAATAATATTTAGAAACGAATTATTCTTTTTTTCTGTATAAAAATAATTAATAATAATTAATAATTAATTATTAATAATTCTGTATAATAACTAAATAAGTAATTTATACAAAAAATTTAAATATTTAAAATTACCCTTTTTACATTTACTTGCATTGAAATGAGAAGCTGCTGCTCTTTTGCTTCTCCTTTCTTTGTTGTTTCTCACGTTTTTGTTTTCAGAGGGTTTCAACTATGACTTGGTTATCACTATGCGTTGGTACACAAACAAAATACTTATATACAACTGTAGTACATGCAAGACAAGTATTAATTACTTGTTTTTTTTTATTACATTTCATAAATGGTCCGCCGTTCCAATTTTTTCAGTTGAGGCTCGGGCAGAAAAAGGGATTCCCGTTGTTGCGCTTTCCTCAAAATCGTTTCTCACTTTGGTAGCACACACAAATATATCCGAAACGCATACACAAAAACCAAAGCAACATCACAAACCATTTAAACGTCCGAGCGTTTGTTTCAGTTCGTTGATGCATTGAATATTTATTAATCACTCACTGAGAGAATAATGCAAAAATACAGATACACTTTACAAGATATACTCTCTCGTAGTTCCTATTTTATTGTCTTGCTCTCGAGAGAGCATAAACAGTGCAGTAAACACGTATCATAAACACAGATATATTATGTTATAACATATTAAGCATTGTGCCTTAAATATGTAATATTGAATAACAAACACAATGCGTTTGGGTACGAGTATATTATATTTGCAACAAGCTCCAAACACATGGTATATTTGCATCCAAACAACAAAAAACTACAGATTTTTCAGCGTGCAGGAACTATGTACATGATTGCAAGCATTGAAAAGGTTTTTTTAAGAAATGAGAACTGGTTCCTTTTTTCAAGAACAGTTAAATTTTTAAGAGTGGGTACTTATCTCAAGAAAACTTTTTTTGTTTCACAAAAAACGTACTCTTTAAAGAAAAGGTAGTTTTTTAAGAAAAGGCAATTGGTTATAAGAATATTTACTTTTTTAAGAAAACGTACTTATTTAAAAAAAAATTACTTTGTTTTAAGAAAAAGTGCTTTTTGTAAGAAAATTTACTTTTTTCAAGCAAATGCACTTCTTTAAGATAAGGTATTTTTTAGGAAAAGGTACTTTGTTTTAATAGGTATTTTTTTTGAGAAATTTCCTATTTTTTAAGAAAAGGCACTTATTTAAGAAAATGTTCTTTATTTAAACTTCTTTCTCTTTGGCTTTTCTAAATTTACTTTTTATTGGTTTCAACACTACAATATATGTATATTAAAAATTGGTTACAGGCTCCAACTACAAAACTTCCCATTAAACAAGAAATTTCCCAACATACTTATGTGAGACATTTAGTTAGTCTAGACACGAACCAAAGCAAAAGTAAACAATATAATTGATAATAGTGGGATGTAACATAATAGTGTTAAAACAAAAGTTGTTGAATTTTTTTTCACAATCCCACAAGGTGCGATATGGAACTTCGTTCCAAAAATATTTGGAATATTTGGTAAAGTTTTCCGTATTTTTACAAGAATCTTTACATTTTAATACAATTTTATTTATTTTGTTTTCCTTTATCGTTTTGTGTTTCTTTTGCCGTATGTTTACAGCAATGTAAAATATAGTAGTAGGCACTACAAATTACAATAGACTACCGTGATCCTAGAAATTTCAACTGTCGAATATTTCTCTCTACATGAATATGAACTCGACGTCGAGAGCGGTGATTTCCCCCCTGAAACGAAAGCTTTGTTCGTGTTTTAGTAGTGGGAACTATCTGGGGTTCCACGATCTTTTTATTTCAAGTCGAAGGAAAATTTAAAATTTTTAAAAAACGTTTGATTCATCATTTTTCAATTTTTGTCGAATGCATGTGCCTGACTTACGCTTAGCTTTTCATTCGAGATGGGATACAGGCGATCACACTCATTGTTTGTCCTTTGTAACCGATTGTATTTAAAATACAATTTCTTTTTACAGGACAGCAATATTTTCCACATTGTATCCAATACTCGTCGCTCTCTCTTCCTCTCTATCTCTCAATCTCTTCATTGTTTTTAATATTTTACTTTACGCTTCAATAGTTAAACAATAGAAACCAAAAAAAAAGATATAAGAAATTTGTACTACAACAACAACTGGGGGAAACGCACAAACACATGCACACATATACATACACGAATACATACAGACACACATTTATACATATATATGTATATATAAGCAAAAAGCTATAAGCATTCACTCGACCAAACATGCTAAATAGATAAAAACATAGAGATTCATCATAGATACGAATATGCATGAATACTATGTATGTATGTGTGTGTGTTGCGTGTATTTGTATGATAAGTGCGTTTGTAGTTGTATATGTGTATGCCCACAATCATATTATAAGGGGGTGTGTGTGTGTGTGAGATTGTATGTTTGGCATGCGATCCAAACCATGTCAGTGAAGCAACAAATCCGTCGAATTCATTCATAATTGCAATGAAATCACCAAGGCGTATGAGTAATTCATAGTTAAAGGCACGCATACATAAATATATAGATTACACTAGGCAACAAAATTAAAGATATAAAAAATTTCAGCCAAATCTGGCACTTTACTTTTTCGATGTGCCTTGGACTTCTAAACAAGAAAATCTATATACAACATTTTGAACAGAAGAATTTTGTTTATTAGTTTCGGTTTAAAATTTTTGTATTTCTCGATGTGATCACACATTCTAATGCTTCTACCTTGTCAATATACCTTGGATGGGCAATTGAGGCGTTGTAGTTTGCTGCGCTTTTAGTTGTTATTGTTATTATTTGAATGCAAGGCGAGTCAGACTTGTAAGTAGGTAGTGAACAAATAGACAAAAATTACAATTTTTTTTAAAACAAACTTTATGGGTAAAATCAAAAACATAAAAGTTGGAAATTTAAACAAAAAAGAGCTTATGGAAGCCATAAATAAAAGTTTTAATTACAATTCGGTTGCTGTAACCGAAAGAACAGTTGGTGGAACCGTTCTGCGTCTCTCGCAAACGTTCTTTCTGCTATAATTTTTCATAACTCGTTTCGCGCAAACGTTTTTCAGTTCTCGCAAAGGTTTTTTTTTTTATTTTGGAGCAACTACAACTCGGTTGCTGTAACCAAAGGAACAGTTGGCGGAACCATTTTTCGTTTATCGTGAAGGTTTTCTCAGCTTTCATTTCTCATAACTCGTTTTCTGTAAAAGTTTTTCAGTTCTCGCAAACGTTTTTTTTAAGTAACTAGAACTCGTTTGCTGTAACCGAAACAACAGTTGGCGAAACCGTTTTTCGTTTCTCGCTGAGGTTTTTTCCGCCGCATATTTTTCATAACTCGCTTGCTGCAAACATTTTTCGGTTCTGCCAAACGAAATGGCATGTACGGATTGACAGAAGTTCGTTTCTCCCAACTACAGTTCCCAAGTGAACTTCAGTGATCTGAGATTTCGTTTGGGAGAAACGAGTTCTTTCTTTGCGTGCAGAATAGATGTGGCAAACTCGCTCATTTTCCATAGGAGAGTGGCATTTGACTATATATTGTCTAGTGGCAAGTTCATAAAGAATGGTTTGGTTTCGCGGAATTTTTGTTTTAGCAACTTGTTTTTCAAAAAAAAGTGATGCCGTATTAAAGACATCCATTGGTTAAAACCTCCTATGGAGGCATAAAATTTATTATTTTTGCGATTGGAATTCCGAATATCCGAATTATAGATGTTCTGATATTTTAGCGATTTTCTTATTATGACAATTTTTTGAAAAAAAAAAATATTCAAACGAATTGGACCACTTTATGAAAAACAATAGAAACCCTTAAAAATTAGTTATTTTTTCGATTCGACGCTCCATTTATGGACCTAACGGCGTTTTAGCGATTTTTTATTCGAAAAATGTTAGTTTTATCGATTTTTTGAAAAAAAAAATGTGATCCCGTAATAAAGTCACCCTTTCCTTAAAGCCTCCTATGGAGGTAAACAATTTATTATTTTTACGATTGCACGCACCATTGCCGAGTTATAGCTATTTGTTTATTTTAACGATTTTTTAATTTTGGCGATTTTTTGAAAAAACATTTTTCCATAGCAATTGGACCACTTTATGAAAAACCCTTTGAACACGTCGTCCCATTACCAATATCTGGCATTCTTTCAATGAGCAGATTTATCAAGAATTTTCTAACGGATTTTAACATAAAGTCTGTAGCTCAATTTTCTTGAAATGTAAGAAAAACTAAAAATACACTTCTAAAAAATAGGAAAAAAAAGTACAAAAATATTTTTTCCAAATGTAAACTTCAACATCTTTTGAATACGTCGACCGATTTCCAACACCAGGAATTTTTCTAGTGAGTAGATTTGTCAGAAATTTTTTAACGGATTTTAACCTAAAGCCTGTAGCTCAGTTTTCAAGAAATATAACAAAAACTAAATATACATTTCTAAAAAACAGTAGAAAACAATTAAAAAAAATATTTTTTCCAAATGTAAACCTCAACATCTTTTGAAGACGTCGATCGATTTTAAGCATCAGGCATTTTTCTAATGAGTAGATTTAGCAGGAATTTTCTAACGGAGTTTAACCTAAAGTTTGTAGATTGCTTTTCGAGAAATATAACCAAAACTAAACAGACATTTGTAAAAAACAGCAGAACAAAATTTAAAAAATATTTTTTCCAAATGTAACCCTCAACATCTTTTGAACAGGTCAGCTGATTTCCAACATCGGTCATTTTTCTAATGAACAGATTTAGCAGGAATTTTCGAACGGGGTTTAACCTAAAGTATGTAGTTTGGTTTTCGAGAAATATAACAGAAACTAAATATACCTTTCTAAAAAATAGGAAAAAAAATTTAAAACAAATGTTTATTCGAAATGTAAACCTCAACATCTTTTGAACACGTCGACTGATTTCCAGCATCGATAATTTTTCTAATCTGTAGATATATCAGGAATTTTCTACTAGGTTTTAATCTAAAGTCTGTATGGTACTTTTTGGGACATATAAGAAAAACTAAAAATATGTACCTTAGTAACAAAAAAAAAAAAAAAAAAAAATATTATTTTTTCGAAATGTAAACCTCAAAATCTTTTGAACACGTCGACTAATTTTCAACACCAGGAATTTTTTCAATGAGTAGGTTTTGACCTAAAGTCTGTAGTTTGGTTTTCGAGAAATATTACAGAAACTAAATATACCTTTCTAAAAAATAGGAAAAAAAATTAAAAAAAATTGTTTTTCCAAATGTAAACCTCAACATCTTTTGAACACGTCGACCGATTTCCAATATCAGACATTCTTCTAATGAACGCATTTATTCGGAATTTTGGAGAAGTTTCTCTCCTCGATTTGTGGGGTATTTTTTGAGAAATGTAACAAAAACTATACGTATTGTTTTGAAAAATAGCCAACAAAAAACAAAACTGTTTTTGAAAAGTAAATATTGATATCTGTTGAATCCGTCGATCTATTTGGAATATAAAAAATAACGTGAGGTGTCTGGGGACACCTGGTTGGAACGAAGTTCCTTCCGCTAAATACATTGTGTACTCGTTAGTTCCAACATGCCTAAGATGCCCGTTGAAAAATATGATAATTTAAATGGATCTTTAAGAAAATATACTTTTAGTAAATAATAAACTTTTTTAACAATATTTTTTTTATTCAAATGTATTTTTTTTGAAAAAAGTATATGTTTAGGTTATTTTGTAAGAATATGTATTTTATATTCCCGAAAAGGTAATTTTTTTAAAAAGAGGTACTTATTTTAGTAAAAGCTAATGCTTGTCTTAAGAAAAGGAACTATTTTTAAGAAGAAGTAAATTCTGCAAGAAAAATTCATACGAGTTTTATTTTTTTTTACACAGAAGTAATTTTTTTAAGAACATGTACTTTTTAAAGAAGTGGTACTCTTTTTTGGAAAAGATAATTTTTTTAAGAAGATTTACTTATTTTCAGAAAGGCTACTTATCTCAAGAAAAGAAAAGAAAATACATTATTTTATTTTTAAGAAAATTTACTTTTAAGTAAAGGAAATTCTGTAATAAAAGGTATTTTTTTTAAGAGAAGGTATTTGTTTGAATAAAAGGTCTTTTCGAAGAAATGGAAATTTTTTTGTTGAATTTTTTACAAGAAATGGGATTTGTTTTAGAATTCAAGAATATGCACATTTTTAAGAGTAGGTACTTACTTATCTCAAGCAAAGTTAGTTTGTGTCACAAAAGAGGTACTTTTTAAAGAAAATTTAGTTTTTTAAGAAAAGGCAATGTGTTGTAAAAAATTTACTTTTTTAAGAAATGTTAAAAAAAAAAGTTTCCCATTACATACCATGAAGGGATTGTGCGCTTTCTAATTTTTCACTCACTGATTGGGACCTACAGTTTTTACACCGTTTCCGAACGGTATTTTGAGAAGCTTTTTCATGGCTAAATACTCGATAGTGTCGCCGTCACTATGCGAGGTGACCGCCGCCGAAAGAAATTTATTTTTTTTAAGGTGGTCAGAGCAGGGATCGAACCCAGGATCTCATGTACAAGAGACGCGCACACTACCCATTGCACCACCGACGGTCAAGAAAAGTTACTTATTTAAAAAAAAACTTTTGTTTAGGAAAACGTACTGTTTGTATGAAAATTTTCTTTTTTTAAGCAAAGATACTTCTTTAAGATAAGGGTTTTTTAAGAAAAGGTACTTTTTTAAGAATATGAAGAGGTATTTCTTTTGAGAAAATTGGAAAATTTATATTTTTTAAGAAATGGTAATTTTCTTTTTTAAACTTCTTTCACTTTGGCTTTTCTCAATTTATTTTTTATTGGGTTCAAACCTACAATATATAGTAAATATTGGTTACAGGCTCCACCTAGAAAACTTCTCATTAAGCAAGAAATTTCTCAACATATGTTAGTCTAGACACAAACCAAAGCAAAAGTATCCAATATAGTTGATAATACTGGGTTGTAGCATAACAGTGTTAAAAAACGTTGTTTAATTTTTTTCATTTAGTTCCCATCCTGCAACGTGCGTGCGATAAGGAACTTCGAACCAAAAATATTTTCTCCAAATGTAAACCTCAACATCTTTTGAACTTGTCGACAGATTTGCAACATCAGGCATTTTTCTAATGAGTAGATTTAGTAAGAATTTTTTAACGGATTTTAACCTAAAGTCTGTAGTTTGCTGTTCGAGAAATATAAGAAAAACTAAATATACATTTCTAAAAAATAGGGGAAAAAATTAAAAAAAATATTTTTTCGAAATACAACCTCAACATCTTTTGAACACGTTAACCGATTTTCAACATCAGGTATTTTTTCAACATCAGGTATTTTTTATTATTTTAGTAAGAATTTTTTAACGGATTTTAACCTAAAGTCTGTAGTTTGCTTTTCGAGAAATATAAGAAAAACTAAATATACATTTCTAAAAAATAGGGGAAAAAATTAAAAAAAATATTTTTTCGAAATACAACCTCAACATCTTTTGAACACGTTAACCGATTTTCAACATCAGGTATTTTTTAATTTAATAACAACATTCTAACGGATTTTAATCTAAAGAGAAATATAACAAAAACTAAATATACATTTCTTAAAAATAGGGGAAAAAATTTAAAAAAAATTTTTTCGAAGAAAATTTTTCAACATCTTTTGAACACGTCAACCGATTTTCACCATCAGACATTTTTCGAATGAGCAGATTTAATAGGAATATTCTAATGGATTTTTACCTAAAGTCCGTAGCTCACTTTTCGCGAAATATAAGAAATACTAAATATACATTTCTTAAAAATAGGGGAAAAAATTAAAAAAAATATTTTTTTCGAAATGCAACCTCGACATCTTTCGAACACGTCTACCGATTTTCAATGCCAGTAATTCTTCTAGTGAGTAGATTTGGTAGGGGTTTTTTTAATGGGGTTAAACATAAAGTCTGTAGTTATGTTTTCGAGAAATATAACAAAAATTATATATACGTTTCTAAAAAATAGGCGAAAATATGTAAAAATATATTTTTGAAATGTAAATCTCAATATCTTTTGAACACGTCGACCGACTTTCAATACCAGTGATTTTTCTAATGAGTATATTGGCCGTCGGTGGTGCAATGGTTAGTGTGCGCGGCTCTTGTACATGAGATCCTGGGTTCGAACCCGGCTCTGACCACCTTCAAATTTTCTTTCGGCGGCGGTCACCTCGCATAGTGACGGCGACACTATCGAGTATCTAGCCATGAAAAAGCTTCTCAAATTACCGTTCGGAATCGGTGTAAAACTGTAGGTCCCAATCAGTGAGTGAAAACTGGAAAGCGCACAGCTCAGTGATTGTGAGAAGTTCTCCCCAGTCCCTTTATGGGATGTAATGGGAACTATTTATTTATTTATTTTTTATATTTAGTAGGAATTTTTTAAGAGTTTTTGATTACGATCTGTGGGTTAGTTTTGGAGAAATGTAACAAAAACTAAACGTACAGTTTTGAAAAATAGCCAACAAAAAACAAAAGTCTTTTTGAAACGTAAACATTAATATCTTTTGAATTCACTAGTCGATTTAGAGTAAAAACATACTTCCAATGAGTAGTTTTATTAATATTTTTTCTAGGATTGTTGGACTAAATTCGGTAGTTTAGTTGTCGAGAAATGTAACAAAAACTAAATGTACATTCTCCCTGGAAGCCATGTTTGCTATGTCCATGACGGGGAAAAAATGCAACTCATCACTTAGGGTGATGGCAGAGTATTTGGACATCAGGCTCATCGGGGTACCGGGACACAGCGACATTCCAGGCAATTGCGTAGCAGATGCGTTAGCTAGACAGGGTACTACGGCGCAGGTTCTTCCGGCAAAAGAAGGTGTTAGTATGCCAATCTCTGCCTGCCGTTTGCAGATCAGGCAGTGGGCCGATAATATGTTCAAGGACAAATGGAGACTTACTTCAACTTGCAAACAAGCCAGGGTCCTCTGGCTACAGGCGGACAGGAAGAGGACTAGGCAACTACTTAACTTGCCGAGAGGCAGGTTATCCACAATGATAGGAACACTTACTGGACATGGTCTTGTAGGAAAACACGCCCTAAGATTGGTACATAGAAACTCCACTCTCTGTAGATGCTGCATGGAAGAGGACGAGGAATCGACGAAACACCTTCTCCTGGATTGCCCTGCTCTGGCAGGACTGAGATGTAGGATATTCGTAACACATTTAGTTAGCACCGTAGCCCTACAGGATATTCCTGTAGGTCTTATAGACAAATTCATAGAAAGGGTAAATTGGCTAGACGACTAGTCAATACTTGTAATAGAGGAAACTGCAGGTATCACAATGTGCTTCTTTAGCCTAAGTGTGCTAGGCAGCGTGCTGTCTTGCAGCCTTTTCAATCAACCAACCAAACAAAAATGCACATTCTTGAAAAATAACAAAATGTTTAAAACAAAATTATTTAAGAAAATTTCCTCCATTCAAAAATGTTTAGAATTTTTTCCGAAATTACGACACAAAACCTCATTAACATTGGTTTAGTGACAGTTCTGTATGAAGTATCGTGTTGCCTAGTGTTATCGGCATAGCAGTGATTGCACAGTGAGGGAAAAAGTTGTTAAGTTATAGCAAATTTTCGAATACTGAAAAATGTTGATGATTTTGACAAATTTCTGGGTAATGTTTCAAAAGTCCTGTATTGTAATTGGAACAAAGTTGATAGCAATTTAATAAGAACTAGATGATGTGAATATTTTTAAGTTATATATTAATTTTAGTCATTGAAATATTGAGTGGCTTATAGTGGTGCAATGGTAGTGTGCGTGGCTCTTGTATATGATATCGTTGGTTCAAGCCCTGCTGTGTCAACTTTACATTTATTTCGATGGCGGTCATCTCGCTTAGTGACGGCGGCACTATAGAGTACGTGGTCTGACAAAGCTTTCAAAAATACCTTTCGGAATCGGTGGAAAAGTGTAGGTCCCAAATCAGTGAATTCGAGAATGGAAAGCACACAGTTCACTAATTGTCACAAGCGCTGACATATCCCTTTATGGGATATAATGGGAAAATAAGGTTTTAATGTTTCGAAATATTTATATATCTCATATAAAATGGATTCATCAGAGTTGTATTTTCCAGATTGTTGCATTTTTCTTTAATTTCGAAGGAAATACATTTGTCGGAAACATTGAAATTGTATTCCCCTCGAAGTATTTGTGGCCGATATAATGATAAACAATTTTACAAAAGTCGATTGATCATAAACGGATTTGTATGCCAGGAATGAATGTGTCAATTCCATTGTAGCAAATCGCAATGAGCTCCCACAACCTTTTAAGTTTTTCCTGAAAGACTCACTATTCCCCCCAAGGTGCCTTGCAATTTGCGAATTTCGGGGAATATTTCAAACTCCTTGAATATGCGAGTGGTTCTTTGTGTGTGTGTACATGTGAGTGTATGGAAGTGCTATATACATATACTGACATGTCGTTTGCCTATGTATGAGTATGAGCAATGTACACATCCCCACACACACACACACACATACATGCTCGCAGCTTAAGGCTAAATGAAGCGCATAACATTTAACTTGAAATCAATATAATCATAATACATAACAATAATCGTCATTCCTGTCTCCTTTCTCGTCCTCGTCGACCCTTATGGTCATAATCTGCTAACATTAAATATGAGTGTGTATATGTGCGTATTTGTGTGTGAGTATTTTGTATGTGATGTGATTTATATGCGATACAGAGCTGTCGCTGCCGCCCCTCAATTTTGTCTGCAACATTTATTACATTTATGTATATATCAAAGGGATAGTACGAGTATTCCAGAGGACTCATTGAAAGAAAACAATATATTAATTCCCAACAAACAAATCCTTAATACTTACTACTCGCCTTGCGACAAATCCACAAAATTTCAATACAATTTTGTCGAGGATCAACAAAATATTAATGATGACTATAATGAAGTTGATGGCGATGATGTTGATGACGATGATGATGATATCAATGTGAATATTATAAGTGGTCAAGATAGATGGGAGAATAAAATGCCCTATAAATTAAATGAGATTTTTTGTTTAACGAATATAAAAATATAAGTAGGAATAGGAACATAGTACCTTATGGCATCACATATACATATGTATATAAGTAGACACTATTTTGATTACATGGAACGTTGGTTGGTTGGTTGGTTGAAAAGGCTGCAAGACAGCACGCTGTCTAGTACACTTGGGCTTAAGAAGCCCATTGTGATGCCTGCAGTTTCCTCCATAGCAACTATTGACTACTCGTCTAGCCAATTTGTCCTTTCAATGAATGTGTATATAAGACCTACATTAATATCCCGTAGGTCTACGGTGCTAACTAAATGTGTTCCGAATATCCTACTTCTCAGTCCTGCCAGAGCAGGGCAATCCAACAGAAGGTGTTTCGTCGTTTCCCCGTCCTCTTCCATGCAGCATCTACAGAGAGTGGAGTTTCTATGTACCAATCTTAGGGTGTGTTTTCCTACAAGACCATGTCCGGTAAGTGTTCCTATCATTGTGGATAACCTGCCACTCGGCAAGTTAAGTAGTTGCCTAGTCCTCTTCCTGTCCACCTGAGGCCAAAGGACCCTGGCTTGTTTGGAAGTTGAAGTAAGTCTCCACTTGTCCTTGAACATATTCTCGGCCCACTGCCTGATCTGCAAACGGCAGGTAGATATTGGCATACTAACACCTTCTTTTGCCGGAAGAACCTTTGCCGTAGTGCCCTGTCTAGCTAACGCATCCGCTACGCAATTGCCTGGGATGTCGCTGTGTCCCGGTACCCAGGTGAGCCTGATATCAAAATACTCTGCCATCACCCTTAGTGATCAGTGGCATTCTTTCACCATCAGGGACGTAGCAAACATGGCTTTCAGGGATTTTATGGCAGCCTGGCTGTCTGTGTAGATACATATTCTGCGGAGGGTTGTGACACTACTTTTCAGTAGTTCAGCAACCTCCAGTATGGCGGTAATTTCCGCCTGAAATACACTACAGTGATCAGGCAACTTGAAGGAGATATTTACATTTAGGTCCGGTAAACGGACCCCATAGCCTACTTGCTCGTCCAACTTTGATCCATCCGTGAAAAATCTGATACTACTGGTGTCCCCTTCCAGTGACTTTTCCCAGGTATTCCTGTTCGGAATAGAATTCCTTAGACTTGTCACTGGTAGAAGTTAGGGGATACAGTAGTCCGTTTTTACGGGAATAGAGTTGATCCGGTGTAGTAATTCAGCGTGTCCGGAATGCCCCGATATCAAAACTCCACAATCTCTGATTCTCACCAGGGATGTAGCGGCTGCCGATTCGGCCATGATATCAGGAGTACAGATGTTCAGGATAGCACTAAGTACAGTACCTGACGTCGTCCCATTGGCCCACTAACGCTAATCAGTTTTCATCAAGAAATTCAGAATATATTTTGTTTAAAGGGATCTCCATCCAACTACGGTGCCATATAGAAGTATTGGGCTGACTATTGCCCCATAAATCCACACGGTGATCTTAGGAGACAGTCCCCAGCGCTTTCCTATCGCTCCTTGACAGCAGTAAAGAGCAACAGACGCCTTGTTCACCCTCTGACTGATTGGTCTAAAGTCATTTGGTTTGACATTGAACGTAGCAATGTCAAATGCGAAATTTTTCGTACCTTTTTTGTTACCTTTTATATCATTTAGGTACCGACTTCAACGTAAGTCAACATATTGTAACGACACGAAACTTTCGTCCATTCATTGAATAGAGTTTCGATGTGGATCATGTTTTAAATCACCTTAGCAAGAAGATTGTTTGCAGCAGTCTTGGATTGCCAAGCTACCCGATCCCAATAGTTCTTCGAAGAACTGATCCCAAAAATTCTTGTATGCAATAAGATTCTTGTAAGAGGCTTTGCTCTTTAGCTCAGCACCTTCTTTCGCAAAGGCTTCACCCTAGTGGTATCTGCAGCTTTATTTGTAAGAAGATTTTGCTCCTCGTTAACAGTGAACCCTTTATGTTACTCAAAGGCTTTTCTCCTTGTTGGTTGTGGTCGTTTGTTTGTGCCAAGGCTTTACTATTCGTGAGTCCTGCTTCTTTGTTTGAACTTAGGCTTCGCCCTCCGCGATTACTCCTCCCTTGTTTATGTCAAGCCTTTATTTCTCATGGGTGTTGCTTGTTTGTTTGTACGACAGCTGTACTCTTTCTGAGTACTGCTCCTTTATTTGTACGGAGGAGTGAAGCTCCTTTGTATGAAGGTTTTACTCTTCGTGGCTTCTGCATCTTTGTTTGTACGTAGGTTTTACTCTTCCTTTGTTTATATCAAGCCTTTACTCCTCATGGGTTTTGCTTCTTTGTTTGTACGACTTCTTTACTCCTTCTGACTACAGCTGCTTTGTTTGTACGGAGGCTTCGCTCTCCATTAGTGTTGCTCCTTTCTATGAAGGCCTTCGTGGTTTCTGCACTTTTGTTTGTACCAATGTTTTACTCTTCCTTAGTACTGCTCCTTAGATTATATCAAGGCTTTACTCCTCGTGGGTTCTGCTCCATAATTTCTTCGAAGACTTTACTCTTTCTAAATACTGCTCCTTTGTTTGTACGAAGACTTCGCTCTCCTTGAGAACTGCTCCTTTTTTATATGAAGGCTTTACTCTTTGTCAGTCCTGCAGCTTTGTTTGCACGAAGATTTCACTCTCTGTGGGTACTGCTCCTTTGTTTATACGCCCTAGTGGACACTGCAGCTTAGGTTAGGTTAGGTGTTGGTGGCAGTTGATGATCTAGTCACTTATACTTATTGGTCCATTGTGTTGCCGAGATTCAGCATTAGTCCTACCCGAAAACTATTTAGTTTAATCCAAGATGCTCAAGATTTCAACTACGCCTACTTGAGATTATTCTTCCAGACCCCTAAATATATAGCATCTCATAGTAACCATCCACCTGCGAGCTAGTAACGGACATGTTCAGAGAAGATGCCAATGGATTCTACCTCTTGTTCATCATTACAGCTTCTATAGAAGTATTTTGAACCGACCATTAGTCTCAACGCATTTCTGCCAATCATAGACAGTTTGAAACTGAAACAAGTCATGATACCTTGGGCCTGATAAGAGACAGAACGTTCACGGATCTCCTGATATCCATCAAGATCTCCTGCGTCCTACTATCGGTCAGATTTGTTGTGTGCGTGCGCAATCGATATCTTTTGTCCCCCTCTCCTACATCTGGACATAGTAACGTTCTGGCGCGATATGCTTACAAACCGCTAGGACATTCCAACACTTTCCAATTTCTGTGGAGCCTGTAAGGTAGTAGCCAGCGTAATCAGCTCATCTTTTTTTGCACTTCCCTGGAATGTCTCTGTGCCAAGGCTCCCATTTAGTATCCGTTAGGATCTCGAGCGTCCTACTATCGGTCGGATTTGTCGTCTGCGTCAGGATATATATATATATTTATACATATGTCCTGTATCAGAATATAGAAGTGCAATTGCCAGATATGTTTACAAGCCGCTAGGACATGCCAACATGTTCCAATTGCCGTCTAACCTGTAAGGTAGGACTAGCATCGTTAGCTCATCCGCTCTACAGATCCCTGGAATGTCCGTGTGCACAGACACTCATATAGTACAAATAACGTACTGCCAGCCCATCTCGTTAAGTGACCTGCGGTACTCCTGGTCAGTGGTTGGCATCAGTAATACTGATTCCAGGGACTTGATTACAGCTTGACTGTCAGAGAAGACATTGACCTCAATGACTCCTGGACTATTATCCGTCGGCTAACCGGTTACTTCCCTAATTTTCTAAACTTCTACCTAATAAACGTTACAATGATCAGATGCTCTGCGAAATAGAGACAACCCTAGTTCCTTAGCCAACACCATTTCCAATTGAAATTTAAAAAACACCAATTTAGTTATGAAAAATATCAGTTGAAATTTAAAAATTATATTTGAAATTTAAGATACATCAATTGTAATTTAAAATTTCTACACCATTTCCAATTGAAATTTAAAAAAATCAATTGAAATTTAAAATTGTAAAGTTTTTGAAATTTGCTTTTTTACATCAATTGAAATTAAAAAGGCATCAATTGAAATTTAAAAGACATCAATTTAGTTTTAACAGAAATCAATTGAAACTTAAAACACATCAATTCAAATTTAAAACACATCAATTGAAATTTAAAAGACATCAATTTATTTTTGAATTGAATTTAAACAATATAATTTGTAGTTTAAAAGACATCAATTGAAATTTAAGAGACATCAATTTATTTTTAAAAGAAATCAATTGAAATTTAAACAATATCAATTGTAATTTAAAAGGTATCAATTGAAATTTAAAAGACATCAATTGATATGTAAAAGATATCAATTGATATTTAAAATGCATCAATTGAATTTGAAAACACATTAATTGCATTTAAAAGGACTTCAATTGAAATTTATGTCTCATAAATTGAAATTTGAAACACATCACTTGAAATTCAGAAATCGAATACATAAAATCGGTAATAATTTATAAATTCAAACTGATGTCTTTTAAATTTCCATTAATGTGTTTTAAATTTCAATTGATGTGCTTTAAATTTCAATTGATATTTTTTAATTTTCAATTGATGTATTTTAAATTTTAAATATAAACTTTAAAATCTCATTGATGTATTTTTAAATTCAATTGATATGTTTTGAAATTAAACTTATTTAAACTATAAACTATATTAAACTTATATTTTTTAAAATTTCAATTGGAACTGGTGTAGTCTCTGGAACTTGTTTGGGAATTTGTTTCGTTTATGAGAATCCCGTCAAGTCTTTTATTATGTGATGGTAACTATAAGAGCTGTAATCCTTTCGCAAGCATTTCCATATTGCCTGCAGTCCTGATGTCGCCAAGTTAATAATTAGTACATACGTTTTACTTCAATGAGATTTTCTGGGAATTTTTTACCCATTGTCCTGGTTTCAATCGGTTATTAGTGACTCCTAGACACTGAAATATGCGTTGAGTCGTTTGTTGTCATAAAGACAAGAGTAACAAAATTCTTTCTAGCACCACAAATAAGTATAGACAATTTTTGTGATATTTTATACAATTCGGTTATATTTTCCTTGTATTTTTCGAAACCTTTAGTCTTTATTTTAATGTTATGCTGGTTTTCATTACTGTACTTTCCAATTTAAATTCCGTCCAGCATCTTGATTGCTACTTCCAACCAGAAACTTTGTGAACTAAAAATATAAAATACGCCAGATGATAGATCGCTCCGCTCAAGGATTAAGAAAATCGCTGTGGTATGTTACACACCACCACCACAGCTTAGGGAAATATCGACAAATATTTTCGATAAAATTACCATGAAACAAATTGATTTGTATGCCGAATCCCACTCCGTGTGGCGAAGCCACAAACGTAACCGCAAGCTTATCATGAACACATAATGCCTGCACCATGGGGTAGACCGGGAGGCCAAATACAGAATCCTGCCTCCCTCACTCCCAAAACGCAACTGTAACTACTTATAATATTCAATAATTTTTTTTTGTTTTTAGGGCAAATACGAATATTATGATTTAAGTGCGTAATAAATATATGATTTTGATTTCAATCCCATTTAAGGGCGGAACGCAATGGCCGCCGCCGCGGCAGGATATGGAAGATTTGTTGTGGTTTACAACAGTGTGACCATAATTCTTATTCGAATACGATACTTGTGTGAATGTGTTTATACACACACATATTATTACAATTTTTTTTTTGTAATATAACTTTTCATGAATTTTGTTTTTGTCCTGAATTTTAGTTACAACTTGCCATGTGTTCTGTCAGCGATAAAAACCTAGAGCCCAAACAAAATGTCAGCGCCAAATTATATTTGGCCGACAAACAACTAAAGCCAACAGTCGACACCGACGACCAAGAAGAGGAATGAATGGTCGAAAAACCGACCGTAGAGAAAAGTGAAAACAAGAGAAAATTGTGTGAAAAACACAAATTTCACATAAATAAGAACAGTGATTTGTTGTTGAAATTTGGGATTTGTCGAGGGAACAATTGCCAGGGAAAAAACGCACTGAGACTTATTATGGGTTATGTGATTTTTTGTGTGACATGTGTGTGTATAGTAAACAGTGGGATGGAATGTAGTTTTAGCTAGAAGTTAGAAATATGTAAAGTATGAGTACACACAGAGAAAAGATTCGTTGTCACAACTATATTTACAGCCAACTAAAACTTGGCGGTTCCTTGGACTATCACATTATTCCGTTGTGATTACCAAAAATTGTGTTTCCTATCACCAAATGTTGGGCATATGAATTCATTGGTAATTCAGTTTTGGTTGCAAGAACTGAAATATTTAATTTAAGCCACAGCAACAAGAAATAAATGTGATCTGTCAATCAGGATTTAGTTCTTGCAATCAAATTATCCTGTAGTGGTGAATATGAAATTAGTTGGATGAACGAAAAATGTAAACACCAATTCGGTTGAACTTGAATTTAATGGCTGTCACAACCATTTGGTGATGCTTAAACCATTATGAATTTTATACAAAAAAAGTAAAAAAAAAAATTTTTTATTAAAATTGTGAATTTTACATTTAAATACAGGGTTATTCAGGAAGTTCCGTACAAATTTCTCCAGCGTATTCCTTGGCTCATTTCATGAAGAAAACTCCACTTATACCATGTTCGAAAATGCGAAATAGCAGCGGGTTCAAAATTTTTGGATTGGCGGTCGGAGGGTACTAGGGTAAAGTTGCTATCTTGTGAGCCAGTGGTCGGATTTTTTAGCATGTTGGAAAGGTCTTTAAGAGGCCTTTCAGAATCAATAAAAAAAGTAGAAAAAAGTCAAATCGCCGAGATACAACAGAGCTTTCGGAAAAAATATGGAAAAAAAAATTCACATAACCTCAATTTGTTCAGCCAGATGGCAGGTAACTTATGTTTTTTTTTCTGTTGAAAGATAGCCATACCTCTTACCTTTCCAAAATCACCTAAACGAAGCCCAGATGTCTTACCGTTCCAAAGTTATGACCATTCTTCTGCCGAAAATTTCAGTAAAATAAAATCTTAAACGTGTTAATTTACAAAAACAAATAAATGTGTGCTGTTATTTCGCTTCCAAAAACAAAAACAATTGATTGATTCTGATTCTGAAAGGTCTCTTAAAGACCTTTCCAACAAGCCCAAAAACAAAAAAAATCCGACCACTGGCTCAGAAGTTAGCAACTTTACCCTACTACCCTCCGACCACCAATTCGAAAATTTTGAACCCGCTGCCATTTCGCACCCTTGCTTTTTCGGACATGGTCCTAGTGGACTTTTCTTCATGAAATGAGCCAAGGAATACCCTGGAGAAATTTGTTCGGAACTTCCTGAATCACCCTGTATAAACAAAATTCTTAATATTTATAACTAGGGTTCGTATTTCGTGCCCATTTTTGATCGAAAATATGAAAAAATTTATATATCTCGAAAACGGAAACGGATTTCTAAGGGTTTCTCACAAAGTGTTCCCACTCGCATGAAATAATTTTTTTGTTCAAAAAATCGCCAAAATAAGAAAATCGCTAAAATAAAAAATGGCTATAACTCGGAAACGGTGCGGCCATTCGCAAATATAATAAATTTTTTACCCCCAGAAAGGCTGTAACCAATAGATGTCTTTACCAAGGCATTACCTTTTTTTAAACAAATCGCTAGAACTAAATTTTTTTCGAAACAAAATCGCTAAACCGCCAGTAGGTATATATTTCGAAAACGGAGCGGAGCGTCCAATCGAAAAAATAACAAATTTTTACGGATTTATAAGTGTTTCTCACAAAGTGTTCCCATTCGCATGAAATATTTTATTTTTCAAAAAATCGCCAAAATAACAAAATCGCTAAAATAAAAAAATAGCTATAACTCGGAAACGGTGCGTCCAACTGCAAAAGCAATAAATCTTTTACCTCCATAGGAGGCTTTAACCAATAGAAGCCTCTTATACGGCATCACTTAAAACATTTTTCAAATAAAAAATCGCTAAAATTCACATATGTACGTATGTCCGAGTTATAGGCATTTTTTATTTCAGCGTTTTTCATATTTTGACGTATTTTTGAACAAAATATCTTTCATACGATGGAGCACTTTATGGAAAATCCTAGAAACTAAAATAGTTTTGTTTTCGATTGGACGCTCCTCCGTTTCCGATATATTGGCACAGGGGCGTTTTAGCGATTTTTGATTCCAGAATTATTGATTTTTTAAAAATTAAAGTGGTGCCATATTGAAGACATCCATAGATGGAAGCCTCCTAAAGAGGTACAAAATTTGTTTTTTATGCGATTGGACGCACCATTTGCGAGATAGAGCCCTTTTTTTATTTTAGCAATTTTCTTATTTTGGCGATTTAAAGTTGCCACCTGAAATGTCAATCTCACATTAACATACATTACAATGCATTTACACCGCCGTTCTCTAATCTTTGCCGTTTACACCACCCAATTTGAGGTTAATTTCACATTTCAGTTGGCAACACCGTGCTTACACAAACTCCGCGCCGAGACAAAATTATCAAAGACGGCGGCACAATAGAAAAATTAAGTTGGCGGCTATTTTTTTTGCGAGTTTTGTTCAAATTTGGGATGTTTTTGAAATAGCTGAACCTTTAAAATTGGATGAGTGAGCCAAAGCGGGCAAGTCTATAAAATCTGCTCTCAGTTTAAACCAATAAGAGCCATTCACTGAAAGAAAAACCTTCATACCATTAAAGAATTCTTACATTGCATCAATGAAAACTGTCATTGTTTTTGAGCCAATGTTGGGCTTCATTAATGCTATGAACAATGTTACATTAAACGAAAAATGTTTCATAGACCTGAAATTAATGTAAACTTTCTAACCGGAATTAAACATTATCATTGTATTAAATAAATATGTTACATTGATATTATAAACCGTTTCATTGATGTAATGAAACATAGTCATTGATGTAATGAACATGTTACATTGATGCTATGAACATGTTTCGTTGATGTCATGAGCATGTTTCATTAATGCAATGAATATGCTTCATTAATGGTTTGAACATGTTTCATTGAAGGTCTGAATATGATTCATTGATTGTATGAACATATTTCTTTGATGGTGTAACACGTTTCATTGACGGTATAAATATGTGGTATGAACAAGTTTCATTGTTGGTATGAATGGGTTTCATTGATAGTATGAACAGGTTTAATTGATGGTATGAACCGGGTTCATTGATGGTATGAATATGTTGCTTTGATGGCATAACACGTTTCATTGATGGTATAAACATATTTCATTGATGGTTTGAACGGGTTTCATTGATGGTATGAACCGACTTCATTGATACTATGAAGACAATTCATCGATATATGAAGATATTTCATTGCTGGTATGGTCAGATTGGGGTGAAAAAAATGTAGGGGGGGGGGGGGGGGGCGGGATAGAACACACGATTCTAAGCAAAAAATGTAAAATGCAAAAGTTAGAGAGAATCCATATTTTAGGAGTTATGGGCCTCCGAAGTTCGGGCGTTTTGTGGCACGATTTTTTTTCGACTATTAGGAATATCTCTGTTGCAAATTTTGGATTTCTGAATTTTTTGATTTTTGGACCTTGTGGGTGCCCATAGTTCCGGCCGGCAAACAAATTTTGGTGATTGACTTTGCCCTTACTTTGCTCGATTTTCGGTTTTTTTTTAAATGCTGCATTTCAGCCTCTTATTTATTTCTTATTTATTCCTTATCTCATACTGGCACTCATATATTGTGTCACAACTACTGTACATACATAAATAATACATAAATACATACCTACATACATATTATCCTTTAACCAAATTAATGAACGGTTCAAAATTAATGAAATTGTACATTATATTAAATAAAGATGTTTCATTATTGCTTTTTTAGAAAAAGTATTTTAAAATTCAATAAAATGTGTGTAATGTAAAGGATGGCATATGTAATAGATTCTACTTTACAATGTCGATATAATGTCTGCAATTTTTCTCTATAGTTTCCCATATTTACATGAAAAACATACTTCATTCCATCAATGTAAAAGGTTTCTTAGCATTAATGACGGTCCACAAATTCAAAAACTGCAGCAATGAAGGAGTTCATGCAAGTAATGTAACATTTCATAGCATCAAAGAAACTTTTCATTGCAGCAATGTAAACCAATTAATGTAACCCATTCATTGATGTTTATATTAACGGCGTCGTGAGCTTCAATAATGTTTAGTTGGCGGCGACGCGTCGGACAAATTTTCGATCAGCTTCCATATGTCAAACATGGAAACATATGTCAAACATTATTATGGTAGCATTTTTTTCGTAGCTAACAGTGTTGCATCTAAATGTACACCAGTTTAAAATGAGGTTAAAAATTAAACTTCAGTTTCTACAGATTAAAATTGTATGGGTAATTTTCTGTGTTATCGCGGGTTAACGGAGTTAACCATCCAAATGCGCTAATCTTGGTCGGTGTAAATGCCGTATTACGGTCTAAATGCATTTTAAGATTATATTGACCTTTTGGGTGGCAACTCAGTGCTTTGATTCGATTATGTTTAAAACAAGCAAGGAGAAATAAAAAGTCAATTTGAAGACCATTTAGAAATATATGGTTTACCTAATTGCGAAAATAGCAAAAAATTCCTAAAAATGTTCGCAGAGACAATTACGCCCAGTTTGACAGTGGTATAATTCTCCATTTTAATGTACTTTAAATGCCCCATATTTGTCATTTAATAAAAATTTTCTGGCAGCTTGTAAATTGAGCATTTAAATGACGAGTGTGAAACTCGCCCTTAAGCGAACCACACACTTGTCATTCATGATCATGAACATCAGCTGTCGTTGATGTTTATTGTCAGTGTAGCGCCCTTCTTGATAACAAATAAAAATGTCATCAAAGTTGTTCGTATCACTAAACGTTCAAAAAAAAACTGTCTCTGTAACATATTTTCCCAAACATATTCTGCAGGAACCATGTATATACTTGGATCACACTTCAAACTTTCATATGTTTGCAAGTCCCAAACACACTTGTATTTAAATGCAATTAAATTACTGGCAAATATGTATGTTTTTACGTGGATACACATGCGTTCTTCATCCTAAACATCCATAATCTTACGTGGAAGCATTCGGGTGTTTCCCCCAAACCTCCATATAGTTACGTGGAAACATGTACGTATTTCCTGCCAAACATAGTAATATTTGGAAATGAATTATTCTTTGAATTCAATATATATGTATTATTTATTCTAATTAATATTTGTATTCTGTAGTTAGACGAAAATAAATAAAAGAAAAGCAAATCTGACCTCAAGCTCGGAAAATATGGATTATTTATTATAATTAATTTTATCTATATAAATCCACATTTATAAACAATTAATTCACAAAATTGAAAGATTTAAAACCGCCCTTTGACATGCACTTGCATTGAACGCATTATTTGTTTTTTTATGATCTCTTTTACTTCTCCTTTCTTTGTTGTCTCTCACGGTTTTGTTGCAACTATGCGTTGGTTATCGTGGCCGTCGGCGTCTCTTGTAGATGAGATCCTGGGTTCGAACCCAAGCTTTTAGATGAGATCCTGGGTCCGCAAATTTTTTTCGGCGGCGGTCACCTCGTATAGTGACGGCGACACTATCGAGTATATAGCAATGAAAAAGTTTCTCAAAATACCGTTCGGAATCGGTGTAAAACTGTAGGTCCCAATCAATGAGTGAAAACTGGAAAGCGCACAGCTCAGTGATTGTGAGAATTTCTCCCCGGTCCCTTCATGGGATGTAATGGGAAACCATTTATTTATATTTTTTAAATCCACGTTGGATTCTGTTTATATCTGTTATAAAAATGGTATTTCCTCATTAGACCCTGAATATCTAATTTATTTTACGTTTAATTTTAACTGATTCATTCAGCTCAGGCAAATTAGTTTCATAAAATTCGTTCGGTCGGAAATGATGCGTGATTTTATTCTTAGAACTTCAATCGACGTGTCATGCTTGATGGAATTCTTTGAACCTCAGTCGCACTTTTAATTTGTTTATGCAAACACTCTAATTAACAATCTGGTTTTAAAGTTTATTTTCAAAACAATTAAAGTGTACACTAGGGTGTCCCGTCAAAAAATAAAGAGTAATAGAAGCCAAACGACATGTAAAAATAAGCTGAGAACAGAAAAATAAAATGTGGGGTTTCTGCCTAAACAAGTGAGGAAAGCATAGACCCATTCACAATAGATTTCTTTGTGTGTATTCTTATGAGACTTTCCGAAATAGCGCAGACGTAAACTTTGAAAGTTACAATGTTGACAAATCCGAAGAGTAATATATAAGAGTCGGCACTAGCTGTTTTAACATTCTCTTGGGTGTACCGAGGTACTTGGGGATTAGATGAAGTTCTATGGCTATTAGAAGTTAGACATAAAACGAACAGAAATAACAGAGATAGTGTATTTTTGTTCGATGCAAGTAGCATCAAACCATAGAGTAATACTTAAGAGTTTCCATTACTCTCTTCGATGACTCTTCGTTGATAGAATCCCCCTGATCAAACATAATATAGCTGCCATTTGTAATGGTAAAACAGTTGTTTATCGCTCATCCATCGGTGTAAAACTGTAGGTCCCAATCAGTTAGTGTAAAACTAGAAAGCGCACATCCCACTGATTGTTAGAAGCTCTCCCCAATCCCTTCATGGGATGTTAAGGGACACCATTTCTCCAACATGCTCCAAATTTAAAGCTCTTATAAACCCCTGTCCCTGGGGGCAAGAGACATCAATGATTTAAGATTAAGATTTCTTATAAAGGAGACAACAAGGCGTTGAGGCGAATGCTTCTGGGTACACATATAAAGTATAATCCAGGCAAGAAGTACTTGATGCTACCTTTGCAACGGATGTCCTTTATGGGATGATCATGGAATGGAATGCTCTTGATGACAATGACCATAAATTCGCTGATATAAAATGAGTCGAATTCCGGTTAAAGTGGAACATGATCATAGAATGAAATCTGCTTGATGACAATGATCATAAATTCTTTGGTAAAAAAATACGTCGAATTCCAGTTAGATTGGAACATGATCCATGCAGAAGTAGTTTATCGTAATATGAGGAGGACTGACTGGTCTCACAATGAACAGACTTGTAAGAGTTCTTTGAAGAAGAACGAAGCCAAGAGGTAAGAGAAGCTTCCCCTCCTGACATTTTGAAGTTATGTCCACGACTACTTAATAAAGCCAAATTTTCGAGGGATTAGGAAGACTGGGATAATTACAAAGTTGAGTTAAGGCGATATAGGAACGGGCTCACATGAGCTAAGATAAACTAGTGGATTATTTTCTATAACTCAATAGAAACGTCAAGGCTTATGAAAATATTGGCGTCAGGTAGGGTACATCAAGAGCTTTTCTAGGCAGTTACCAAACTGCAAGGGAGATTCGCTCAATCTCCTTATATCCACCCATTACCCTGGCAACTCTCCGGTGGCGGATTCCGCTGTAAGTGTATATACTCTTCATAGATCAGAAGTTGCTATATAAATTTTTGTCAAGTCCAGGATTAAATGGGCTGTTGGCAGCTTCAAACCCTTTAATCCTCCTAGGCCCGATATGGATTCACCTGCGGCACTTCAAGCTGTGGCTTATCAATTGATCCCCTGCTTCTAAAAGCTAAAGACGTGTAAGACTGTCATAATTCCTACTGAAGACTTTGGAATGACTGATAGATAGGCAATTGCGGCGAGTATTGATGTAAGATTGCTAGATGACTGCTACTGATTGGTGTCCACATGCTGAAAAATCTGTCTTTTGTTGTTGTTTGCATGCAAATATAAAGTGTGGTTGGAGCTTGTCGCAAATATTATATACTTGTACCCAACCGAATTGTGTTTGCTATCAATATTACATGTTTGAGACACATTGATTAAAATGTTATAATATATGTGTTTGCGACCCACATATATTTATGTTTGTGCTACAAATACAGCAAGAGAGTTAATACAGCAAGAGAATAAAAGAGAATAAAAGAGGGACAACGAGAGAGTCTATCTCGTAAGTGTGTATCTATATTGTTTCATTATTCTCTCAGTCAGTGAGTCATAAATATTCCTGAATGTGCGTGCAAATTGCAGATGAAGTCAATGTTTCTTATTTTGGCTGATGTATTGCGTTTTAGTGTTATGTATACAGTCGTCAATGCTTCATCGGACAGAGGATATCAAAAGCGTTTGATCAGTGGAAAAAGAATAAACGAAGGCTTGGACGCTTAAATGGTTTGTGATGTTACTTTGGTTTTCGTGTATGTGTTTCGTATATATGTATGTATGCTACCAAAGTGAGCAACGATTTTGAGGAAAGAAACTGAAGAGGGAAACACCGTGAAGTCCTTTGTCTGTCCGAGCTTTTACTGAGAAAATCGGAACGACGGACCATTTGTGAAATAAATGCTTGGCTTGCATGAACTAGATTTGTATATAAATACATTCTTTGTGTACCAACTCGTAGTGATAACCAACACATAGCTGAAACCTTCCGAAAGCAAATACGTGAGAGACAACAAAGGAAGGTGGAGCAAAAGAGCAGCGGATTTTAATTTCATGAAAAAAAAACAAATAATGCATTTAATGCACCTAAATGTAAAAAAGCCGTTTTAAATCTTTGAGTTTGTTGTATTAATTATTAATAAATGTGGATTTATATTTATAAAATTATTTACAATAAATAATACATACATAAATATTGAAATCAATGAATAATTCGTTCTTAAATATTATTATGTTTGGGGGGAAATACGCATATGTTTCCACGTAAAAGCATGCATGTTTGCCAGTAAACATGATGTTGTTTACATTGAGTGAGTTTGGGACTTGCAAACATATTAATGTTTGAAGTGTGTTTCAAACATATACAAGGTTCCTGCAGAATATTTTAGAGAGGCCGTTATTTTTCAGCGTGCAGCATACTTAATGAAAGGGAAGATCTACAGAGACAGCACTGCTTGAACTAGAAGGATAGACAGATAAATCGTTGGCCAAATTCGGGTAGAAAATTTATTTTTTATACGGTCGTCCTGGAAAGAGCTGTACGAGGCAAGTAACCAATTCCCTTAGAGGCATTCTCCCATAAGCATACACAACATTCATCAGTCGCACCAACCACCGCGAACAATCACAGTCACTGACAAACACACAAGTTCTGTCGACGTTGTGCACATATTAGCAGCGAACTAGTTTAATTGCCACACGAGAATGAGCCATTGGATGCAATTCTCATTTGCGTCACTACAGCAATGGTACTAAGTGTTAAGATTGAATAGACTCAAGTCGTCGCCTCCGAGCGAACAACCAGACAAGATTATAGCATTTTGCCTGGGGCTTTAGTTCTGCAAAAGGACAGGAGCAAATTTTGGAATCCGTTCTATAGTAAAGACGGTGTAAATACATTTGCTACACAGGAGTTTCGGCTCACTGTTCCTACACAGGAGTTTCGGCTCACTGTTCCTACACAGGAGTTTCGGCTCACTGTTCCTACACAGGGGATTCGCTTCACTGTTCCTACACAGGGGTTTCGGCTCACTGTTCCTACACAGGGGTTTCGGCTCACTGTTCCTACACAGGGGCTTCGGCTCACTGTTCCTACACAGGAGTTTCGGCTCACTGTTCCTACACAGGGGCTTCGGCTCACTGTTCCTACACAGGGGCTTCGGCTTACTGTTCCTACCCAGGAGTTTCGGCTCACTGTTCCTACACAGGAGTTTCGGCTCACTGTTCCCACATAGCGGCTTCGGCCCACTGTTCCTACACAGGGGCTCCGGCTCACTGTTCCTACACAAGAGTTACGGCTCACTGTTCCTACACAGGAGTTTCGGCTCACTGTTCCTACACAGGAGTTTCGGCTCACTGTTCCTACACAGGAGTTTCGGCTCACTGTTCCTACACAAGAGTTACGGCTCACTGTTCCTACACAGGAGTTTCGGCTCACTGTTACTACACAGGAGTTTCGGCTCACTGTTCCTACACAAGAGTTTCGGCTCACTGTTCCTACACAATAGTTTCAGCACACTGTTCCTACACAGGAGTTTCGGCTCACTTTTCCTACACAGGAGTTTCGGCTCACTGTTCCTACACAGGAGATTTGGCTCACTGTTCCTACACAGGGGCTTCGGCTTACTGTTCCTACACAGGAGTTTCGGCTCACTGTTCCTACACAAGAGTTTCGGCTCACTGTTCCTACACAGGAGTTTCGGCTCACTGTTGCTACACAGGAGTTTCGGCTCACTGTTCCTACACAGGGGTTTCGCCTCACTGTTCCTACACAGGGGTTTCGGCTCACTGTTCGTACACAGGGGCTTCGGCTTACTGTTCTTACACAGGGGCTTGGGCTCACTGTTGCTACACATGGGCTTCGGCTCACTGTTCCTATATAACCCACCCGACGATAACCGATACCGAACCGTTTCCACCGGACATTCAAAGCACATACCGAGCCAGCATCCCGCAAATCCGATACCGATCTACGCAGCGAATCCGAATAGTCGTATGTGCGGCGCACTAAGTGCCTGATCATCTCAAATTAACCAGCCTGCCCCAGAAGAGTATTAAGCCAAGATAAGCGCCCCCCAGAAGAGTGTTAAGCCAAGATAAGCGCCCCTCAGAAGAGTGTTAAGCCAAGATAACTGCCCCCAGACGTGGTTCTAACTTGGATACCAGGCCACAAGGGTCTCCTAGTTAACGAAAAGGCAGACGAACTAGTCAGGGCAGGATCCTCTGCCACCGAACTCCATAAGCTGTCAGTCGTAACGCCTATAGGGTCGGTCAAAAATAGTATTTTCTTGCTATTATCTTGAACGAGCAAAGACCAGATGGGATAGGACGGAAACTTGCCGCATTTCCAGAAACACATGGCCAGAATATAATATTCTAACTCCCTGATTAGCCAAAATCGGGGAAACATATCAAGGCTAATTGCCGTGCGGACCGGGTACTGGCCAATCGGTAATCACACAAAATGGTTGAACCTTCCATATTATGACCACTGTCGTGCCTACGAATACGGCGAAGAGGAGGAGACGGGGGAACATCTCCTCTGCAGTTGTTCGGCCTTAATGAATAGACGCTTAACGACTATAGGTCGCCCCTTCCTGCACAACCTCAATGAGATACACGAGATAGATCTAAGGGATCTAATGAGGTATCTCCGATTAACAGGATGGATATAGACACTGTACATTAGACTGTCCGGAGTGATGTGGTATGAAAAACGATGTCTGAAGACACTAATTGATTCTAAATAGTATCTTTAGCAACCACGTAGACTAAACAACCAACCGCTTATGGAATATTGCTGGAAGGTACTCCCAATATTCCCGCATTTGGTGACTACTCAAATACGGAACCACTATTCGATCGGAAATACAACACCCTCCTTCCGGAAAGGGTTGTTTTTAACAAAGGAGTGTAGATTTGGACTGTGGATATGTGTGGATTTTTTACGGATGGTTCGAAACTGAATGATTAGCGTCTTCTCTGAAAGCCATTGGGGTTTTCTCTGAAAGTCAGAGGTCGGTCAACATTTACCCAGGACTATCGTATATCTCTTAACGAGATGGTCCTGATGTTACATATTCAACTCATGTTGGTACTTTTCGGATAACTGCAGAGGGGAAGAGCTGGCCAGAGGTGGAATTTACTTTCAAGTTCCACAGGAATTGATAAGTGTAGGGCCGACCCTAGCGGTTTGTAAATATATCGTGCAAGAACGCTGCTATGTGATGATATATTAGACGAGGTTGAGGAACAAAGATTGTATACGCCCCAACCAAATCTGGTTTATATTGAAAAGGAGGAGATCCATGTGCCTTCAGTCACTAGCCAGGGCCAAGTTATCAGTGTTCATTTTAGTGTGGACAGGACACTCTCCGGACCCTGAAAAAATCGGTCTCTGTATTCTCGGAAACACATTCTGCAGAAACCTTATATATGTTTGGAACACACTCTCCAAATATTTATATGTTTGGAAGTCTTAATCTCACTTATATTTAAATGCAAATACTAGCATGTTCACTTGTAAAGATGCTTACTTTTACGTGGAGCCATAAGCGTATTTCAGCCCAAACATCCATATACTTACGTCGAAACATTTGTGTGTTTCCTCCCAAACAAACGATTGATAAGAAACACTCAATTCATATAAACACACATGCAGTATATTTGAGAAATCACTGAGAGAAAGAATAATGAAAAAATACAGTCATACACTTGCAATAATATTAACTTAGGCTGAGAATAATCTCTCTTTGCCCCTCTTTTATTATTTTGATATCGACAGACCGTAACGAAAAAAAAATGTAGTAAACCAAATACAGCTGTATTTCTACCACAAAGAAATCAGTATTTTGACCACAAACACATATATTATAACCTATTAATCATTGTGTCTGAAAGTTGTAATATTGAATAGTAAACACAATGTGTTTGGACACAAGTATACTATATTTGCGACAAACTCCAAACACGCGTTATATTTGTATCCAAACGAGGAAATATCCAGACTTTTCAGCGACATGAGTAGACATGAGACGAGACTAAAGATCAAGGCAAATTCTTGTGATGATGAAGAATATGAAGGATCTACTGAGCATCTTCTTTCCACGTGTCTAGAATAAACCAGCGGGAAAATGTCTAACATAGACGGGATCTTGGGCGTTTTGGAGTTAACTAACTTTTGGAGTTTTGTTTCCACCGACTCCAGTTAATCGTTTGGCAACTGACACATCCAATTAGAAAAGTTACAGTTACCATGAGTAACACCATCAGCACCAAAAGCCACGTGCTGCTGGCGTATGTGGTATTACTGTGGTATTTTCGAGAGTCAAGAAAGAAGCAGGTAAAGTGGGTTGAACAGTAAATAAGGGCAAGATAAAATTAATGGCTTTAACGAGCAGAACCTTCACACGCTTGGAGTTTGAGCGTGAACGTTGATAACCGTTACAACTTCGAGGTAGCTGACGAATTTACCTCAGATCTGCTGTAAATAAAAACAATAAAGTCAATGTGATCAAGAGGGAATTTTGCTTGTCAATAAAGGATATTTCAAGCTTCAGAGATAAAGCCCTCTCTCGGAAACAAAGATTCAGCAATACCAGACTCTCATACCTGTCTTGTTTTATGGTGCAGAATCATAGGTCATGTCGCAAATGGTTGAAACAGTACAGGAAGTCTTATAGAGTAAAATACTCCGGAGAATGAAATACTCCGGAAAAGAGCTGTATGAGGTGTATTCCGATGTATCAGTAGAATGGATAGGGAAGACTTAAGGTTTAGGTTAGGTAAAAGTGGCTGTCATAATTGACACACTTAATCCATATTCCATCCCTATTCTTGAGCCTGTAAATTCACCCCTATAAAAAGACCCAGTTAAGGCGAGTTCAAGCCATATGATGCTTCGTCTTGATATTCCAGGACGTGGCTGTATAAAGGACGGATACAGGTGAGTGGCGAACAAATTAGTACTCTGTAGAAATATCCTAAGATTATTGAGCTTAACTTCCCGAATGTCTGTTAGAACCAACATGAAGTAAGATCTTACATATCCGGGCAGTAGTTACATAGACCGGGCAGTAGCATAAGACATTGTCAATGCTCTCGCCCTCCTCTACAACCCCGCAGTTTCTCTAGTAATCATGAACTGAGATTTCAAGTCTAGACGCGTGTCTGCTTATTTAACAACGTCCAGTGATGACAGTTACCAGCGTACAGATAGAGGGTTGAATTTTATATTTCGGGATTTGGCAACTGACGCCTCTATCGTAAAGTTGGACATTTTTGAGGTTATCCGTACTCAGAACTTTTTGACATACGAGCGCTATTTGTGTTGTTTACAGTAACTTGGAAGATTCATCTCGGCCCAAAAATGGAATTAAATCGTGAACATTTTCGTGCGATTATTTTTTACAACTTTCGACGTGGATTAACTGAGCAACAGTGCATGGATGAACTTAATTCAATTTTTGGCGATGAAGCTCCATCAAGGACCAGTGTTTATCCAAGACGAATTTCGTGAAGGTCGTCCAAAATCAGCTGTTGTTCCGAAAACCATTGATGCTGTGCGCGAACTGGTTTTGCAACATCATCATGTGACCTTTCGTGAGATTGAGACAACCTTAGGCATTAGTGGGACCAGCATTCATTCAATATTGCATAAACATTTGACTGTCAAAAAAATTTATTCGCGTTGGATCCCACACAATTTGTCAATCGCTCTAAAAACGGCTCGTGTCGATTGGTCGAAAGAAATGCAACAAAAATACGATCGCGGTGCTTCGAAACACGTCTATGATATCGTGACAGGTGATGAAGGTGACAGGTCTATGATATCGTGACAGGTGACGCCATATTGTCCTGACTTGGCACCGAATGACTTCTTTTTATTCCCGTACGTAAAAAACAAACTGAGAGGTCAACGTCTTTCGACACCTGAAGAAGCAGTTGTTGCATTCAGAATGCATGTTTTGGAGATACCTCAATCAGAGTGGCAAAAGTGTTTCGACAATTGGTCCAAACGCATGCAAAAGTGTATAAATCTTCGTGGGGAATATTTTGAAAACCAATAAAGTGATTTTCGATGATTAATATTTGTTATTATTTTCTAATCCCGAAACATGAAATTCAACCTCGTATCTTGCCTACACACTGAAAAAAAACGGCCCAGCAACATATTGCACGAAGCATGAATATGTTTGCAATCAGTGATTTCATGAATTGAAGATCTGATTTCTTTGCAGTTGTCAAGTTTTTGTTTTCAGCAGTTTTCAACAACAACAAAAACAGATATTATAACCTATTAATCATTGTGTCTGAAAGATGTTATATATAATAACAAACACAATGTGTTTGGATACAAGTATAATATATTTGCGTCAAGCTACAAACACTTTATATTTACATCCAAACAACAAGAAAGGACCGATTTTCCTGCGTGCAGGGATTTATATCAAGTTTAGCCGAAAACTTGCCCAAATTTGCCTGGTGATCCTGCAATTTGTGCTACGAGACCATCTATCATTCGCATGTCGAAAAGCTTCGGTGAGCTTGCATTCAGAAGGGATCAAACCCACATGCCCCATATCTAGTGGAACGGGTAAGGTAGTTCCTAATCTTGCCAGCTCATCTAGTTTCAGCTCAGTAGTAGATTTTGGTCAGGCGGTGTGATTGGGCTTTACTTTTTTAAAAATCAGGCCGAACAAATTTGTTAAATTTGTGAAGATTTCACGCTAAATATAGTGTGCAGTAATTGCTATAGCCCTATTTTGAATTGGTTACATGGACGAAGAGAACACTTGCATTTTGCTAAGCCGGCAATTTGGGCAAAATATCCAAACGGTCATGATAAATCCAGGTGCAATGCATGCAATAATTATACTGTTGGAAGAAATAAGAGGAAGTTGAAGACAAAAGCATGTGTTGCAACCGAGGACGATAGATTTGAAGGACATACCGAAAGGGATATGCCATTGAATATGCTATCAAGCTCAGATGATGATGATGATTCAGATCATGGCCTGAACCACCAACGAAAAAACCAATAGCATCAACTTCACAGGCTTCACCGAGAGCAGCCACTTCAATGGAGATTTATTAATTTATCCTCGAATTTTTGATGTAAAATACAGCTGGAAAATTAATATTTTTTTTTTGTTTTGATGGTAATAAAGTTAAAACTAGTACATACATTTAAGTCGAGTGAACCGACTTAAAAATGCCCTCACATTAAGTCATCCATTTCGTCTAAGTTCTGCTAAATAAAATGCCCATATTCATCCTTACGTTGAACGAAAGGGCGTGGCAAATTTGACCATATTCAATAGCAGATTGATATTGCGGTAAATATTATTTAATACCCAACTTATGTAGGATACTAAGTGGTTTTAGGGGATTTTTATGACTACCAACTAATTGTCCACCCAATATTTATAGGGAAGGTACAAAAATGGGCATGGCATATTCGTTAATTTTTTGCTACACTGTAGCTTTTGTCAAATATTGATCAGAACCAAATTTTATGAAGTTCAGTTGGGGTTTACTGGAGTTATCGAGTCGAGTCAGATATCTCGGATATCGAGATTCCGGAAATACGCCATCTTTTGTATGGGAGGTTCATCACTGGGCGTGACACAGTTGTCAATTATTTATTAAACAGTAGCTTTTACCAAAAAACGTTGCGTAGTACTAAATTTCTTTAAGATGGGGGTTTGCGAGAGCTATCGTGTCGATCAACTGTCCAACTTTTGTATGGGAGGTACCAGAATGGGTGTGGCAAAAACGCTAATTTTTCATAGGAGAGTGGAATTTGACTAAATATTGCCTAGTACAAAATGTCATAAAGATTGGTTCGGTTTTACGGGACTTCTCGTGCCGAACAACCAGACGACCAACAAACTTTTGTATGGGAGGCAGTAAAATGGGCGTGGCAAAATCACATTTGTCTTAATCGGTGATGACGTGGACCCTTGTACCTAACTTCATTAAGATCTTGAGTGTTTCACGCGATTTATCGGATTGACTGCCCGGACGACCACCAAAGTTTTGTGTGGAGAGGTACCAGAATGGGCGTGGCAATATCGCCCATTTTATCTAGTTAAGTAGACATTTAAAGATTCTTAACTAATGTGTCAGTTGAAGCTAATCACACCTACCAGAAAAAAGTTTTTGATGAAATATAAATCTGGACTAAATGTGTCGATTTGTATGGGAGGTGCCAGAAGGGGCATGGTCAGAACGCCCATTTGCAATGCCAAACTAACAAAACGACAAAAAATTCACTGTGATTGGTAAACATTTACGGCAGTTATCGTGTTGACCAGCCAGTCAGACAGGCAGATGTACGGACATGGCTCCATGGTCTTAAAAAGTCCGAAAACGAATTTCGTCCAATATATACCCATATCCCATCTTTATGGATGGTTTACGAAATAGGAGTTAAAATTTTTAGTTTTCGTGTGAAAAACTGATGTCTGTCCATAGTTTGGCAGCTGTGGGCAAAAATGGTTAAAAAGGTAGAAAAAATGTAGAATTTTCGGAATTTTTGTAATTTTGGGGCACTAGATGCAGTTTTTTGGGGTTAGTTTCGTGCACACTTTTTTTCTCCCAGTCTATAGCTATAATTGTGCCGCAGGTCGGAAATCACAATTCCAATTGATTTCCGAGATATAGCCGTTAGAAAAATTTAATGTTTTTCGGAAAAATGAAGTTTTAGCTAAAATATACATGAGGTTATAAAATCCGAACCGCAGCTAAACTAGCAAAACCCAAATAGGGGGTTGTTAGTTTCGACATGACCTTCGAGAAATTTCACACGAAAAGGAGTTTGCACTCGATGACTTCAAAAATGTTGCATAGTGTTGTCAGAATAATTAATTCAATTATGCCAATAATTAAATATTTTTAAAAGTTTCTATTATCGTCATTAATTATAAATATCATATTTGTAATTGAATGGACTTCGCAGTTTCAGTTGACAACCACGAATACAATATTTAGAAATGTATTTGCAATTTTGTGCATTGGAGCAGTTTCAATTATGGTTTTAATTGCATCAATTATATTAGGCTATTTTTGATAATTGAATACTTTTTGAATATTTTTTTCTGTGTATCCAAAGATTAATAGGTTATAATATAGTTTTTGTAACCCAAATGTGGCTTTGTTAGTTGAAAACTGCTGAAAGCAAAAACGTGACAGACAATAAACAAAACAAAAAGCAGGAAATCTTAAATGTATGAAAACAATACATGTTACCTGCAATATGTTCCTGGGGCTGTTTTTTTCAGCGTGTTCTTACCCCAATGAACTGCACCGAAAAGTGAAATACTGATCAAAGAAATTTTTTTTAATTTTAAATATTTTTTTTTTCGCCATCAATTACTTTAGTTTGACACGATAACTGTTGTAAGTACAACCACAGATATTGAGTATAGTTGACTTCAATCTTGGCACATGCCATATCTCACATTCCAAGTCTCGCAATTTTACCCCACTGTGCCGTAGTTTTATTGGTCGAAATCAAAATCCATAATATTAATTTATTGAATGTCGTTATGATGTTGAATATGTATAATTTTTTTTTTGCACTTATTACTTTTGTTTATATCAATCCATCCAGATGTACAATATAATTTTTATATAGTTGAGTCCTTTTTTAGCTCTGCTTGTAGTGTGTGTGTGTGATTGCCAGAGAGATACGGAGCCAGAGAGAGTTTTTTTCCTTGTTGTTGTTATACTGCGTACTATGTCGTTGTATGCGAATTGACTTTCATTTGGGGCTTTATGAAGGATTAATTCTGTATCAATTGAAAAGTCATATTTATTACACCACATGTAGTGGATTTGTTGTTGTTGTTGTACCGCTCGCTCTCTTAGCAACATGAGGCTTTTTTGTTTTTGGCTTTTTATTGAAATTAATAATCGCAAATAAAATATAATACTCCTGCAAACGTGCTATACGATACGATATAGCATGGACATCTTTTTTTTGTTTTACTATAGGCACGTGCGTATTCAATGTTTTTCCAGGGTACCGGGAATTTGTTAAGGGATTGTAATGGAATTTGTGAAGCTCTCTCTCTCTCATTCCATGTGTGTGTGTGTCACATTGTGACATTATGACATATGACGGGTGGTGTTGGCAGCCGCCCCCCCTGCCAATTCCCCTTTTTTATAATTGAATATCATCGTTGGGGATTAACGAAAGGAAATCAATTGTTTTTCGGTCGATAAACAATTGACAATTGGTTATTCTGGTAAAGGGGATTAAATTCCATCATATTGCGCCTAAATTCTGTCAAAGGATTTTGCGGTTATGACAGTGAACGGTTTCATTTCTCTTGCATGATTTGCAAATATTTAAATCCGGGCGGTGGAGTTTATGTCATCATTGTGGGAGAGTTGGGGTTATTTGGAGTTTGGAGTTGAATAATGATCCTTAAAACGTAACTGAGGTTATAGCCGACATTCATTATAAGATAAGGATACGTTAAACAAAGGAAAATCTACCTCAAAAGCAATCTAGAAAAAGCGTCGCAAGAAACGTTCGGAATTTCCAGGATAGACGGTCCAGGATAGATGGTCGGAGCTAATGGTTTTTGTAGAGGGTGTACGGATGAGAAAGAGACTGCACTAAATATATGTTGAAGTAGCCAGGGAGACTACATTTACTCTAGGCTATTAGTTTACTATCGGAATCGGTGTAAAATTGTAGGTTGCAATCTAAATATACAAAGTAAATAGCTCAAAAGTTGTGAGCAGTTCTCCTCCATCCCTTTATGGGATATAATGGGCAATAATGTGTTTATTCGGCAAAATTCTCTTAAAGAAGTCTCTTGTAAATGAAATAAAATAAATGGTTTCCCCCGACATCCCATGAAGGGACTCGGGAGAGCTCCTCACAACCAGTGAGCTGTTCGCTTTCTTGTTTTGCACTCACTGATTAGGACCTACAGTTTTTACACCCGATCCGAACGGTATTTTGAGAAGCCTTTTCATGACTAAGTCAACGACAGAAATGTAAGGTGGTCGGAGCAGGGGTCGACCCCACGTATTCATGTACAAGAGCCGCGCACACTAACCATTGTACCACCGACGGATGTCTCTAGTATTTTACTTATTTCACAGCCTTCTAAGTCGCCACTTGAATTGATCCATTTTGGACAGCAATGTAATTTTTTTGTGTAGTTAACATGTTACAGGCTACAAATGACAGCAAAGGGCACTCTGAACAAACTGCGTCTATAACATCTTGTCTCAAACACATTCTGCAGGAACCATGTATATGTTTGGAACACACTCCAAATATCTATATATTTGCAAGTCCTAAACGAGCTTAAGTTTAAATCCAAACATTCGTATGTTTACTCGCACAGATGTATAAACGCTGAAAAATCTGTCTTTTTGTTGTTGTTTGGATTAAAATAGAACGTGTTTCTAGTATAGTATAGTATATTTGTATCGAAACAAATTGTATTTGCTATTCAATATTATATTTTGAAGACACAATAATTCATAGGTTATAACATATGTTTTTGTGACCCAAATGTGACTTTGTTTGTAGAAAATTGCTGAAAAGAAAAACGTGTGAAACAACAAGGAAACAAAAGATCTCCAGTTTATGAAAACAATGATTGCAAACATATACATAGTTCTTGCAATATGTTGCTGGAGCCGTTTTTTCTGCGTTTACTTTTACGTGGAACCATATGCGTGTTTCATCCTAAAGATTCATATACGTAAGTCGCGGCATTCGGGTATTTCCTCCCAAACGAACGATTAGTGACTGAATGCTTGAACCTACAAGACAACAGATAGGTCGACATTTGGGTGTCCCATCAATAAAATATTTTTTTGCTCAAGCTTTATTTGAAAGCTTATAGGGTAAAGTATTTTTGAGAATTTTTTCAGATTTTTCGGAAGTGGTTTAGAGGTCGCGCAAGTCAAATTTCCGGGTATTCCGGGCGATTTCTGAATTTTACTTTAAACTCGGTAATAACCACGATTTCCTTAGTTTGTAAGTCAACATTTGTGAAGCTAAACGTCTAAATTATTATTGCATATGCATAAACCACCAGTTTTGACAATGATTTTCCTCAATAAGGTACCACGTATGAAATATTTTCGTAAATTTTTGGGTACATTTTGCAAATAACGCTTTATATCTTTTAAAATTCCTACCCAAATTTAAAAAACTAATGATGCACTTTAAAAAACGTATAAAATCCAAGCAATTTTGTGGAAAAAAAATTTTAATTTGCGGTTACTGTTCCAGAGTTATACCATTTTCACGCCTTTAACCCATTGTATGAAACTAATAATATTATAATCTGTTTGATATTTTTGCATCGGACATGCTTTAAATTTCTATGAAAATTTAAAATACTAATGATGCACTTTAAAAGACGCATAAATTCCAAGCAATTTTGTAAAAAAAAAATTGAATTTGCAGTTGCTGTTCCAGAGTTATGCCACTTGAAAACTCTTTACTCATTGTATGAAAGTAATAATATTATAAATTCTTTGTCTTTTTTCATCGGATTTGCTTTAAACATTGTATTATTGAAACAATCTACATGCGCTAAGTAACGACAAAGAATTGCACGAAGAAAAAAATGGCCCCGGCTACATATTGCAGGAACCATATTTATGATTGCTTGCAAACATATATATGTTTCCTACAATATGTTGCTGGAAATTAACTGCAAATTCAAAAATTTTTAGTGTTTTTAGTGTTTTTTAGTATCATTAGTGTTTTAAATTTTCATAGAAATTTTAAGCAAATCCGATGCAAAAATGGCAAACAGTTTATAATATTTTCAGATTCATACAATGGGTAAAAGGCTAGAAAATGGTATAACTCTGGAACAGTAACCGCAAATTAAAAATTGTTTTCCACAAAATTGCTTGGAATTTATACGTCCCTTAAAGTGCATCATTACTTTTTAAATTTGCGTATGAATTTTAAAAGATATAAAGCGTTATCTAAAAAATTTACCCACAATTTATTAAAAAATTTAATACGTGGTACCTTATTGTGGAAATCATAGTCAAAACTGGTGGTTTATGCATACGCAATAAAAATTTGGACGTTTTGCTTTAAAAATGTTGACTTACAAACTAAGAAAATCGTGGGTATTGACCGAGTTTTAAGTTAAATTCAAAAAACGCCCGGAATACCCGCTTTTTGGGGGAAATTCCACTTGCGCGACTTTTTAACCTCTTCCGAAAAATCTGAAAAATATTTCAAAAATACTTTACCCTATGAGCTTTTCAATTAAGCTTGAGCAACCATGAAAGTCGAAGAACAAAAATTTGTTGCAACACCCTAGTCGACATTAGAAACACTTAATTTATTTAAATAAATAATAAATGGTTTCCCATTATATCCCAAGAAGGAATTGGGGAGAGCTTCTCACAACGCTTTCTAGTTTTATACTCACTGATTGGAACCTAAATTTTTGACACCAGTTCCGAACGGTATTTTGAGAAGCTTTTTCATGGTTAAATACTCGATAGTGTCGCCGTCACTATGCAGAGCAGAGCAGGGATCGAACCCAACATTTCATGTATAAGAGGAGAGCGCACACTAACCATTGCAATCATTTACCCTGCCAAATTGATTTTGATTTTGTTGGGATGCAAATATAACATGTTTGTAGCTTGTCGCAAATATAGTATACTTGTGTCCAAACACATTGTATTTGCTATTCAATATTACTCGTACATGTTGAAGGCACAATAATTAATATGTTTTGTGACCCAAATGTGGCTTTGTTTGTTGAAAACTGTTGAAAACAAAAGCGTGACAAACAATAAAGAAACAAAAAGTAGCAGATCTTCAATTCATGAAAACGATACTTATAAACATGTACATAGTATATATTGTAGTGTTGAACCCAATAAAATGTAAATTTAGAAAAGTCAAAGTGAAAGAAGTTTAAAAAAGAAAATTTTCTTAAACAAGTGCCTTTTCTCAAAAAAAATGTATTTTTTTTTTAAATTTTATTAGTCAAGCTTGAGGCCATTCTATAGTATATCCCTAGTAATAGAAATATAGTTTTCAAAAATGAGTTTTGCAAATGTATTCCTATGATTCCTGGCAATATAGCTATTTCAGATCTAGCCACAGATCTTCATCAGTGGTTGTTTGGAATGATGCTATTGAAAAATTCATCAAACTAAATCCAAATTAAAATTCACTTCAATTGAGATTTTCCAACTAGTATGCTAGTTTGTAGCATGCAGTTTATTCGAAAAATATCGCAAGCAAAACACGCAAGAAAACATTTGAAAAAACTTATTTTCATCTCCATAGAACCATCGGTTCCCATTAGACATGTTTTTTTGTTGTTGCCTAAAAGACAACACAATTTTGTATATGCAATAATAATTGCATGCAGTTTCGTCATGCTCCACGTTATTCAAATTCATCAGGGATGAGTTTTGTTTATTCTACCTTTTCATTGGTACTTTTTAATTTTATTAAAGTACATTTTTTCAAAAAAAATCCTATTCATATTCTTAAACAAAGTACCTTTTCTTAAAAAAATACCTTATCTTAAAGAAGTACCGTTGCTTAAAAAAGTAAATTTTCTTACAAAAAGTCAATTTTCGTAAAAAAAGTATTTTTGATGTGTAAACATCTATACGCTGGGGGTAAAAATCTTTTTCACAATACAATCACAAATTTAGAGTAAGATGTGCGATGTAATCGTTAACCAATCGTAAAGCGTTATCAAATCGGTGTGAGCTATGTATGAGTGTACTAGTGTAATCATACGCTGCATACAATATACTCAACACCATCTAGTGTGCGATAGTAGCGACTAATTTTCACTAATTGTCGTACATTATGTTATCGTAGGCAAATGAAAACAAATAAATAAAATGAATACAAGAACATTTAATTTTAATAACCTTTAAAAAGATTTTTTGCACTTTTAATAAAAAATTTACTAAAACAAAGCAAAATAAGGAAAACTAAAAACTAAACTTGTCAAATATAAGGAAAACTAAAAACTAAAGCCGCATTCACAATGCAAGCGACAATTTCGTTTTTCATGCTATCTCGTTCTCACACACAGAATTTCACATAATGGCTATTCGTTTTTTTTACAAAAATGTAACTCCAATTTGTCGCTGAAGTTGATCTATTCCTACTCCAGCAACATATTTGTTCGAATAAATAATGTACTATTAAGCGGTAGATGGCGCTGTCCTTCGAATTTCATTTTCAAACTTAAAAACATCAATGAAAATTGAACCCATTTGTGTTAAAAGACTCATTATAAAACGTTATTTTATCTGTAGAATCTTTTAATACCAAATATGTATAAATACATTAACATTTTTTAATATTCGAAATACAACCCTGAATGTGACATTTGAATCATGATGCAACTAATAGAGGTTGTGTTATAAGAACAAATTAAATGATTTGCCTTTCCTTCTGTTCATTATATGAAGAATCAAATTCAAATGTATTTGGTTTTTGTAATTTTGTAAAATTTGACACGAAAACAAAATATATTTTACTGTTGCCTGGATATATTGGCCGAAATACTGGTATCACCTGTTAGAACAAACATCTCGATTCGAAGTAAACTGTTGCTTACATTGCGAACGCCTATTGAAAATGTTGCTTGCATTGTGATTCCGGCTTAAAAGTTTTCTTCATCTTTGAGATTGTCATTCATACTTAACAGCTGCATATAAGCACCATCTAGTGTGCAATAGTAGCTACTAATTTTCGAAAACCATTGCTGTAAAATAACTACATGCATTACATTTCAGTAAACAGCTGATTAATAACTTGTCAACCGCAGCAAATACAAAATAATAAAATGGCTATTCGTTTTTTTTACAAAAATGTAACTCCAATTTGTCGCTGAAGTTGATCTATTCCTACTCCAGCAACATATTTGTTCGAATAAATAATGTACTATTAAGCGGTAGATGGCGCTGTCCTTCGAATTTCATTTTCAAACTTAAAAACATCAATGAAAATTGAACCCATTTGTGTTAAAAGACTCATTATAAAACGTTATTTTATCTGTAGAATCTTTTAATACCAAATATGTATAAATACATTAACATTTTTTAATATTCGAAATACAACCCTGAATGTGACATTTGAATCATGATGCAACTAATAGAGGTTGTGTTATAAGAACAAATTAAATGATTTGCCTTTCCTTCTGTTCATTATATGAAGAATCAAATTCAAATGTATTTGGTTTTTGTAATTTTGTAAAATTTGACACGAAAACAAAATATATTTTACTGTTGCCTGGATATATTGGCCGAAATACTGGTATCACCTGTTAGAACAAACATCTCGATTCGAAGTAAACTGTTGCTTACATTGCGAACGCCTATTGAAAATGTTGCTTGCATTGTGATTCCGGCTTAAAAGTTTTCTTCATCTTTGAGATTGTCATTTATACTTAACAGCTGCATATAAGCACCATCTAGTGTGCAATAGTAGCTACTAATTTTCGAAAACCATTGCTGTAAAATAACTACATGCATTACATTTCAGTAAACAGCTGATTAATAACTTGTCAACCGCAGCAAATACAAAATAATAAAATATTTTACAAAACACCAAAAAAATTATAACTCAGAACATAAAACAACACAAAGTGAATCAAAGCTGAATGGAGGTAATGTTAATTCTAACAAAATTTCTATTAGATTCCAATATAAATTAAGATTATAACATATCTTCATTACGTACTGTTGCCTTACACTGAAGCTGGTGCACGACAATTGGGTAACAATCTCTATCTCATGCCAATTATTATGGGTGGAGATATTAATACAAATTGTGCAAACCCACAGTCGCAAGCTTTATCAAAATTTTTATTTGACGTTTTCCACTTGCATATCAGCAATTCTCCACAAAACCCCCACAACTAACAATTCCACTACTATAGATGCAGTTTTCCATAGATTTTTAAATACAATCGAGTCAAAAATTTAAATATGTATCTTATTTTAGTTACCATAAGCCAATATTAACTATTTGTACTTAAGGCATTTACCATAGATGGGCACTTTGCAGTACTACTACAATTTCAGTAAAAATAATTCTTTAACTAGTAAATTTTTACTGATTACTAAAATTTTTTTCAGCAATTTTTATAGTGCCTACATGATTATGATGAGGTGCATTGAATTTGCAGTAATCAGTAATGCCCTTTTACTGGTTATTATAAATACGGCCCTATGATTTGACTGGTAATGCAAATTAAATTTCATTATCAGTAAAAATTTACTGATTTTTTTCAGTAATCAGTAAATTTACTGCTTACTGTAATTTTTAATGCAGTACCTATATACTGCAGTGTGCCCATTTACTAACCAAATAAGTTAAATAAAACAAACAAAAACCAGCAAATTCCTATGTACTATTTACAATATTGAAAGTTTTGATACTTTTAATTGATTAATTAAAAAAATATACTAAAAGCATAAGTACTTCCAACTTCATTACTAGATGTTTACACATCTCCCCTGTGATCGGACTCACATTAATTTTTTTTTTTTAAATATGTAAGTACCTTTTCATATAAAAGTAAATTTTCCTACAACAAATTGACGTTTCTTAAAGCACTAAATTTTCTTTAAAGAGTACCTTTTTTGTGAAAAAAAAAATTATCTATTTTTGAAAAAAGGACCAATTCGAAAAAAATTCCCATTTCTTAAACAATAAAATTTTTGTTCAAAAATTTTTAAAAAAATTTCTTTTCTTGAAAGTACCTTTTCTTAAAAATAAAATAATACCTTTTGTTTTTTTTTTGAGGTAAGTAGCCTTTCTGAAAATAAGTACATTTTCTTAGAATATCCTATTCCTAAAAAGAGTACCACTTCTTTAAAAAGTACCTGTTCTTAAAAAATAAAAAAAAAATAAATGGTTTCCCATTACATCCCATGAAGGGACCGGGGAGAACTTCTTACAATCACTGAGCTGTGCGCTTTCCAGTTTTCACTCACTGATAAAAAAAATGCACTTTGTAAAAAATTCATACTCTTATGGCTTTTTTTACAGAAAGTACTTGTTCTTAAAATTAATACATTTTCTTATAAAAAACATTAGCTTATAATAAAAGAAGTACCTCTCTTTAAAAAAGGGAAAATATAATACATATTCTTGCAAAAAATAACCTAAAAATATACTTTTTAAAAAAATGTAGGTTGTATAAAAAAAAATATTAAAAAATATTATACTATTATATAAAAATATTATAAAAATATTATATTATATATTACTATAAAAATATTATATTCTTATATAAAGTTTATCATTGTAATAAAAGAATATTTTCTTAAAGACCCATTTAAATTATCGTATTTTTCAACGGGCGCCTTAGGCGTGTTGGAACTATCTGGAACATAATATATAGCGAAAGGAACTTCGTTCCAACCGGGTGCCACCGGACACCTCATGTTTTGTATTAATGATGATGGCCTCTATATTCCAAAGTTTGCTCCAAAACT